>JAOVVH010000035.1:9587173-9597641 GCA_028566435.1 Scorpiodoras heckelii | reverse complement strand
CACACACACACACACACACACACACACACACACACACACACACACACACACACACACACACACACACATACACAAATTAAACTGAACACATTCCATAAATCCTGTAGTTGAACAAATTTATTTCCCTTAATTATTCTGATTTTTGTAACAAAGCATCAATTCAAGTAAATTAGTGCTGTGTAAATAGTTGATTACCCGTCCTGATCTGACCCTCCTATCATTTGCACAAATAAATCTTCTCTGACCAATTGTGCTATCTCTGTACTACCCTTGGTATCATATCAGGGTACAATTCCTTTGCTAGAACTCCCTCTGTAAGCTACAGCTTTATGTGGTGAAGAAGATATACAGAGGAACATAAACACCACTGACACACAGAAGAATTTGCATCATGATAGTAAAACGGGTTTAGCTTTTCCCCACCATCATTTCACCAGCCATGAAACACGCCAGTGGTAGAAAATCAACTCTGGGATTGAAGTCAGGCTGTGACAGATCTCGCAGTGCAATTTTCCATGCCTGCAAACCTGATGCAACCAAACCACATACTCTGGGTGGCCTGTTCTCAGCATTATGGGGAAGACCTCGTCTGGATGTTCAGACAATTTCGACATAACACACAAACCCACCAGCCTGTAAACACACAAAAAAGATTATTCATTTCTGACCCTCTTGCACCGTGGATGACTATATGACAGACCTCATATCCCACAGTTGTGTACACTTAGTGTTTTATTGTTGTCCTTAAGATTCTTTGTGACAAGTTAGTGAGTTTTCCCACGATTTTGTTCCCCCATGTTTGGTGTAGTATCCCTTTGCTTATTGCAAATTAAAAAAAAGAATCTCTCTCTTATACTAATTACTAATGAATCTTTTGGTTGTACCTCGTTCAGCATATTTTACATAACAGAAAATTTGCAGTCAGTATCTCTCTCTCTCTCTCTCTCTCTCTCTCTCTCTCTCTCTCTCTCTGAGCATTTGATCTTTAGGTGACCTACAATGATCGAATCAACCTATCTCATCCACAGAGTCATACAGATAAAAGGCAGAGAAATTATAGATCTACTTGGCTGTGCTAACGTACAGCTCATCAAAACCAACAGCACAGCAGCAGAATGCAATCACATATTGTTATAATCCTAATCAAAACCAAGCTTTTCCTCCTTCCCACCCATTTACAGAAGAGCATCAATCCTAATGCAGCTTACACTCATCCTCATACTTATTTCTAAACCTCAGAAAATATCCCTCTCCCAATAACGCCTCATCGTTCATCATTCAGACTCTAATTAAATACGCATTTATTTCTTGATCCGAGTCTTCTTGATGTTGTTTATTCCACGTTTTAAGAGAAAAAAAAGACCACAGTATATAACACAAGGTCATTTTTTATGATTTCCATTGTCGTGGATGCTGTAATCAGTGGCACGTTTTATTTTTTTTATTCCTTTTATTTGTATTTTTTGCACTCGGATAATGAGAAGCTTGCTAATGAAGGTGTAGTGATTGGAGTGAACATGGTTTGAGGCTAATATGTAATAGGTTTTGCAGGGAGTGCTTCATCTGCAGTGCTCCCCCTCCAGCTCTGTCAATGAATTATTTACCCTAACCTGCAGCACATCTAAATGGCAGAACAGGAAGAAAGAGAAGAGCTGCAAAAAGGTTTTCTTTTCTTTAGGCATTTGCTTGACATTCTCTATTGTCATAATGAGAACAGTGAAACAGGCCTGCGTGTGCTACTCACTTATTATATCCTCATTATAAAGTTCTGCCAGGGATATATTTTTGAGTTTAGCACGAAAACGTAGCAGTGGGATATACCGTACTTCCAATGCGTTTTCCCATAGGTCTGAAGTAAACCACGGTGTGTGTGTGTGTGTGTGTGTGAATGTGGTTTGTGATTTGGGGTTTGGGTGACGCTGGAATGGATGGGAAGGTTGGAGGTGGTAAGTTACTAGCTAACTAATAGACTCGAGTATTTAGTGTCAAAGGTAATAAGAGATACTTGGTCCATCAGATTTATCTCTACTTTGCTGATTTGAGTCTAACCTACGTATATATGGGATAAACTGCACTTTTTCTTTCTTTTTTTCTTTCTTTCTTTTTTTTTTTAGTCAATTATAACGCTCAATACCAATCATTTCAGATCCAAGACGAATAGGTCATGAATGAACCTTTAGAGGATTTAAAATAAAAATCTTTTGAAAAATGTACAAAATAATATTATTATTTTAATAATATTATTTAATAATATTATTTATAAATAATATTACCTTTACATGTTTACCCACATAAAGTAATAATATTACGTACTGTGAAAAAGTGCTGTCTCAGACACTGACTTTTTTTGTATAAATTTTGTTTATGACTTCTTACTGGGCGAGTACAAAAACACTTTTTATATTTTCAGACATTATTTTTTCAAAGTCTCCAGAAGAACTGTACCTGAACTATACCTGAAAAATTGTACCTGAGGCTAATATTTTTATTGTTATTTTTAAAGCAAAGAGTTGTCACACATAATGTTGACCTTGCTTTCCATTTATTACTCTTTACTGCTCTTTATAGATTTTTTTTAAATGTACAAACATTGTATTTCATTATTCTGAAGCCATGCTTTACAGCATTTGTTTACATATGCTTAAAACGTTTTTAGGGCACAGAACTGTACATGGTTATGTTCATTTATTGGCTGTTTTACTTAAATAGTCTTTTTTTCTTGACAAAGAAGTTTACCTAGGGACTGTTTTAATATTATAACCATAAACATTTCTCTTTCTTTTCTGACTTAATGTCTGTAGGCTTGTAGCTTGCCTCTAGTCTGATGTGCTGCCTTCAGCTAAGTCAATTGCATAACTGCATCTGACTGGCTAAATCAAACAGAGCAATATACACTGAAGTACCAGAAAAACTGGTATACCACTGGATCTTGGAGGGGACGTTACACAGTCCTCATGCTGATGTTTGTTGAGGCCCAAGCATTGAATTGCGATGTTACTTGAGACACTGTTGCACGCTTATCACTTGAAATGATTCCTGTCAATCGACACTTGTCACGTTCACTCAGACCCTTTTTATGGCCACACTGCTGTCGTAAGTTAGAGGTTTTGCCAGAATTCTTGTAGTCACGGTACACCCTTGAAATGCTCATACGTGAAAATCCAAACTTTGCCTCTACCTCTGAAGTGCTATGACCCATCTCACGAGCTCCGACTATTAAACCACGTTGACAATCGCAAAATCATGATAACTTGTTATTCTCACAGTGGAAACAGCTCGAGAAGCTTCCATAGGTGTCTATAGCTTTATATACACACTGGCGGCTACAACCAATGATGTGCATAGCTGGTGTTTCTATGGATTTTGCATAGGCTCCAGTACCAGTTTTTCTGGTACTTCAGCTTATGGCCACAGAAGCCATATTCAAGTTTAGAAACTGGAGCAGCCAAGTACTGAATAGCTCGGGTGAGATACAGTATATTTTCTGTTTTGTCTACTAAAATAATTTGCCAGGTCTGCATTCAGATTACGGTTTGCCAGTTGATGTTCCCTGTTTAGGACACTAAATATTATCTATGTATTTATTTTCCATTTATTGGAAATAGCCTTGCAAGTGAGAAGAAAAAAAAAACATTCAAATGAATATTAAAAAAAAAAAATCCGCACGACTTGGACTAACCCTTGTTAACTCTACCTACTGTTCCAACTTTACCTCCTCGCACTAACAAACGTCTCGGTAAAATGAGACTGCTACAGCAAAAGCAGTAAGAAAAACACACTTCACTCCTCTGCTTATCCACACTTCACTTTGGCCAAGCTGCCAAGTCTGGAGCCAGTGTTCTCCCTGAGCTGTCTGAAAGTTTTGTGGGTTATAAGAAAAAAAAAAAAAAAAAAAAAAGCTGTGAGGAAGAAGCTGTGTGTCTTCAGGCTTGTTTTTATATCTGCAAGACCCACAATGACTTTTCTGTTTCTTGCGAGTCTGTTTGGTCAAGCCGTCCTCCACACCAGGCGTCAGTTAGCTGGTCACATCTGCCAACTTGACAAGAAGTGAAAGAAAAGAGTTGTTTTTTTGCATCACGGAGCTTGACTATATCATTTCATGGTGCTAACATGAGGCTCTGAGATGCAACAAGAGCTTTGTCTCCTGTGTGTCAAAAACGTCCTCGTGGTTTTAGCATCTCTGCAAGGATCAGTGCTCATTTTGAATCCCTAATATTGCTATAAGAACTGCTGTGCTTGAATCTCCTCTGGGCCTTTTCTTCAAAAGGGGATTACATTTGGCTTGTTTTTCATGCTCACTCGCGTGCAGGATAAGTAGCTAAATATAATATCAAAAGATATCATGATGAAATTCCAGAGATGAAAACAAAGTACAATGGCTGATAGAGAAGCACGAAAAGAATTGAATGCTGTAGTGTAATTCCATTGTTTTTCTCTCTCCTGGGAGAGCTCTACACGCTGTTGTCTGCTTCTCCCTCCCTCTCTGCATCTCTCCGTTTAATCTCTCCTGTCTCTGTCTCTGTCGCTCTCTGGAGTCAGTCCCTCACCTGATTCCCACTTTAACCTTTCACTATTTCCCTTTTTTGTCTTATTTTGCTTTCTTTCCATCCCTCTGCCCTTCTTTCAGCTGTGAGTAAACATGGAGCCGCTCTCTTTTTCATCACTGGTGCTGTGCTGCCCCTGGCTGTTCCACCATTCCTCTGGATCAGCCATGGCAGCCTGCCAAAAGCCTTTAGTACTGAAATCTTTCCACTATTCACACCACAACCGCAACTTCTTCATCAATTCCTCTCTTCTCCAAGCAGCACTGGAAGACAGGTTCACCTCAGTGAATTTCAATGTGATAAAAGATATAACAACTGTAGGCACGTCTTAATAGTGTTTGAGTAGAACATGCGCTGATTTTTATTCCTCCTGAACATGTAGATTAAAACTACTTACCGTCTGAGAAAAATATTTTTAAAAAAATTAAGAATAGGCTTCTGTAGCTGATATTCCTAGGTGTGGCTGGACAGCAGCTGCCCAGTTGTACGTTTAAGTAAAGCTTCAGCCGTTTCAGAAAGCAGCAGCGTTCGTCCTTACTGGGAAAAGACAGTCAGAGGATATGCTTGCAGTTTTATTCAAGCTAAACTGGCTGCCTGTTCAGTTCTCTAGACTACGAAACTACAGAACATTAGGCATATACGCTATAGGTGTACAAAATACAAATTAGCATGGTCTTTTCTTAATTCTTTCAGTCAATCTCATTTATGAGTGTACTTTGGTGGCTTAATATGATTTGTTTGAATATTAAAAAAAAAAAAAGTAAATATTGTTAAAACGAGTTTTTGCTTTGGCAGTGTCATGAGACCAATTTGAACAAAACCTAATGGTTTTTTATATGCATGACAGCTTACTGCAAGGTCACCATACAGGAAGGGAGGCTATTTCTCAGCAACACTTAAATCTTAACACATACCCGGCATGTAAATTTAGCAACATGACCTGATATTTGCAACTTAGGAGGGTTTACAGGGTTTCACCTTCAGATTTAGTATATTTCTGTGGTAACAAACCTTGATGGTCCCACTGGCTTCTGTTCTTCTTCTGTTACTGAGGGGTGGGGCCAAAAAAATGCTTGTGCCCAAAATCACTCTTTGGAGCAAATATATATACAGTATATATATATATATATATATAATTTAATTTAATTATTATAAGGACTGCCGCAACTTTTTATTTTTTTGGCTTCTTGCTTTTTTAATGTCCCTTCGTGCACATTTTGGGCAATAGCTACAAAGCCATTTTGCCAAAAATAACTTTTTATGGCAAGTTGACCTCTAGGAGGTGCGTTACCCTAGTTCATTACGGTTTATATTTGGAGCAGCCAACTAGTGAATAATGTTCAGAACAAAAATGTAGCAATTCACTAGCTATTATCTTGTGACGTCAAGGCTCACTCTTCATGCAATTTCATACACTACATCAATGCCACGTTCTATAAATGCTGGCCAAATTTCATAATATTTTGTCCATAGTGGGTGCTGCAACTGACACATTATATTTCACTTCATTCTTGCTATGCTGTATGTATATGTACTATTATTATTGTCCATCCATCCATCCAGCCAGCCAGCCAGCCCTCCATCCATAATAATGCTTGTAGATGTGAAATTAGATTTGATGCAGATGGTATTACTACTACTACTACTACTACTACTACTACTACTACTACTACTACTACTAATAATAATAATAATAATAATAATAATAATAATAATAACAATTATAATAATAATAAATATCACACTGACTGCAGGCCAAACATGGATAAATTTATGCGCCATATCAGTTCCCTGAAACCAAACAGATAGCAAGAGAAACTGATGGACTCAATAATGGCAGATCAGATGTGTAATAAGCATGCAATATTGCCTGGGTTACAGCAAGATGGATTGTGCTGCTTAAGACAGGAAGCTTCTGCTGAGACTCATCATTCAAAAAGAAGAGCAAAGCTGTCTAGAGTCTCTGAAGTGATTAGGCTGGCATGTTGTCTTTCTGATGCAGTTCAGTCTGTCCCACAGCCACCAGCCTGAAGTACAACTCAACGTTCACACTACTGTCATAGTGTGGGATTAGACACTCGTTTATTCATAGTTACTATCATCTCAGATGGACTTGTTTGGACTATGCAATCATTTATGACACTGTTGTTCTTTATCACCACTTACTTACAAATATTTCATTAAAAACATGAAATAATTCCAGATAGCCACTGAATATTTTATGGTTATAGAGACGATGACTAGCTGCATCATTTGTACAGAGATATCTGGTGTAGTCACACAATATTTATTTAATTTTTCCAACAGTAACTTACAAACTTTTTGACCTAGTGGATGCTTGTGTCTGTGTCATAATGTATTTCTGATAGGTTTCCTTATAAGTTGTTCCATAGATATGAAAGCCCTGCCTTCTAAGACACTGACTTATGAGACAGCAAAGCAGCAAGTCGTCAGGGCATCTGCTTCTGTCATGGACTCCGTCTTTATTTCATTTTTTTCCCAGTCAGATCAGCCTAGCTCCTATGTGTGGGAGTATTTTAATGTCAGCATGCTTGCATTTCTGCCCCCAGAAGTTGTTTAAGGAAGAAAGAAAAGAAGTTTTCTTTTGAATGCATATCTTACACTTAAAGCATACCACCACCAGCGTAATGAACAAAATGTGAAAATTTTACATTAATAATTTTTCTATATTAAATATTGCTGGAATGTTCTTACACTTTTCCCATTCATTTATAGCATTGATTATAAATGATAGGACTGTCAACAGATGGAGGAAATAATACAACCTGGAGAAAACCCACAATGACACATAAAGAACGTTCTTTTATTTATAACATTATCCTAGCATTTCATGTCTGATTTTTTTTAAGTGTGGTGTGTTCTCTGAGATGCCTTTCTGCACACCAGGATTGTAAAGAGTGGTTATTTACATTACCATAACCTTCTTGTGAACCTGTCTGGCCATTCTTCTCTGAACTCTCTCATCAAGAGGATGCTTCTGCCCACAGAATAGCAACTTTGCACCGTTCGGTATGAAGCGGTTTCTGAAATACTCAAAGCAGCCTGTCTGGTTTAATAGTTGGAGCATTTCAGAGGTAGAACCAAAGATTGGTTTTTCACATATAAACATTTCAGAGGTGTACCCTGATTACAAGAATTCCAGCAAAACTTCAAACTTATCACATCGATATCAGTGGGAACCCTGGGTGAACATGACCAGCGTCGGCAGGCAAGAATCGATTCACGCGATATTAACTGGTATACCAGTTTTATTGGTGCTTCACTGTACATAGGAACATTGCTGAATAATTCTTTAATTAAAGATGCATAGCATCCCACCCATCACAGTTAATGTTTTGCTCACTGTTGGCTGCTTCTCTTCCTTAGTAACTGAACACCCAAACTAAACTGCTGAGCTAAGCTTCCTGGTGCATTGCATGAACATCACATCATTCAGTGTGCAGCAACGTCATAGGCGTAAAACAACTACTATTTACTTAACACATGTAGTGTAT
Source organism: Scorpiodoras heckelii (assembly GCA_028566435.1). Classification (NCBI taxonomy): domain Eukaryota; kingdom Metazoa; phylum Chordata; class Actinopteri; order Siluriformes; family Doradidae; genus Scorpiodoras; species Scorpiodoras heckelii. The sequence continues at coordinate 9,589,582 of JAOVVH010000035.1, read as the reverse complement.
AGTCAGTACATACCTGATTGCAACGATCATCATTCTGGATTTGTTTTCTAGACGAGTCTCGTGTTGACTGTATGAAGGCTCGGTGTGTATGCCAGCCTTTCTGTAGCCAATCTGTATGCTGCTCACATTCTCCAGCATGTCTCTCATCCCCAGAGGAAGGTGACACTTGAAGCACTCTTTTGGAGTGTGATTGAGGCAGGCTTTCAAGGACCCTCTAGAAGCTGCTAAGTCTTCACCACGGTCTTGTGGTCTTTTTCCTCTCCTACATCCCTCCATGTCTCTCTTTTCGTTGTGGGATCTCCCTGCGAATGACCCACTGCATGTTTCAAAGAGCATATTGAAAGGCATGTTGATCTCAGCCAAGCTTTCAGGTAGTACATTTATATGGCACCGATATAAATCACAGCTGCTTATTTATGCTCATTGCATAGTCAAGAGGCTTAAGTGCTTAGGTGATTTAAATGTACAAGTTTCGCCTCAAATGAACTCGTTTTAATGAAGTTTGAAGTGAATTTCATCGGAAAAGTTTAGACACATCCCACTGTTATGGAGGTGAGAGGACTGAGAAAAACATTAAATGGTTCAGCCTTGTGCTTCGAATGTAAAAATAAATATGAGGGGAAAAACTGAGACAGATAGAAGCGGTGTGAAAACATTTCTCCATCTCACAATAGCATGAAAAAGAGCTTTTTTTCCCCTGTGTTGTAATAATGATGAAAGTTGCTGAGGAATAGGCAGAATTTTTGAAAAAAAAAAAAAGCTAGAGTTTGTAAGGGAAGGAATTACTACTTCTTGTGAGATACCCTGCCTATCTTTACTGTAATAACCTAGACTATACTATATGGCCAAAAGTATCTGGACACCTGACTATCACACCTACTGCATGGGCCTGTTGGACATCCCGTTCCTAAGCCATGGGTATTAATATGGGGCAATGCTGGAAAGGGAAGCTTACAATAATGTCTAAAATGTCTTTGTTTGCTGTGGTGTTATCATAACCTGTCACTGGACCTAAGGAGCTCAAGCCCAGACAGATTCATCCATCAGATAGTGCAGGATGATTTGTCATTCGAGAACATGTTTCCTCTGCTACGGAGTTGAGTGGTGGCATGCCTTGCACCACTCCAGCCCACACTTGCCATTACGCATCGTGATCTTAGGCTTGTGTGCAGCTGCTCGGCCATGGAAACCCATTTCATGTACCTCCAAAAGCACTGTTCTTCCAGCGGCAGTTTGGAACTCTGCAGTAGTGAGTGATGCAAGAGAGGATAAACGATTTCTGTACAGTCTGCGCTCCAGCGCTCAGCGGCATTGCCCTGTAAGTGTGTGGGGTCTACCGCTTTGTGGCTGTGGCTTTTGCCGTTCCTAGAAGCTTCCATCTCACAGTAATAACACTTAACACTTGACCAGGTCAGACCTAGTAATAGGGGTCATGACAACATGTGGGATCAGTTGATTTACAAATAGGATTGTGAGAGAAAGTCCTATCATCTTTTGCTTTATTCATTCGTTTTACGTGGTACTGTTTTAGTAGTTGTATTCAAACAAGCCACGTGTATGTGCGGTTTTATCTTAGGTTAGTTTAACCGAGTTGAACAACAATATTTAAAAAAAAAAAAAAACAGAAAAATATGCTGAAACATTTTATGAATATGGGATTACAAGTCCTAAGTTACAAATCTATTGCTGTCGAAGAAAGGTTATGATGTCCATTTAGGGTTAATTGCCAAAAAAAATCTTGGGATCCTGCGTTTAAAGAACTATGCACTGAAGTACCAGAAAAACTGGTATGGGAACCTGTGCAAAATACATAGCAACACCACCTATGCAGTCGTTGGTTGCATGCACCAGTGCGTATAGACATCTGTGGAATCTTCTAGAGCTGTTTCCGCCGTGAGAATGGCAAGTTATCATGATTTTGCAATTTAGTTGGAGCGTGTGAGATGGGTCATAGCATTTCAGAGGTAGAAGCAAAGCTTGGATTTTCACATACGAGCATTTCAAGGGTGTACCATGACCAAAAGAATTCCAGCAAAACTATATAACTTGAACATGGCAAGAATCTTTTCACGTGATAGACGTGCAACACTGCCTCAAGTAACATCAGGATTCAATGCTGGGGCCTGAACAAACATCAGCGTGAGGACTGTGCAACGTTCCCATTTTTGAAAATGTTCCATTTCTTGTACTTCCTCACACGTTTACAGTACGATATGAGTACTTACTTATCAGTAGGATCTGCATCAGCCTCTTTATCTCATAAGCTGAGGTAAAACTAACCTTGGGCAAATATTTGCTGCTCAGTTCAGTCTTCTAGTCTTGTTCTTGTTAGTAATACAGGGGTTGGACAATGAAACTGAAACACCTGTCATTTTAGTGTGGGAGGTTTCATGGCTAAATTGGACCAGC
>JAOVVH010000035.1:9452516-9466783 GCA_028566435.1 Scorpiodoras heckelii | reverse complement strand
TTGAGAGACCACTTAATCAATTCCATCCTTTTGGTTTTAGAAGAGCAGCGTCAGGAAATAAGACGAGACAGAGAGCTTAAGCTGACTGGGAACGGGAGCAACAGAAAGTGCGACCGCCTCTCGTGAGTGCAAGCAGGAAAAAAATGAATGAATGAATGAATTTAATTATTTATTTATTTATTTTGATGACACTGTATAATCATTAAATTTGCAATTTTCTGGTTTGTGTCATTTTCCTTAGCATTTCCTTAGCACAGTTTTCTGTTAGCATAAGACCTTTTTGTTTACTCTTTACATTTTTGTGATTGTTTTCTTGTGATTCTGATTGTCTTTTGCAAAGATTGCTGCACAGTCTTTCTATTAACTTCAAACATTAACACTATTTCAACAGCCAGTGTTAATGTTACGTCTTTTGTCTTTGTTGTATTTCAGCTCTGTACTCTCAGCGATAATGCAAGAATTCCTCTAAAATTGTCCAGATTTACACACAGAGTCCAATTTCCTTACATTTGCAATGTATTCAATCATTAACTTGCCTCAAGTTGGTATCTTGCATGAATCATCAGCAGTAATGTTGGTTCTAGGGACATAGTGCTTTTTAGGAAGGTCAGTCAGGTCATCGCTCATCTTTTCAGATGGTTACACACAAGTCCATTAGCAAGCTGTGTGCTTTCTGTCTCACAACAGTAAAAAAAAAAAAAACAGCCTTTCTCTTAGCATCATTTGGCCCCATTCAATTAGCCTCAAAGGCTTTCTAAATAGGTTTCAAAACCTTGCTCATTTTCCTCCAAGACAAAATTCTCTGACTTTTGGGCAAATTTTAAAACATCTCATCCTTGCTTGCACAACTGTTATGCTTGTTTTAAAGATGATTCATGCTGGCAAGAAAAAACTTAAACTAGGCAAAAGAGAGCTGAATAAGTGAAAATTATTATTTTTCACAAGTAACAACCCAGACCCAATCTCTGCTTTTGTTCTGTCACCAGTACAATATCCACCACTTCTCTTACACTTGCAACCCATAATCGAGTCACTCAAATCATTCAACTCTGCATTCATTGTGATATAATACAGTATACCTAACAGGTTTTTTTTTTGCCATTTTCTGTACAGCACCATGCCACTAGAAATAGATACATTCACCATGTATCATTCATAACTTGTGACTACAATCCTTTAGTGTTTGTACTGCTATGCTGTAAATGTTCTACCATGTGGTCTTTTATGCATGGGTGTGCTGGGGCAGTAAAGTTCAGGGCAGCTGACAGCAGTAGAATCAACAAGGTGATCAAAAAGCTGGATCCATATTCTGTATGCCAACAGACTTGCTAGAAGAAATGGCTGAGTCGAGGATGCTGCAGAAACTCAATAGCGTCATGGACATGGAAAACTGCTCAGCCATTCTATCACACAGTACTCAGTCACAGAAGTACTTTTAGCCAAAGACTCTGAGCACGAAAGAGCAACACAGAACACCACAGGAGATCTATTTTCCCCCAATCAAACTCTACAATTCCTCTCTTTTCCATAAGGAGGGTTCATTCAAATCTAAAGGCTGCTCACGGTCAAGTCAGTATTTCTTTCATATATTTTTTTTTATTACTCATTTCACCTGCACATTACTTGTACTAAGTTTCTATTTTTACGTGGTTTGTACATTTCTTAATGAATATTTTTGTTTATTTTATCCTGGTATGTCTTTGCCTAGATTTTTTCCCAAATTTATTTATTATATTATATTATTATATTATATATTATATTTTATATTTTATCTTGTTCAACTGGCACAAGAATTTCCTTCAAGATCAATAAAGCTTATCTTATCTTATCTTGTCTTATCTTGTCTTGTATCATATTATCTCACGTTATCTTATTACCTTATTTCATATTATCTCATATTATTTCACATTATAATCTCATATTTCTTGACTATGTCATTGGTAAATCATTATTAAATAACAGATATGTAGTATCACAAACTTTAAGATTCAGAGTGCAGTGCAGTGAGATTTCCTATCAATGATGAATTTGACTATTATTTTACTTGACTTTGGACAAACATGGAAGTGGTTTTGATTCATTTTCTTATTGATCTGAATCAGCTGTCATATTACCTCCAATATACACACATCTATAATTCATTTTCAAAGGACTACCTCTCTGATCGCAGTGTCAACATCAAAACCTGGTTGAAAACAGACAGCCAACAGACTGTGTTTGCAGACTTTTTCCATTAATCACATGCCAACTTGTTTACCTTTCTCTGGCCAAAAGAGAATTTACATTTCTACTTTTTTTTAAGTAAATGTCTTGCCTTTCCAATGGACAAAACTCATTCCTTCCCCTGTCATTAGAGTCAAGGTGCCCTATTTGTCTGAGCTGCACCAGGTAACTCTCAGCATGAAAATGGAGAGACAGCCACAAAAGCCTCTTAGGTTTCACAATTTGCATGAAAATGACATTACCGGAATTGCAATCAGATGGAGACGCAAGTCTGAAGTACCTTTTTCTGGAGATGAGGCTTTGGTGCTGTCTTTAATTAAAAAGAAGAAGCAGAGAAGATTGCTTTCATTTTCTGATTCTTTGTCCTATTATCATCTTCTCATTGTTTCACCTTTTTGCCCTGTCATCCCTTCTTACTCGCTTGGTTTTTTTTCCTTCATTATTTATCAAGTCTCTATTAAGGCGTCTGCATTTTTGTCCAGAACAAGACTTGGTTGGTATTGGTTGTTAAGGTCTGAAGGATTCTGGAAGGAAATGGAAACATGTAATAATCAAAATCTGTAATTACGTTTTGTAGTACCTAATAGCCTTTTATACATGTGTGATACCTGGTTTCGAAAATCCCTGCTTACAGAAGGCTTTTGTGGAGGAAGTTAATAAATCAAAAGACACATTTCCCTTGACAGTTAAATCTCAATGTGTGTGCACGCATATATGACATGCATTTCAGTAAAATACCCTTTCATATCAAAATTGGAATACAAATTTGCAATTATGGTATGTCAATGGTATTACATAATGACAAAATCTATAATAATATTGATGATGCGTTCCACCCTGACCTGACCTTAACCCCAGTGAACACTGTTGCAATAAACTGGAATGCTGACTGCACTCCAGGCCTCTTCACCCAGCATCAGTGTCTGATCTCACTAATGCTCTTGTGGCTGAATGAGCAAATCCCCACAGCCACGCTCTAAGGTCTAGTGGAAAACCTTCCCGCAAGAGCGGACGTTGTTATTATAACAACAGTGGGGACAAAATCTGGGATGGGATGTTCAACAAGCACATACTCTGCATTGCCTGAAGTATTCATTCGCCCATCCAAATCATTAAATTCAGGTGTTTCAATCACTTCCATGGCCACAGGTGTATAAAATCAAGCACCTAGGCACGCAGACTGCTTCTACAAACATTTGTGAAAGAATGGGTCGCTCTCCGCAGCTCAGTGAATACATTTGGCAATATAGTGTATTAGTGTGTTGGTGCACAAAATTTTGGCCATATAGTGTATCATGAACTCAAATATGTTTTGTATGCTTGTTTATTTTTCTCATTTTGCCTATTACCCAGCAGAGAGAACATTTCACCAACATCATCAACATTTCACAGTGTTTGATTCCCACATACTGTTTCGTAACAAACTGGGATTTATTTTTTTTTTTTGCTAACAAACTTAGTGCTGTTCCCAAAATGTTGTGGGAAAATTATTAAAATTAAGGAACTTTCATTAAATTTTGCTTTTATGGATTATATTTGTGCAAGAAAAACTAACCTCCCAGGAATGTTCCCATGACATTCTCTTATGGGAATGTCTTGAAGTTTACTACAAGACTCGTTTATTTGTTTGTTTGTACACAAAATTTCTTGAGAGAGATGGTCCATTTTGATAAACATAGATACAGTAGAGCCATCCCAGTTTAGTGCAAGGTTCCCAAGAGATTCAAGTAATATAATATAAGATTATCAGAATATTGTGTGAACATTCTCCAAGCCATCAAGAATGATTCCTGAAAGTAATTAAAGTTTCTGAGAACATCCTGGAAATGTTCGTTGAACCATAATGCTCAACAAAAAGCTAATGAAAAGAAAAAATCAGAATGTCTTTTTTTTCTCAGATTGGTTTAGGAACCCTGGGTATTTTGATTTCCCTATCTATTGTTTTGTTGATCTGACAGGAAAGCTGAAATAAGTGATTTGTCATAAAAGTTTGTGTTATTTACTCTGACACTGAATGAAATCTATGAAACCCATTTGTTACTGTCAAATAAGAAAGACACTATATCTTTTGTGCTCTAAAAAATAACTGCTAACTGTCAACATACATCGGGGTGACAAATTAAAAAAGAAAAAAGCAGAGGCTTTGTTACGTTTTGGGGGGTGTTTATTTATTTGCATTTTCTCCAGGACAATGGTGCAGTGTGTAGTGCTATCACCTTACAGCAAGGAAGGACCTTGGTTTAGTTCCCTGCTTGGACAGCCACGGTCCTTTTTGTTTGGAGTTTGCATGACCTCCAAACACATGCAGTCAGGTGAACTGGAGATACTAAACTGCCCCTAGGTGTGATTGTGTGTCTTCCATGGGATGGGCTGTCCACGGTTTTTCCCTGCCCAGCCGTATGAGCACTCGGATAGGCTCCAGTGCTCCCCATGACCCAGTAGTAGGATAAGCAACTTAGATAATGAGTGAGAGTGAGAGGTTGCCTCCACTTGTCCACTTACAAGGAAGCATTAATACAATATTTTTTTGTCTGATCACCTATCAACTTATAATGAAACATTTACATCCTGATGGGCATGCTTGCTTCCAGGATGACTCTGTCCCCATCCGCAAGGCAAGAGAACTCACTGATGCATTGATGGCTTGATGAAAAGTATACACTGAAGAAACTGATACACCAGTCTAATACTCGGTATACGATGGGGCATGGACTCCACAAGCTTGCAGAAATATTCTGTAGGCAGTAAACACTATACTTCCTGTAGAACGGTCCACAGTTCAGTTGTATTCCAAGGTGTAGGATTTCTGTGTTCCACAGCGCTTTGTATGGCATCGCAGATGACTTTGATAACATTGAGATATGGTAACTTAGATGGGAATGGCAAAACCCTAACTCAGATGAGTGTTCCTCTAAATCATGTGCTATGGTCTTCACACTCATCAGATCTTAAACTAGTTAAAAAAACACTATCATCAAAAAAAAAAAAAAAAAAAACAAATGAGGAAATATCTTTGGGAAGAATTGTGTTCTCTCTCTCTCTCTCTCTCTCTCTCTCTCTCTCTCTCTCTCTCTCTCTCTCTCTCTCTCTCTCCAGTGTTTCAGAGACTTGTAGAGTCAATACCAGGGTGCATTGAAGCTGTTCTGGCAGCACATGTGGCCTAACACCTTACTAAGACACTTGCTTTTTCCTTTAACTTGTTACGCATCTTTATGTAATCATTCCAGGACCTCTTACACCAGTGTGTCTTTTTGATTATTTCATGCACCCCAGAGGCTTCCATTTTTCTATTATATTAATGTCCTGTTTAATGGAAAGGCTGATGAGGTTTCAAATTGGATTCTAAATACCAAAAAGTAGTATCTAGGCAAATTGCATAATCTATTCTAAGGCCCCATGTGCTTTCTTTAAGATACAAAGCATAAGAAAATTGGCAAAATCGTTTTCAAAGGCTCTTCTTAAACGTTGTGTTTTCAGCCCAGTCTCACACAAAATTCACAGGAGTTCTAGCAACCAGTGGATTTTCCATGAATAAAATCAAAGGACATTCTACAATCACTAGCCACATCTCACATCCTCATCTTAACCAATGGTACATTCAATGATAATTAACCTGGTTAACGTCATTTGTAATTCTGATCATGTCCAAGGCATCTGCCAGTTAGACCTAACACTGGGAGAATATTCATCATATTGTTAATAAATATGCATTATTATAAATAGCTGTGGCTTTTTGAAGTGAATTCTGCATTTAATATTCTGCATCGCAAATCTATGGTGGCCCAAAATTGCAAACACAACGGCAAATGAGAAATACACCAGTAAATCAAAAAGAGAACAACTGACTGTCATGCACTGTAGCAAATCAGGAACACACTTGTGCTGTTTAGTAAAATATGTTTTTGTTTGATTGTTTTTGCTTTTTTGGATTTGCATTTTTGATTTGTTAATGTGTTTTTCACTTACAGGCCACCATACAAAACCAACTCCACACACAAACAGTCTTTTATCTATTTTCATTAAAGTTTAATGGAATTAACCTATTATACTTGCTTGACGTGATTTACATTTTCAAGATGTACTTCCCGTGGAAGCTTTCAAGCGCTGGAAAATAGCATAAGTGGCATTTCTGTTAATATGCACTTAATTAATTCGAGGCAAACTCCTTAGTGCTTTCAAAACAAATAGTGCTCACTTATGTTGAGATGCCATATGTGAAATTCGAGTGGGTGGATTGCAGTATGTGAAATGAGGCTAACACATTTTTCTGTAAGTTATATGTCACACTACTTTTAAACAACGTGCCCTTTACCCTCACTTGGAATAGACATGCTGACAAAATGCACAAAATCTGAGCCAGGTCATGATAGCAAAACAAACCAAAACTAAAATACTATAACTGAAATCCAACATCAGGTTTGTGTCCCAATTCCGTCATCCAGTATGCGTCTGAACATCTAATCAGTCTTTACAATACTTCAGTTTTTACCATTTAAAATATCTTGGCATGGTATTCATAAATATTTTTCAATACCCTATGCCTCTGGGTTTAATATTTAAAATACAAATGGCTTTGTCCATGTGTGTCTATCTGACATTACAGGAAATGTAAAGATTTTTGGCTTACATATTGAACAGAAGCTACAAGGTCAAAGTGGCATTTACTGACAACATACTGTTTGCTATAAACAGTAAAATAACTCATATGTGGCCGAGGAACACATTGGCAAGGAACCGTTGCAGAGTCTGTTCTAAGGTTTTTATTCCCTCATGTACAATGGTAGAAACAGTGTTTGCTGGCGAGAGAGAGAGAGAGAGAGAGAGAGAGAGAGAGAGAGAGAGAGAGTTGTGTTTGTGTGTACTGTTGTATATAAATAAGCAGCATACTGTCTTCATCTTCTTTTTTTTATTGCAGTCGACTTTTTTTATTGCCCTTCTAAACAAAGTTATTTGGAAATCTCTGAAACATGTCAAAAGCACACAATGTTTCCAGAACAAAAATCATCCACACTTTATAAGAGTACACTGAGATAAATGAAAATGCCCATATTAGTAAAGAGGATACTTATGACGTATGAATAAATAACCTGAATGAATTACATTCTGAATTACAACATAATAGAAACATTTCTGTGGTGTTTAAATGAAGTATATTTTACTGTATCTAAGATGTGCATATACAGCTGGTAGCTTATTAACAACAGAGAGTATAGCAAGCTTTTTCTGTAATTCCAAATGCTGATCACATTATGTTTTAATCACAGTAATTCATTTTGCTGCCTCATTGTGCCTCAGTGCCTTCTGCTTCCCAGCAAGAGCCTGGTGCTGCCTCTCAATACAAGAAAATAGTAACGAAATGGCGATAATATTGAGTACTACAGCACAAAACCAGCAATTGAGTACAGTCACCAGCTTCAGCTTGTAGCCAAATGTGAGCCTGAGGCACTAAAATGCACAAGCTGCTTTTTTCCCTCTTATTTATCTCATATGCAAGAATCACAGAGGCAGGGCTGTGGCCAGGGTCAGAACATGTGTTGTCCTTTGAAGCCATATTCAGGGTGAAGAAACATAAGGTTAAAAGAAAACCACACAGGACTGCATACAGAGGAACTTTGTATTTAGACTTAACATTTAGATTTACAATGCAGTAAACTGAAATTTTCTGAGGTTTACAAATGCAAGCTCTTGCAAGGACATTGCAAGTCTTGTAAGTTGTAAGTTACTGGCCATTATTTTAGGAACACCATACTATATTGATTAGGACCCCGAGGTCCTCAATTGTCATATCATGTCATTGTCATTTTCAGGGATGTGGAGTTAACCATTAAAAGATGGGTAAAGGCATGTGGCCAGCAATAATATTATGATCGGCTGTGCCTTTCAATTGATGCTTATTTGATATTAAGAGGCAAAATGTGTGCCTAGAAAACATTCCCCACACCATTACACCACCACCACCAGACTGAACAGTTGACATAAGGCTAGTTGGGTCTGTGGAATCATGCTGTTGATGCCAGATTCTACTATCTGCATGTTACGTAAGAAAATGAACTTCAACCAACCCAGCAAAAGTTTTCTAATTGATGGACTTATTTGGATGTCTTGGTAAATTTAGAAAATAAGTGAATAAATTTAAACTATCCTTTTAATAGAGAACAGGTCAGATGAGGACAATAATGGAAGTTTCCAGAGGCCTTTGTTCGTGTGCAGGGTCTGTACCCTAGCCTTGGCTGAGAGGTAGCAGGTGCAGGCTGGTGCCAGGCCTGGAAGTGGTAATTAAAACAAAGTGAAAAACATCTTTCTGTTTGAAGATTATTGTGCTCAAATGATGATGGTACCAAAACGAACTTATGTGAGTTTAAAAAAGGGCAGGGTGATTTCTTATCACCCATAGTCAAATGTATAATACTGGACAATGTATTTGCTTTTGAATCTGGACAAATGCCCAGGTGTATGCATGCTGGAGCATGACCCGTAATTAAGAATTTTTATTTGAAGTATTTAAAGAAGAAGCTGTTGAGTATTTTGTGTCTGGCGTCATAGCCATGACACAATCTTAACCTGTCCAGTTCGATTCGATGAGCACATGCCTACTGTTTTTGGTTGACAGGAGTCAAACCTGATGTAGTCTTCGTTTTTTTAGTTAATCTGCCTCAAGGTTGTGCATTATGAGATGCTTTTCGGCTCACCATGGTATTAAAGAGTTGTTATTTGAGTTACCAGAGCCTGCCTGTGAGTTGAACCAGCCTGGCCATTCTGGACTGTCTCATCACCAAGGCATTTTTTTCTGCCTGCTTTCACTAACTGGATATTTTTGTTGTTATGGTTGTTTATAGCACCATTCTATGTAAGATATAGAGACTATTGCATGAAAATCACAAGGATATCAGTAGTTTCTGAAATATCCAAGCCAACCCCTCTGGCACCAACAGTCACACCATAGGAAAATTGTTTCCTTTATTTCCCCCCCTATTCAAAATAGTTGAGAATGTAATTGTCAAAACATGACACTGATTTCATGGAGTTCCAAAGTTTTGAGAGTGTAAACTAGCTCTTTTCCATTTAGTTTCTCATTACTCGAATATCAATTATTGATGCAAACAGAGATGTCATAAATATTATGTGAAGTGCCCCACCACTGGAAAGCAGAAATCCTTTATTTTCATGGTGTAAAAGTGCCTGACAAAATGATCAGCCAGTCTCCTATTGCTTTCTCCAATGTATAGGTACAGTAATTGTATCTCTTGTAGGAAAGATAGTAACTAATCCCGGCAGTGAGGCATGAGGAGTGATGAGTGATGAAAGCATTCTTTAGGGTCCATGATTTTGTGTTAATAAATACACTCCTGACAATCAGGTCTTTGATGTTTTCATTTGTCCCGTTTGTATTAGATATGTGGATGTTCTTTAAAACACTCTCTGGATCATCCTTAAGATTTCAGAAGTTATGATTTGAGACCCTTTTGTTGGTGAGATGATGAGTGAAAACCAAAGAAATGCCTTGCAGGGTAGCAGGAGTATTTTGGTCAGTGTTTCTGATCTCTCAGTAGTGCATGATGCGGTTCATGATGGTCTTTGGAAATCCAGTCTGCTGAAAAATAATTACACACTCCTTCATTTTTTGAGGACGTCCTCTTTCTCACCACAAATGATTTTAAGTCTCAATAGCTGTGAATAAGAAATTGAATTTTTGCAGTGCTTGGGAGGGGAAGATTTGTACCTTAAGTAGGAATGAGAGTGTGTGGGAGTATAGTAGATAAAACTTTGCAAAGTAGAATCTTCCGTCTTCAGTGATGTGTCTAAAAGGTTACTGTATGCTCAAACCAGGGGGAGCAACAATTCATGTATACTCCAGGGTTAAAGAAAGAGGAAACAAAACACTGGAGAACCTGTCCTGTATATTTGGCCATTACAAAGATGTTATCATTGCATCAAGAAATATTGCTTCTTATTCTATACAGTTCAGTTTTATCAAAACTGACTCTTACTATGTTCAGACCAAGCATCACAAAAATTATCAACTGGAATTTTAATATGTGAAGAAACTTGTGAATAATGCCTAATCTGAAGGTAAAGCTGGCAAACAGAAAGTCTCAATAAATCTCAATAAAATATTAATTAATCAGAACAAATCAGTGTGCCTGCCTACAACCAGACAATAAATGAATAAATAACTCTTCCAACGTTAATTGATAATGCTATTTACGGTATGAACTGAATTTAAGTCTGTATTCTAACACCGCTATGCTATGCATTTCTCCATTTATACATTACTAGGTGAAGAGGGCATCTTCATATTTTATGTGTTGATGCACATACTCTTAGAAGCCTATAGCAGGCTTTTGGATGTGCATAATTACAGCACATAATTACAGTATGCCCCACTGATTTCCAAAGGAAAAGTGCTGACTTTTAAAAAACAGATATGTATCACTTATGCAAAGAAACTTGGAGTCAGCAAAGTCTCTCAGCGCAACAATGGTAGTCGAGTCACTGAAAAGGGAAAGTGGTGAAATTAAAAAGAGTATTAATATGACTATTATGCTGAATCCGTTCGAGGGTCGAGGTTAATACAAAGCATGTCTAATTACATTTAATTTATTTTAAAACAAAAGTTAAACTATACAGCTATATAAGCTATATAGTTTTAATACACACATACACTATATTGCCAGAAGTATTCGCTCCTCTGCCTTCAAACGCAAATTGAGTAACATCCCATTCTTAATCCATAGGGTTTAATATGATGTCAGCCCACCCTTTGCAACTATAACAGCTTCAACCATTCTGGGTAGGGATTCCACAAGGTTTAGGAGTGTGTTTATGGGAATTTTTGACCTTTGGGCATTTGTGAGGTCAGACGCTGATGTTGGACGAGAAGGTCTGGCTCACAGTCTCCACTCTAATTCATCTCAAATTTCTTCTATCAGGTTGAGGTCAGGACTCTGTGCAGGCCAGTCAAGTTCTTCACACCAAACTCACTCATCCATGTCTTTACGGACCTTGCTTTGTCCACTGGTGCGCAGTCATGTTGGAACAGGAAGGGGCCGTCCAAAAACTGTTCCCACAAAGATGGGAGCATGAAATTGTCCAAAATCTCTTGGAATGAAGCATTAAGAGTTCCTTTCACTGGAACTAAGAGGCCGAGCGCAACTTCTGAAAACAACCACACACCGTAATCCCCCCCTCCATCAAACTTTACACTTGGCACAATGCAGTCAGATAAGTACCGTTCTCCTGGCAACCACCAAACCCAGAATCATCCATCAGATTGCCAGATGGAGAAGCATTATTCATCATTCCAGAGAGCACGTCTCCACCGCTCTAGAGTCCAGTGGCGGCCTGCTTTATACCACTGCATCCAACACTTTGCATTGCATTGCCCTTGGTGATGTAAGGCTTGGATGCAGCTGCTCAGCCATGGAAACCCTTTCCATGAAGCTCTCTATACACTGTACTTGAGCTAATCTGAAGTTTGGAGGTCTGTAGCGATTAACTCTGCAGAAAGTTGGCGACCTCTGCGCACTATGCACCCCAGCATCCACTGACCCGCTCTGTCATTTTACGTGGCCTACCACTTTGTGTCTGACTTGCTGCCGTTCCCAATTGCTTTCACTTTGTTATAACACCACTGACATTCGGCTGTGGAATATTTAGTATCGAGGAAATTTCACAACTGGAGTTGTTGAACAGGTGGTATCCTATAAAGGTACCACACTGGAATTCACTGAGCTCCTTAGAGCGACCCATTCTTTCACAAATGTTTGTAGAAGCAGTCTGTATGATTAGATGCTTGATTTTATACACCTGTGGCCATGGAAGTGATTGGAACACCTGAATTCAATGATTTGGATATGCGAGTGAATACTTTTGGTAATATAGTGTATATTGTGCACATGTCCGAATACTTTTGTCTATATATTGTATATAGAAATTTGATGAGCTGACTTGTTGCAATGGTGCCAGACTATTACAGTAACACACTCGAATTCAGTGAGCTCCTTAGAATGACCCATTCTTTCACAACTGTTTGTAAACTCAACTGTTTGATCCAGACTGCTGTAGCCTGACTTGTGTTCAACCTTCCCAAATTCAGCCATGTCATTCCATTGCTGTGCACCCTTCACTGGCTTCCTGTAGCAGCTCTCATCGGACATATAAAACCCTGATACTGGCCTACAAAGCCAAAAATGCTCCAGCCCCTCCCTACTTGATGGCCTTTTGGGCTTCAAGTATGGCTCAACTTGACTCAACATCATCCAGGACAGATGTGAGGCAAGCATCTAGACTTTTCTCTGTCCTGGTGATGGAATGATCTTCCCCGGTTGTCCGAACAGTGGAGTCGCTTGCTGTCTTCAAATACCAACTAAAGACCCACCTCTGTCAAGAGCACTTGAATGAGAACTAACTCAAAACTGTTAATTCACTTAAAGCTGTTACTGTATTGGCTATGTCTTGTTCTTCACAGATTTTATGTAGTTTAGGAATAGCTTGGGTTTTGTACTTAGGTAGTATATGGCTAAATTCTAGCAGTATCATAGCTCAAAGTAGCTTGAATTCAGGTCCATCAGCACTAGCTTTGGATATTCCAAGTTAACAACTAAGCATTCTTGTAAGTCGCTCTAGATAAGATGGATGGTCTTTTTCATCTTTGGCACATAAAATCTGACCTCGACTTTCCCCAAAACAAGCTGGAACGTGGCCTCGTCTGACCACAGAAAATGTTTCCACGGTCTTTCAGTCCATCTCAGATGACTTCGGGCTTAGAGACCTCAAATGTGTTTCTGCGCAAAATTAATATTTAGATTGCTCTTTGCACAATACAGTTTCAGGTTGCATAAATTTCTTGATGCAGTGGTGGACTGTGTTAAGTGACAGTGATTTTCCAAAGTACTACCAAGCCCATGTGGCTATGTCCATCACGGTAGCATGATGGCTTCCCAAAACAATACCGCCTGAGGGATCTAATGTCACTCATATTCAGCAGCAGTTTCCGCACTTGGCCTTTGCGCACCAAGATTTCCCCTGACTCTTTTGATGTGAACATTAACTGAAGCTCTTGGCCTGTATCTTCATCCTTTTATGCATTACACTTCTGCCACATGTTTGGCAGGTTGGATAATTGCCTGAATTAAAGTGGCCACTGAGTGTTCATTTTAACTCCTGTGAAAGATGCAAGATCAGCATTATAGAAATACAGAGAAAAATGGTTGATCATTTATTAATTAAAAAATTAAGGGTATCTCCTTTACAGTGGTGAGACTCTTCAACAGCAAAGGATATAACATTAATGACATAGCGTTGTTAGAACAGCTAGTTGCTGCTTAGGTGAGGAATTGTAAGGATAATGAACTCATCTACACTTCTGAAAATTTTTGAATGAATATCACGCTTTAAGCATCTAATTTAAATATCAGATCTTTTAATGTCTTAGAGGTTCAGAAGCACTTTGTCTGCACAGTCAGTGAAGGACTGTGTAAGAAACATCTTTTTCCTTTAGAAACTTCATGTGTGTGTATTTCAATGCAGTCTATTTCTTATCACACCTTTACCTTTACTCTTTGGATTCCCCTTCATACATAACTGGTGTTAACCCAGATTTTTTTTCTCTCATACCAAAGTTCTGTTGTATATGATGCTGCTGCTAGAATAAAGAAGGGTTCATACTGAGAAGCATTTCTCAAAGAAAGTATTTCAGACTACAAGTACAAAGTGCTGAATTTGCACATCAGCACTGCTTCTCAAGATTCTACCTGATACCCCATGACTTCTCATGCTACGTCTTCTGGGCCTTGACCTGGAAAAATCGATCAGTCCAACTTCTTTAACAAGATATCAATTTTTTATGAGAAGCAAAAAGGCTTTCAGAGCAAAAATACGCATGTGCTTCCTACTAGGAGTGTTTTGAATCGGTTGGATAAAGTTGACTTAAAGTGCTTGAACATTAAAGAACCCGCCTGTATGAGCAACATACAGGGGTTAGACAATGAAACTGAAACACCTGTCATTTTAGTGTGGGAGGTTTCATGGCTAAATTGGACCAG
>JAOVVH010000035.1:9388665-9410929 GCA_028566435.1 Scorpiodoras heckelii | reverse complement strand
TAGAGAACAGAGTAAAGGGGACTAACAAAGTATGGAGAGAAACAGATGGACTACAGTCTGTAATTGTAGAACTACAACATGCAGCTATATGATAAGTAGAACTGAGAAAATGGACAATGAATGTAGAGAAAAGGAGGTGGTCATAAGGCTATGCCTGATCTGTGTATATACACACACATATGTGTGTGTTTTTATCTTGGGGAACAAGAACAAGTCACATGGAAACAAGTCGGGGATATAGGGTGGATGTAGAAGGACTGGAATGTTTTGGTTTTTTTTTTCAGCCAAAAATTCTCTCAAAGCCATTGAAGTGTGACTCGGTTTGTTGTCATATGGAGGGCCCATGAAGAGGAGATCTGAGAGCACACACGCAAAACCCTCCTCAAACATTCCAAAACTCCAAGGTAAAATGTTTCATTTACCGCTTGGCCTTCTGGTGCAGATTCTTTATAGACGATCCCTTAAGAATCAAAAAAGACCACAAACAGTGACTCAATTTTTTGATTTGCTCATGCAAACCTTCTTTGGGTGAGGTGATGTTGTTGTGTGCCATTCAGCACTTTGTCTTTTTATCTCAGGATCATACTTGAACACCCATGATTCATCTCCTGTGATCATTCTGTTCAGGATATTGGGCTCTCTTTTAAATGATCAGGTGATGATAGGTAGCTTGTCCATAACCTCAACATTTCAAGACTTTCTGATGCACTGTTACTGATTTTCACACAGAATTTTATCATGTTTCGTTGCTCCAAACTCGTTTGCATTGTTCCAGTGATGAGGCACTACAACAGGGTTTCAAAAAACAAATGTCTGGGCCCTGCGAAGGCTAGAATGCAACTGAAACGGGTCGTACTGTTTATATGGGATCCCACCCTGACCTTGAATCACTAGCCCCATGCGTAAGCCCTACGGAGCACAGGAATTTCATTCTCATTACTTTCCTGATAACTGCAACTCAAAGCTTGTTGTGTAAAATGCCTGATTATCAGACTGATGCAGCACATCACATTTTGAAAAAGTTCATCAGACTTTTGGTATCTGTGAAATAGCAGCTATTTCAGCTTGTCTCCACCCATTTTAAATGGTTCCCTCTTTTCATTATCTTGTCCCATAGATGCATTTCAAGTTTTTTTTTAAATTCCTTGCAGGCATTTAAATAAACTAGTTCCGACCTGCTTGAATTGATGCGTATGTGGCAGTCACATGGTTCACCAACGTCAATAGCTTTGTTGACAATGCAACAAAAATGCCAGGAATAATTTGCAAAAGTAGGTTTTGCATTTTATGCAATTTATTGTTTACAATAATGCAATCATTTTATGATAACAAATATATCCTGCTGTATGAGCCTTTCGAGTTTCATGCAAAATCCATCCAAGCCCTCATGAGTTACAGCTGTTTGCATAAATAAGGTGGTGGCCATATTGTTTATAAATGACTACAGGTTTTTGATAATTACTGAGAGCACCAAATTTGCAAAGAAAAAAAAGAAAGAAAGAAAGAAAATCCTAACAACTAACTTTGTAGTGAAAAAGCCAATTGCTGATCTTTCAATGTTGTCTTGCTAAGCAATGATCACATGCTTCTAGTCCACCAAATTACACAAACTGGGTGAAGAAAAGCAAAATGTGGTTTGACCATTAACATTAAAACCTTGCTTTTAATGTCTTTTCCATGTTGCAAAGACACAAAAATTCACTGCCTTTACCTCACCTCTCATGACAGTTGTATTATTTTACTGTAACCCTCTCATTCATTTTCCAGACTCTTACATAACAGGAGGTCAGAAAACACAGTACATGTTATCACATCATAACTTCCTATAACGAGACTGCCACTTGACAACAACGTAATGAACTATATCTATAAGCAGAGGCTGGAAATACATAAGAATTTGAACTCTATAGATTTTAGTTTACACCTTTCATGTATGTACAAATCTTGACCCACACATTTTAACTGTATTAGCTACATTTAAAGGTAGGGTATGCCATTTTTACCAGAAGTGTTTTTGGTTAGATTTTTTTTAATACTCTGCAAAATAAAAGCCATTATCTGTAGGAATTGCAGGACTGTAAATAGCAAGTCTGATCATTTAACTCATACCAAATACAACAACTGAACAGCCTGCATGCCTGTCTACCTACATGCTTTCTTACACACACATTCTGCATGTGTACTCATTGGGCATAACCAGACTCTTCCACAAGACTAGGAAGACATATTGCTATATAGTTGCACAAGAATGTAATTCTTAAGAATTTTTATGTGAAGATTTTTGTTCAGAGACAGTTATTGAATATTCATGTTTATTGATTATTTATTTTTAACAGTCTCCACTATTTAACGCTTTCCATTTCCTCGTTTCTTGGTAAAATATTTTCTCGGCTGTGCTCTCTCTCTCTCTCTCTCTCTCTCTCTCTCTCTCTCTCTCTCTCTCTGTGTGTGTGTGTGTGTGAAAGAGAGAAATAGTGGCTAGAGACAGTATGTCTGTTAAAGGTGTTTTATCACATGTAATTGAGACATGAGGTAGTTACAGATATGGGTGACGACAATGTGCTCCTCTCCCCTACACTCTCTCTCTCTCTCTCTCTCTCTCTCTCTCTCTCTCTCTCTCTCTCTCTCTCATGGATTCCACCTACAACAGAGCATGTTTGTGTGTTTTGAACGAGTGGCTTTGGAGGGAGGTGTAAAGGCAGGGATGGGATTTTTCCAGTTGGAACCTTTCAAAATCTAGCTTACTCTTCTCTAAAATCGTATACCCTAGCATGAAGCAACCAGTCCAATTCATGCCAATTAATATGTGTGCTACAACCAAGCATCTTTGCACAGACTTCTGATTAATCTCACTTAGTCTTTATAACACTTTATTAGGTATACCTGTTCAACTGCTCTGTAGTGTAAATATCTATTCAGCCAATCGCATGGAAGCAACTAGATGCATTTAGGCATATAGACATGGTCAAGATGACCTGCTGAACTTCAAACCGAGCATCAGAATGGGGAGGAAAGCTGATTTAAGTGACATTGAATAGGGCATGGTTGTTGGCACTAGACAGGCTGGTCTGAGTATTTCAGAAACTACTGGGATTTTCATGCACAAACACCACTAGGGTTTACAGAGAATGGTCCAAAAAAGTTTTCTGGGAGAAAATGCCTTGTTGATGCCAGAGGTCAGAGGTCAGGTTCTGGTTCAGACTGGTTCGAGCTGAAGGGCAACAGTAAGTCAAAAACCACCTTTTACAACCAAGGTATGCAGAAGAGCATCTCTGAATGCGCAATGTGTCGAACCTTGAAGCAGATGGGCTACAGTAGCAGAAGACCACACCAGGTGCCACTCCTGTCAACTAAGAACAGGCAAATGAGGCTACAGTTTGCACAGGCTCACCAAAATTGGACAACAGAAGATCAGAAAACGTTACCTGGTCTGAGGAGTCTCGATTTCTACTACGACATTCTAATGGTAGGGTCAGATTTTGTAGTAACCAACATGAAACCTGCCTTGTATCACTGGTTCAGGCTGGTGGTGGTGCTGTAATGGTGTGGGGGATATTTTCTTGCCACACATGGAGCCCCTTAATACCAACTGTAGATTGTTTAAATGCTACAGCCTTCCTGAGTATTGTTGCTGACCATGTCCGTCCCTTTATGACCACAGTGTATCTTCTGATGGCTACTTCCAGCAGGATAACTTGCCAGTTCACTTTACTCAAATGGCCTCCACAGCCACCAGATCTCAATCCAGTAGAGCACCTTTGAGATTTGGTGGAACAGGAGATTTGCATCATGGATGTTCAGCTGACAAATCTGAAGCAACGGCATGATGCTATCATGATAATATAGACCAAAATCTCTAAGAAATGTTTACAGAACCTTGTTGAATCTATTCCATGATGAATTAAGTCAGTTCTGAAGGCAAAAGGGGGTTCAACCCCGTTCGGGCAAGGTGTACCTAATGAAGTGACTGGTGAGTGTACATTAGTCTAAAGATAAATTGGTTTAAAAATTAGTTAAAAAATGGATCCAATAAAAATGTATGTCCAATGATCCAACAAAACAAAAAACAAAACAAACAAACAAAAACCTATGGTGACCACAATCTAACCCTTCTCTAGGTTAAACTGCACACCTGTGTACTTTTAATCAAGTAAAGTTTTGAATTCAATATTTAACATATTCTGACACAATCCCTCTACAATTTTGTTCACAGAATAGTGCTTTTTCTGTCAAAGTTTGGCCACCATAGAGGGAAGGGTCATTCCTACTGATTATCCTTATACTCTAATGAAACATTTCTGTCCTGATCAGAGTTTCAGGAAAAGACATGACTCTTCTTCCAGGATGACTCCAACCCATCCAAGGGTTTGATGCTAAAAATGTATATCATATGCCACAGCCATCCCAATTAACAGTCTCAGCCCAACTGAACAGAAGATTTTGGAGCAGCCTGTCAGATAGACCTCCATCATCAAAGCACTAATAATATTAATTTGTGAATTAATTTATGGGAGACATTCAGTCCAGTTCTAGAGTTGTAGAATCTATGCCAATGTGCACTGAAGATGTTCTGGTCACTTGCTAAGACACTCAACACCTTAATAAGACACTAATTTACGTTGGTTTTTTTTTTCCTTTAATTTGTTACCTGTCAGTACAATCACATTTTTATATACTTATTACCTATTGTACTAATACTATTTTACTGTTGCACTGTTTTCGAACTAATACTATGTCTAACTAATTGCATTTTACTTGCAATGGTCAAACAAATTGTGAAGAATATCATCTCTCATTTGATTGGTTTGGAGGTTTGTGTAGTACCCAAGTTCCCTCTCCTCTACTTAAGCCTACAAGAAAAGCAAGAAAGAGAAAAGACAAGCCACAGGACAATACAAGGTGTGCTACTAACAGTGCAGTGTTGAAATGTTTCTTTCATTTCTCGAGCATGCATATACATAGGGTGAGCTGTTTTGTCCAGCACAAATGCATGATCAAGCATATGCAAGAATAAAAACCTTGGTCTGGACAATGTAAAAACAACATGGTAAAGCCTAGATCAAACTGTAAGTATATTTGGACATTAGCAGCATTAGACAAAGTGACTACTCACTTGTTTTATGTGTCATTTTGCAGAACTTAGAGTGAATTACTGTAGTGACTATCTGTACATTCAAAACATGTTTTGTAAAAAAAATAACCATGCAGCTGACAATTGTTAATAAATAAACCTACTAATTCACAGATTTAAGTGTTTATATCTGTGTATGCATGCTAGTCTGGGTCCAGCTTGGGTATTGCTGATGGTGACTGATTACATGTAATCAGTTTTTAGACTCATGTAAATTACTTCAAATCAGTTTGTGTAAACGTGCTGCACTGTGTGTTGTCTCTGTGTTTTAATTTAAAAATAAGTCCTTCAAGGCTACGTTCTCCTCCTCGTTCTACTCCCCAGTTTTGCAGTGGTTTGCTCCCTTTCCTGTTTCATAATCCCAAGAGACTTTGCTGCTGCCAGATTTGTTGACTGAACATATTTCCCTTCTGATTTTAACCTGACCCTAGGAAAATAGACAGCAAAAAAAACAGCCACAGGGTTCCTTTTGGGATTTATGTTCTGACTATTAAACCGAAGATTAACTGCCTTTCAGTCCTCAGTTCATCTTCAGTGGTGTTTAAATTTATGGTTTGTCAGTGACATCAAGTATCTCAGTTTTGTCTCAGCATTAGTCCATGGGGAAGTCCAGTGAAAACTTGTCCCTGCTGAATCGGTCCATCATTACCGCCCTTGTTTGGACAGCTGACAAAGCAGTTTTGCTAATATAAGTTGTGATATAGAGCTAGGCTTCTGCAAACCTTAGTCGACAGAACTAATCATACTAAATTCTTGGACTTAAATCAGCCGTTTATTATCAGTCGAGCTACTGAAGCATATGTAGGAGCTTTCTGAGCTAAACGTATTGTAATACTGGTGAAGAGTGAAAATACGTACTTTTGAATTAACAGGTACTAGTGATGTCATACTCATTTTTATATTAATTTATGTAACAGATTTGTTTATTTATTGTTCGGCATTTTTATTAAAAACCATATCCCTTTTATTATGGAACCACATCCGCATGTAGTGATACAGCCTGATTTTTTTAAATAAAAAATTTAATTAGGCAAGACATTAATGATTTGAGAACTGAGATAATTTAATTGTGTGCCTATGCTATTTACACTTTATTGCAAAAAGTGTGGGTATGTGGACACCTGAACATCCACCCATATGCGCTTGTTGAATATCCCGTTACAGATTTATTCCCCTTTTTGCGCTTATAATATCCTTCACTCTTCTGGAAAGGCTTTCCACTAGATATCTGGAACATGTTTTGGCCCATAAATGGTTGTGATGGTCAAGTGTCCACACAGTCTATGCAGAAGGGGAAACAAGTGCAGAAGTATTACAAGATATAATTTGGAAGATCTAAATGAAAATGCAAGGAGTAAATTTCTCTTTATATATAAAATCTAAGTAAGCAATCTACTCATTTGTGCTCTGGCTAAGTGAAGTATGCATAGTGAGTTAACTATCAGCTTCAAGAAATGATATTTAACATAGTTTTAAAGTAAGTAAACTGGCTCAGAATTTCTGTGCTTGCTGTAGGACATATTAATCACTCCATCTTCTGGTCAAAATGTATTACTACTTTTGTGCATTATATCATTGAAAACACCTGTTATTTAAAAAAAAATTATAGAATATTATAATAATATTTATATTATAAGAAGACACAAGAAGACCACAGTGGGATGGAACAAACTTTGTCTCTTGTGACACAATGCAAGTATAAAAAAGTAACTTTTCTTGCAAATAGTTTTTTCCACACACAACCCAGACATTCACATTATACCATAAAAATGTTATACTTTAAATATAAAAAAGATATGTGCACTTTTGAATAAAAAACACAACTGACAAAATAACAAAAATGCATTAAAAAACAATGCTTGGGATGAACAAATGGATGACACTTATTATTGAGATGTGTTGAGACATTCCATGTAGAAGAGTGTGACTGATCGGGTATGGATCTTTTTGGTCGAGTCTTTTTGGCCCATTGAAACACCCCAAATGTCATAATACTTTCTAATCTCTGTGTTTAAATAGAAAATATCCTTAACAATCACTATTGACACCACATAGATTTGCTGGGCTCTAAAATAACGCTTGTGTGCATGCAGGCCATATTATATCTCCAGGGAGTTGTATATTATCTACAACCACGAGAAGATTAGGAGCAGCTTGGAAATTAAATGACCTGCATGTTGTTAAAAAAGTATGTGGTTCAAGTCTTGTGGAGCAATTCACAAAGTACATTCTCTTTAAAGTAGTTTGCCATTTTACCAAAGATAATATGAAAGCTGATGTTATGGATGTAAATTGAGGAAATTTGAGGAGAATTTAGGGATTAAATAAGATGTATCTGATGTAAATATATGAAAACCAAATGGCTTGCATAATATGATTTCAGACCGATTTTCCTCTTGCTATTTGATCTAGGCACCTAATAGTTCTTTGGGTGAGGTTACTACAAGAAATTCCTTTTTGATCAGTTTTCAAAGCTTACTCCACCTTTTCCTGTAGCTTCTGTACTATTATGTACAGAATACTCAGCACTTATTGAATTGTCTTTGTCTCTTTTTCTTCTTCAGTCTTTCGAATGTGTCTCAACTCCCACATGTTGTGCTTTTTGTAGCTCTCATTCTTCAGAATTTGTGTAATCCCAGGTAGAAATAACTTTGAAATACACCATCCATATGAAAACATCCAGTAAAAAGATATGTGCTGAAATTGGCTCAAAGTACTTTCCATGGTGCTGACTTTCTACCATCCCCTGGAGTCTGTACTGTTGCAAAGTTGCATTAATATATACTGCGCAGAAAAAAAAAGGCATTTTGCGATCTGAAGAAAATGACAAACACAGATTCACTAACAGAGACTAGCAAGGATCAGTCAGTCATCCAGCAGAAACAGCTACAGTCCTTTTTTCAGTGGCCAACTGAAAATACGTGAGACTCTTCCTTTAGTCCTAAAATACTGCAAAGGCACTATGTTGATTCCAGTATCTAGAACTCAACATGCTTGTCTTTTTCCAATTTTTGTCCATGTCCTATTTCCACACGTGTATCTAAGTTTAAGTCAGATGTCCATTGAGTGTTGTCTATAAAGAATCACTCTCTATCACTGAGACTATAGTGTTATAGTAGGCAGGCCTATTGTTTGGTTCTGTTGTCCTTGAAGGCATGGTAATTGTGTTTCTGGGGGGAACTGGCAGGCTCCTCTGCAGACCTTTTCCGATGGCTGCCATAAATTCTGATGGGTTGATACCTTCGGCTGTATCTTCTCTGGAAGTGGGAGGCTGGAAAAGAAATCAGGGAACATATTAGATCACACTTATGGAAAAAAAAAAAAACAGTTTAGTAAGGTCCGTATTGACACTGTAAGGTACTCTAAACTGAATCTTTTTTTCCCACAATTTAGTTTTATTCCAATGAATATTATTTCCAACTATGTTTGTCATGCACCGGAAAATATTGTTCAAAAATTCAAATATAAAACATGTTTATAGTTTCACAAGAGATCCAACCAAAAAAGCACATTTTAGCTTGCTAGTGTCACAACAGAACAGTCTTCACTCTGTTATCAGGAGCTTGTAAGTTTGAAGCCTGAAGTCCAGGAGCCAAGGGATCGAAATTGGTAGGGTTCTGTGGGTGGGAGGGATCTAATGCTCTCTTCACTGTTAATCAGAGTGACACGCCAATCATGAACATCTAAGAGCTCCTGTATGTGGAAGAGGGAGTGTGTATACACCAGCATGAGCAACAGCTGGGTGGCGGCAGCCTTTTGGGAAATCTGTCATGTAACGAGGGCAATGTGGCTGACGGGTGGGGACTGGCAGGTGGCAGGTGGCAGGAGAAAAAGTAGGAATAACCCCAAAAAAACTGCATTTTATTTAATGATCTATATATTTTGAAATATTCTTTTCATCTCCTTCAGTCTTTAAATCTTATCATCTACAATGTGTTGTAAGTTCTACAACTCTTCTTCTTTTGGGTACGAAGACTATTTTAAAAACCCTTGTTCGTTTCAATACACAAGCAGACTTACGATTCATGCAAGAAATTTTGGGCAGGTCCCAGGAGCCATCTCCTCTGCAGCGAATGGTAGGAACGTGCCTCTGGATGAAGCCATCCATACACTGGTACCTCACTAGCGAGTTGATTTCATAGTGAGGCCGCATCTGCCCGAAGGTACGAGCATTTTGTACCACAGGTGGCTGACTGCATGACACTATTATCAGGAAAAACAAGAGGGGGAGAAATGCTATTAACAATGCTGCTGTCTGTAAAGGAATATACAGCATTAATCTGATTCATGTTACAAAATAAATCTTGGTGTAAACTTGTCCATGTGGTGATGTTTAGTTTCCTATATAATATATTATAACTTTCACCAATCACTGTCCCGATTATTTATGTGTGCAACAAATAAAAATGAGTATACATATGTGACGCTCACTTTTCCCATTGATTTCAGTGTTTGTTTAAATGGCAACATACAAATAGTGCAAAGTTATCGCACCCCATCATTTCTGAAATGTGGCTGCATCTTGTAATGAGATTTTAATCCAAATCATGAGGCAAAATTAAGAGATGGCAAAAATACTTGATAATTTGGAATAGCACTGGAAGATATCTGGCATGCCAAAATAAGAGTAAGTGGACACATACATCCTTTGGCACTCCCCTGGATATTACAATATAAACTATATTTATTATATATAATATATTATTATATTATATTATTATATATTATATTATATTATTATTATATAAACAATATTGAAATGTGTCAGTTGCAGTGCCCCTTACCAAAATTTCACAAAATGTGGTGTGTGTCAAAACAATGTTGTAGTGCAGAGATTGAAATTTCATGAAGTTTGAGCCTTTATATCACAAGATACTGGCCTGTGAAGTGCAAGATTTTGCTTTGAACATTATTCACCAGGTGGTGCTACTCCACAAATGAATCATAACTAACAAGAGGTAATGTGCCCCTTACAGCATGCCACAAAAAGTTCATAATTTTAGGAAAATGGTTTTCAAGCTATGCCCCAAAATTTTTTGAGATTACCCCACTTCAGGGGGCGCTAGCACAAAGGGTGACACATGCCTAGGGACATGAACCTTATATCCGTGTCAGGCATGTGGGGTTACAACCATTGGTGGATTCTATGTAAATGATATCATTGATGACACCTTGATGAAGATAAAAAAAATAACCAGAAGAAGAAAAACTTTGACAAAAACTATGACAGCCGTCATAAATATTATGGAAATATCTATAAAGCCAATACTGAATTTCTATACCGCGATGGCAAAATCCTCACCTGTGCCTTTCTTGCAAGTGAAGGTGAGGTGGTAGTTACAGGGGACATCATTCCACTGGCCGTCCTCATGCCAGATCATTACCACACAGTCCTCTCCAGAAGAGAAGAAACTATCTGGCTGGTTGGGCCTCCAATTCTCATATTGCTACAACAGAAGGAAAAGATTTTCAGTATTGTGAATCTATATATGTATAAAACACATAACTGTTGTAAGTTCTTGCAATTATTTATATTTTTTTATTACAGAGATTGCCTAAATGGAAAGCTGGCACTCTGCTATCATGTACAAAAAATGAAGAAACTGTTGTTCTGCTACTATTATGCTTCGACAGCAACAATAAATGCCGCCTTTTTTTCACAGCACAGAATGCTACTAGAGCTTGGTAAAGCAATGAAAATACATTTATCATATTAGAAAGCTTCATTTACGTCCCGTCATCCCATATTAGTGAACAAGTCGAGTGTACTGTTCTGAAAACACCATGGAGAATAAAGTGATTATCATTATAGCAGTCGAGAACCGTTTCATTCTTGCATCATTTGAATTATGTAGTAATACACTGAGACCCCATGCTGACTTATTCATCTTTCTTAGAGTTCATTAGCTGACACAAGAGTATAAGCTGGGAGGTTATGTATGTCTGATACCATGAATGTTGTTGGGCACCATCAACAGAGCTATAAACCCAATATACTACATACTATACTACCCAAAACAGACCACATGGTGGAGCTGTCTACCTCTACACTGTAACAGAACACAGACGTTACCTGTGAATACTAACAGAAGCAATGTGTAATCGCGGACCATATTTTAATCACTGTAAAACAAACACAGTTGAAATTTCAGTAAATATGCAGACACAATTCTGGCAAAGAATGAAGTATGCTGGCAGTATAAATGAGCCTAACGCAAATCAGTGCACATGCAAAGGTTATTTACGGTCCTCTACAGCACATAGACTCCAAAAGGGTCCACATAATAACATAAGAGAGAGTGATTAAACTATTATGAAATTGGGAAACAGGAAGCAGTTTAGTTTCCTATAGGACAATACTGTATGTCTTAGCAAAGGTAAATACACACAGTGTGTAAAAATACACACCAGAGTCCACATGGAGGTGTTGTGTACCTCCTCTCTGCAGAAATAATGTAGATTTTAAGGGAAATGCAAAAGAGATTCAAGATCCAGCAGAGTCCCTGTGGGTTATAAACTGATCTCTCTGTTCTCCCACAACCACATGGCTACAGTTACCAGAAGATGACCCAAACACAAAGCTACAAGATACAAGATGATGAGTAGGATCATGCAGTACTTCCTGGGATACCTTTGGACTTGGTAACCCTTAAACCAGTTTAATTTCTCTCATGATTCCTCTCAAATAATTCAGTGGCCAAGAATACTGGGATTGACTATGGCTCCCTTAAGATTATAATAATTCAAACCAATCAGATAGTACAGAGAAAATAAATGTACAACATAATCATGCTTTTAGGCAAAAAGGACTGCATTCTGATTTTGTGTCCGCCTCCTCCATGATAACTATGCAACTGTGCAATACAGGTCTTATAGTTATGCACTGTCAGGCATGTTTCTGGGAAAATATTTCAAATGGATCCTTACAGCTTATGCTGGTCAGTCAACAGAATCAGTCTGCATATATTCACACAAACTTCCTTCCCATTTTATGCACTTAAAACTTCTCTGCCCACTTATCCAGCAATAACAAACACTAAGAAACCTCCACTTTGGCTGAGCAGCTGAGCAGTGCTTGTGTTTAGTGTGTTTCAGCTGAACATATGGAGTGAGCCCCATCTGTGTGTGCATTGCTCACGCCTGCCATCTTTCAGCAACATTCTGGATTACAACTAGCCCTTCAAAGCAGCATGGACCAATTTGCCACGCGTCCTGTTATTACCCCGTTCAGTTCCACATTCTACCCACTGCTTCCTGCAAACATTTAGTAATGCCAGAATCAAACCCTTAGGACAAGCTTAATGACATCCTAATTCACACAAATAATCACGTAGCCGATCCACTTCCCTTTCTCATCTCATGTATATACAAGCACACCATACATGAGGACCACGCATAAACTATGCATGTAAGAGTACACAAATAACCGTATACAGCCCCCCATCAAAACACACATTTACAGTGTCCCCAGGGAGTGTCCTTCACTTATCTAGTCCCAGGTGCTGCCCATCTGTATGGCTGGTTCCTCTCTATTTCCTGAGGAGAGTCGGTACCTGTCCACACCTGTCAGATTACGCCCCTGCTTCATTCACAGGTTTATTTTAATCTCTCAGCTGGGAGGGAATCTTTCTACTGACGGGCACATCGCTTATCTCCTGCCCCCCAAGGCTTTCTCTCTTTTCCCCAGCTCCAGAATACATGCTGTATCTTTGAAGTGATAGCCCAATCAGCACCAAACGACCCCAAACCAGTAATTAGCCACTTTCCTGTCTGCTGCAAGAATACCACTGAAAGCAGTTGCACCCCGTCCCCACCCTTGTCTATATGAACACACTGTTATACATTTTTTTTAATTATTCAAGTTAAGAAACAGAAATCTTTCCCAAAACTGAGAACTAATTTTAGAACCAAATATCTTTGATATCTAGCGGAAATCATCTACATTCTCCAAGTACATTTATTTAGCTTATCAGGATTGTTTATTTTAGACTTCATACTATATGCCCTCTGACAAGAGGAATCCATAAATTACAGTTAACTCTCTTACTAAAATTCCGCCATCTGTCCACCGGAAATCACTTTCAAACATCTTATCGTTCAGTCCGATCCACTGGTAGTCGTGGCCGAGGCCTGCCAGGAAAAAAAAAGACCACAAGTTAGTTAATACTTTCGCCGTATTAGGCAAATTTTTACTAGCTTACTTCCTGTTTCTCAGGCCTGAGATATCTCTTCCTCATGTCTTCTGTTTAGTAATCTTTCTTGACATTGTAATCAAACAGTACCTTCAGAACTATGTAGATGAAGTTGTTCCCATTATTCCTACTGTCTGGGCATTTACAGTCATATCATTTAATATAATTTAAACTGTATCAAAAACTTTCAATTTTGCCATTTAAAATATATAGATATGAAATTGTATTGTTTGACTTGTATGCATACTCCTTACTTATCATTCTCTACTGAATATAACATACGTGATCATTAATATTTATTGTAGTATTGCAAATGGGCAATGCTGACAAAATTAACTTTGGACAGTCTTTAGAGCAAATTAAAGAGATTATTTCCACACTTACGGTTGATAAACTGCTGTTCTTCATGGGACAGAATACTAGTAAGGTGACCACCCAAAATACGACATTCATGCTCTGCTACATCCCAGGTGCGCCTGTGAGGGAAATACCTGTAGCAATGGCCTTGAAACTTATGCCATCCATAACTGCATGTTTCTGTGTCTGCAAAGAGAAATATAAAAAATATGCTCCATAAATCTATTCTTTAACTGTTTAGACAGTTAACTGCTATTAACTTAATTTTATTTAAAAGCTATCAAGATTATTGAATACAAGGATATAACTCTGAGTAAATTGGTACTATAAGTCCGACTATGCTTCATGCACTAATTGTTGACCATTTTTGCTTTTTCTGAGGGCTTGTGATTTTATCTCCTTTTCATCCTTGTAGTACGTTAAGCACATGTGCTTTAACCGCAGCTAGAAGAGATGTCTCTTCCAATATGTCTACACACATAGATTATTGGATCATTTTGCTTAAAGAAATGATTTGACAATGGAAAACATCTTAAACATTTTAAACTCTCAAGAGACTTTGCCTGCTATCTTCGTGTACAGCGTTTCTACAGAGACAGATGTTCAAAACATTGCACTAAGTGAGTCATGTATAATATAAACTGTGAACATGTCACTTTTTTTTTCACATTTGCAAATGAGCCATGGGCAATAAATCATTGTGGATGTTTCTGGACCAGCCCTGGGCTGCACTGTTTCCTAACTTATTTGGCATGAAATCCAATCCATGAAATGGCATGGATTTACACTGGCAGAAACACTAATTACCAGAATTTATTCATTGAAATAGCCTTTTAAGGAAATATGTTAAAGAAGAAAACATGAAATGCTGTCATTTTAATTTGGCAACACTTACAATAATATACATGAGAATTGTGAAAAGGTTTTTATCTAAAGGTGAATTGTTTGATAAACTAATGAAATGCTATTACAAAGGGCATTCTAAATATTTGTCTTTATTGAAGCTAATCTTGGCTGAAACTCTGGCTCATTTCTGGATAGGAAGAAACCTAGGAATTCATGAACAGCTGTATGTAAGCATTCAGGCAGCCAGAATGAATCACCCTTATAATATCTATATAATATATAATAATATAATAATATAATATCAGCACCTTGATTGTGTGACATGGACTGTAAATATAACCTCAGATACTGGAGCTCTCAAAATGATTGAAATGTATGTTTTATTATTCTTCTCTAGCACCTTTATATGATTATTTTATTCTTTATTAGGTATAACTAAATAAGTCCTATGGACATTTGAGTCTTCATAGATACTAGCACACTAGCAACTGCTATATAACATGCTATGTTAGAGTCATGTTTTCCTATGTAAAGTGTGAATCAACATTATCAAAGAATTATATTCTTACCTTCCTCACAGAGAGATCCTCTGTAGCTTGGCAGACATACACAAGTAAAAGAGTTGATCCTATCGACACAGGTACCCCCATTACGACATGGGTTGGGGTGGCACTCATCAATATCTAAATAAGGATTACATGAATGTGCCAAGATTTTCATTCAGGAAAACCAAATCTGTGAATAATACATTACTATTCATTGATGTTTGATGATGATGGATACCTATTTCACAGCGGTCACCACTGTATCCAGGTAAGCAGCTGCAAATCTGGACATTACCCCTTTTCAAACATGAGCCACCATTCATACATCCATTCTCAGAACAGGAAGAGTCATCTATAGTTTGAAAATAGAAAACGCATATAGCAATGATTGGATGGCTGTATATGAAGTACCGGTAATAGCACATAAGCATAGTATAGATGATCTGAGAAATACTGATAATTTGGTCTTCAAAATAATGTCATACCTGCAATAACATATGTCTCTCCAATAACTGGGTATCCTAGGTCCATGTGCTGTCTAGGTGTTTGTGTTCCATTCAATACCTCTGGATTAGGGGCTGAGCTCTCAACCAATATGGTGTCATCAGGAATATCTTCAGGAGAAGCTGTTGTATCTGAAGGTATTTGAATTCCATCAGCTGATGATGTGGTGTAGTCAGTTGCAGTTTCCTCAATTTGACCAACTGTCTCTTGTTCCTCTGATGCATTTTCCTCATCTACAGATCCAGTGACCGAATCATAAGTTTGTAGCATTGGTGATGCTGGTGATGTCTCAGACAATGGTATGACAGTATTTAACTCTTCTTTGTTGGTCCCATAAGTAAAATGTTCCATTGGTGACACAGTGGTTACTGATGTCTTACTTTCATATACTGAAGTGCTTTCAAGGGAAGTCTCATTCTCAGGCACTGAGAAAGTCTCAGAATGAATCCAGTCTGGTTTGGATTCTACTAAAGAAGGTTCAGATGCTTCAGGCTGGAACCATGATGTTGTGAGTTCTGGGAATGCATAGGTTGTATTCTCAGTTTCTTTAGATGGTGATACCAATTCATCTGAATGAGTGGTGGAAAAATCATTGTGATCTGTTGACACGTCAAAAGAGACAGTTGTTGACTCTTCAGTGAAGATTTCAGAAACCTCATACCCTGAGCTTTCCTCTGATAATAGGCTTGATGTACGTCCACTGGTTGAATCAAATAATGGCATCTCTGAGCCTCTTGGTAGTGTCTCTGTCACCTTATCTTTCTCTTCAACTCTTTCTGCTTGCACTCTTTCTGTTACCTCATATTTGGTGGTTGGTTGTACTGTGATGTCAGATTTTGCAGTAGTTCTAACACTAGATTCACTCTCAAGCTCCGTGTTTGGCTGTACTGTGGTCTCAAATTCAATTTCAGATCCACCAACAGAACTCAAATCTGGTTTTACTGATGCAAAAACATTTGTGCCTGCTGGCTGTAGTCTTTGGGTAGTTGGAGATGACATCCCTGAAGAAACCGTAGTTGAAACTTTATCTTCTGCTGGCAGCACCATATCAGGCTGCACGGTTTCTGAAGTCCTGTTGTTTTTTAAAAGGTCAAAAAGTGGAGCAAAGGATGACTGAAAGAACCGTACAGTACTAGTGTAGAGTGAGTCACCAGTTGCTGCTGTAGCAGAACTCTCCATAATAGAAGATGTACTACCTGTTATTGACTCATCAACATAAGGAAGTGATGATTTTGATTCACCATGCTCTGTAGCCTGTGCCACATCAAGTGAAACTACTGTCGTTGTTTTATAAGCTGTTGTAGTCTCAGTGATATCTGATCCACCAGACACTGTAGGTTCGGATATAAGACCTGAGCCTTCCTCGCTGCCACTTTCCTGGGAGAATAAAATAAATGCTGATTGCTTAGAAGCGGTGGTCTTCTCTGTATTATATCCAGAGGATGCAGTTACAGTCTCATGTAAAGCAGAATCTGCTGTTAAGGTTGTGGACAAGCTTGTATCTGTAGATGTAGTGACACCTGGTGTTGAAGTTTGCATTTCAGAGTCTTCTACAGAGACACTATCTCCTGAGAAATCATCAGTGTCTGTGTCAACTGTGTGTGATGTATTGGGCGTTGCCTGTGTAGTTCTAAATTCAGAATATGATGTGGCAGAGGTCACATGCAATATGCTTTTAGGTGGACTGGTGCTTGTATGGGTGGGTTTAATGATGTGACTGGGCTGACTGGTAGTTTGAACAGAATCAATGGTGGAAAATGTAGGCTGATTTGCACTGAAGGTGGTAGGATTAAGATGGGAGTTTGTAGTGCTGTAATGTGTACTACTATGAGAGGAATACAGGGTCGTTTGAGCAGAATCTGTGGACTTGGATAAGTGTGGAGTCATCTTTGAAGGAGCCACAGTTTGAGAAATAAATCTTTCATCAAGAATATCTACAGAGAAAGTAGGTTTCGTCTCTGCTTTTTCAGCTTTTACTGAGCTGCTTAAATCTATACCTTTAGCTGTTAGCCCTTCCAAGGTTGACTGAGTAGGCAGATGTAAATCTGAGGATGACAACACAGGACTGCCTAACCCAGAACCTTCTGGTTCCTCTGTCAGTATGCTGGAGGATTGAGGTGTCATGGTGACAGCTGTTACGCCAGCTGCTTCCTCTGTGATAATTGTGGAGGCAAAAGGTGATGAGGGTTCCAACACTGAAACAGTATCTGCATCAATGATCATATCATCTTT
The DNA here is from genome assembly GCA_028566435.1 of Scorpiodoras heckelii. Lineage (NCBI taxonomy): Eukaryota > Metazoa > Chordata > Actinopteri > Siluriformes > Doradidae > Scorpiodoras > Scorpiodoras heckelii. Next base: position 9,393,122 of record JAOVVH010000035.1, on the reverse strand, counting down.
GGTAATAAATTCGGTTTTGGTGCTAGAGTCTCTCATGCTGTCTGTAACTGTTGAAAAAAGTTCATCTTCATCTTTTATCTCTTCTGTGAATATGATAACAGGGCTTGTAATTGATTTGGTATCATGAAGCCTTGTGGTAATTTTGCTAGATCTAATCTCACTACTAGATGGGACAACTGTTGTAACTTCTTTATCTGTACCATCTTGGTATATGACAGAGAGAACTGGAGTAGTCAAATCTCTGTCTGTCACCAATGACTCAGTTGACGTTTGGACAATGACCTCATCCATAAGTGTAGTATATGAACTTTCTGTGGGCAAACTAGTGGTTAGGGAATCTTGTGTAGAAATTTCTGACAGTTGCACAGTGGCATTTGCAGATTTTTGCAATTCACTAGTGGTAGTAACTAGCATTTCATCCCCAGAACCTCCATCCTCTGTAAAAAGATTCCGTGTCCCTTTTTCAGCATCTGTTGTTGAGACAACAGTGTCAATGCCAACATGCTTTAATGTTTGATGGATTGAATCTGTCCCTAGAGTCACTGGAACAGTTGTTCCAGTCGACTGTTCACCAAAACCACGTTCATTTGTTAAGGCAACTGAATCTGTGAAAGTTGAAGGGGGGTGTATTGATACTTTTGCTTTTTCTGTTGTTATATCCACTGATGGTGCTTGTGAAGGAGCAGCAGACTCAAGAAGAGCACCAGAACTCTCATCTTCACTGTCTTCATTTTCAGATATAGTATCCTCCATATCACCACTACCAGTATCCAAAGGTACAGCCACAGTTTCCCTTTGAATTGGGAGTGGCACTGTTGATGTAGTTTCAGATTTGAACAAAGTATGCTGAGTGGATGCCTCAACACTTAGGTCCTCTAGTGAGGTCTTATTGGTCTCACTGATTTCAGCCTCATCTGTTTTCACAGAAATGTCTACATTTACTTCAGTTGTTGGGATTTCTGATCCTTCAACCTGATTGACAGAAGGTGGAGATGACTCAAGGACACTGGATACTACATCACCTGAACCATCATCATCAGTCCCTTCAGTTTCAGTAGTAGTGTCCTCTGGTTCACCACTACCAGACTCCAGAGAAGAAGATATTGCATCTGTTTGTGCTGGGCTTGAAGGAACTTGTGAAGTAGATTGTGATGCTAACTTTGTGGAAAGTGTAGCCGTTTCAACATCTGAGTAATCTAATGTGCTCTTTGTGTAACTAATTTCTGCCTCATCAGTTCTTACAGAAAATTCTTTACTTGCTTCAGTTGTTTCTGATATATTGTCTGCAGATCCTTCAATTATGGAGGGCTCTTGATCTATGCTTGAGGCACCTAATAGTTCCACGTTGACAGCAGATGTAGCATTATGTACACTCTCTAAGTCAGATATATGAGATGTACCTGATGGAAAATGGTCAGCAGTTACAGTTGAGCTACTAGTAGTGGTGAATCTCTCTGTAACACCAAATGCTGTAACAGAAGTTGGTGAGGTGACAAATACAGTATTAAGGATGTCTTCATTCTGGTCCCCAGAGCCATCATCAACTGTTGAGGCATAGACTGGACCTGCCATTGTTGAATGGGCAAAATCCAGTGATACCTCCATAACAGATGGGTGTAAAGTCAACTTGTCAGTTCCCATAACCGCATCTGATTTTGTTGTTAATACCTCCTCTGTAGATGGAGCTTGTGAAGGAGGAGTGGACTCAACAACTGTATTAGAGAAATCACCAGAAGCACTACCGTCAAACTCTCCACTTTCTTCACCAGAACCCTCTGACTGTGGTATTTCTTGGGTTGGAGCTGAAGTGATATGTGACTCTTTAGAAACCATACTTGAGATTGGTGTAGTAGTATAAATACTCTCTTTTGCTTCGCTCTGTGTTGTTGTTCTTGTTGTCATGCCCAGGTCATCTGCAACTGTACTAAGGACTTGCATAAAATTGGTTGTACTCAAATCATCAGTAATGCTCTCACCAGAAAAGTCATCCTCTGGTGTAGAATGTAATATGACTGAGGTGGTATCAGCACTAGTTATGGTTGATGATGGATGATGGATGACGATAGTCTCTGCTCCCTTTGTGTGATGTGTTTCCACATTTACTGTGGTTCCATCTGACAAGGATAATGCAGGAATTGGTGTGGATGTATGACTTGTGATCTTTGTTGCTGCTTCTATAGTAGTTTCTCGCTCTCTGGTAAGCTCATGTGCAGAGGGGACTGTAGGTGGAATGCTGAATGCAATGGCTGGGCTCTCTGTTGTCCTCTCCAATAATGTGCCCTCTGAGTGTGGTAACAGTGTGCTATCCCACACTGGTATTGTGGACTTGAAATCATCTTTGGTAGGAGTTGCAGTGGTTGTGGTAAATATATCAGTTATTTGATTACCTGACCCTTCTGCATCTGGAAGGAGCAATAGTGACTCTGATTTTGTACTTGGCAAGCCTTGGCTTATGGACTCAACACTAAACTTATCAGTTGTTTTCTTTTCTGAGTGTTCTGTTGAGAATACAATTTCAGAGGCATCAATAATAGGTACTCCAGATGACTTTGATGGCACTGTTGTTGCTATTTTCTCTCCTGCTGGGCTGTCAGGACTCTGGTCACCTGAGCCTTCTGCTGATATCACAGACTGAACTGTGGCAGTCAAGGGTTCTTGCATGACTTCTTCAGAAAAATTGTGAAACTGAACCGGCTTCGCTGTTGCCTCCATAGCAATGTAGCTACTTGAAAAAGCTGAAGGAGAAACAGTAGCCAGACTTGCTTCTATTTCCTCTGAAACAGTCTTCACTGATGCTGTTTCATCAACTCTCTGAACTGTCACTGTTGAGAATTCTGTGGTCAGCATTACATTTGACTGATCTCCTGAGCCATCAGCTTCAGAAAATGGAAAGGTTTTAGAACGTGTACCTGATGGTACATCTGTACTTGTTCTCTCCACTGAAGACACAGTGCTTATAACTGAAATATCATCTAAACTTTCCTGTTCTTGTGTGGAGAATATTTTTTCAGAGGAATCAATAATATTAACTTCTGATGGTTTTGCTAATAATGTTTCTTCTGTTTGAAGCACCAAGATTTCTGGCCCCAGTGGTCTGTGTGGAGTCATGGCATCAAAATCACCACCTGATCCTTCTACTTCTGCTGTAAAAAAGGATTTTGTTGAAGTAATGCTTTCTATGTCTGGTGAAGATGTAACCACAATTGTGCTTTTTGAAATAACTTGCTTTTCAGTAGTGTCAGGTGTGGAGATATTGTCTATCTGATGTGTTGCAGAGATAGGTGTCTCTGTAGTAAAGGTTGAATAACTAATATCTCTGGTGTCAGAAGAAGATGGCACTAATGGTTTCTTTTCACTTGTTGCAATCAATGTATGGTCTAATTTGTCAGTTACTGTTGCTTGCAATGTTTCCTGCCCCGATCCTTCTTCAACAAGAAGAGAAATTACCTCCTTGATGTCCATTGGCTTAGAAGGTGCACCAGCTGAGATAGTTGTTACAGTTGGCTTTGTTGGGACTGCAGATGGCTGATGTGGTTTTGGTGAGAAGCTTCTTTCAACTGTGAGCCCAGATGGAATATCAGGTGTTAAAGTTCCCTCCTCCTTGAGAGTCTCATCTTCAGGATCTTGCACAACAGACGATGGAGAAGAGGACTCTACAATTATTTGTTCTCTGTCATAAATATATTTTGGCTCCACTGTGCTGTGGAAAATGGGCATCGGATAAGTTACGTCTTGGCTTGGCTCAAGTGACCCATACTGTGTTGCACCAGTGTCTACCAGTGAGTAATCAAAATTGGTTGATGTCTGTATTTTTTCTTCAGTTTGTGTTAGGTTTTGAGAGGACACACTCTCAAACACATCTCCTCTTGCCTCTTTCTCATCATACGACTTCTCAGTCTCAATGGTCACTTCATGTTTGCCATTTATAAAACTAAGTGTTGGTGTGCTGGTGGCTGTAGGAGAGGAGAAGTCAAGCGTAGACTCTTCACTATCCACAATAGGCTGACCATCCACAGGGGATGGAATGCGCTCATTGGGAACCTCAGGAATAATAGGAATCAGGGACTTCAGGGGGTCCGTTTGATCTACAGAAAAAAATTATATATAAATTTATATATCATCCTATCACAAATCTAATAAATGTGGTACAAGTACTTTATGCAAAAGATTTATCCTCGTTTTTAGGTAGTGCTTGTACTGTCACACTGTGTATGTGTCATATACCCTTGTCCATGCAAGTACAAATATGCAAAAATAACAATTTATTCACACAGTGCCAATGAAAGTTTGCCTTTAAAAACGTTCTCCTGAACCACTGGCTATGTGGTTTACAGAACATAAAATGTCCCACCTTGACACCCAAAGGTGTACAGTGGTTAAACAATGAAACTGAAACACCTGGTTTTAGACCACAATAATTTATTAGTATGGTGTAGGGCCTCCTTTTGCAGCCAATA
>JAOVVH010000035.1:9290266-9302790 GCA_028566435.1 Scorpiodoras heckelii | reverse complement strand
TGTGAGTGTGTGTTGGCCATGCGATGGACTGTCCAACACGGTGTACCTGTCCAACACGGTGTACCTGTCCAACACGGTGTACCTGTCCAACACGGTGTACCTGTCCATGGTGTACCCCGCCTTTGCCCAATAATGTTGGGATTGGCTCCAGCCTCCCTGTGACCCCGACTAGCAGGATAAAGCGGAAGATAATGGATGGATGGATTAATTTACATTTACTAATTTGGCACATGCCTTCTATATGCTCAGTTGGTGAGACGAGTTGAAGAAGGTTAGGAGCCTTTCTCAAGGGCCCATCATTTCTATCACTCTCTGTGGTCAGTAATACAGTATTTTCTCTTTAGGCACTCTGAAGATTTAAGGACTACACAGCTCTTTATAGGCTCTTCCCGGTTACTGCGACAACAAACACACTTCTCATTGTTTTATCTGCCGTCTGGCACACACTGGTGTTATATCTACTGTGACTAATTTCGCCGTAGTTCTCACTGTAGCTGTTTATGCAGCCCGTCTCGCCGACTGCTCCGAGACAGCAGCCCCTGTTACACCGAGAGCCACGTGGGACCGTGAAAAGCTGGCCGTCTTGGTGGGCGTGGCCAGGCAGTAGCGCCTCACTGGATGTCCAGCGGGAGGGCGGGGCTCGTCAGCTGTGGTCCACCCAATGGTGGGAAACACTGCGCGAGTCGCTATGGTGACGGCTCTGGGCTTGACTGCGTGATGGGTTGACAGGTTGTGCGCGCGGCTGTCAGTGCTCTACGCGAGCATGTACTCCAAGAGTGTGCGGGTACCGTCGGATAGTCAAGCCAGAGAAAAGTAAGTTTGGGCTTTGTTTCTCTCATTCCCAGGTAAGACGGGGAGACGACATGGCCACTGTGGGAGCAGTGATGTGCGCCGCAAACAGCTGAATTCCGAGAGAATGCGGGAGAAAACCCGCCAGGTCCGTCCAGATGTTTTATAAATGAGTGCGGAGCTCCGGGCAGGTTTGCGTCCTGCTGGACTCGACATCAGACATTCAGATCGCTGTCATTAATTCTGCAATGGTGTCGGCATTTCCAGTTTCAGAAGCGTTAGTGGGAAGGCTACACGACGGGGATTTGTAAATATACATGTTCTGTGTAGTTAGATAGATTTACTTAAAGGGACATCAAGAACGGATTAGTTATGGATCATAAACCCAAACATAACGCATTTGGGGTTTTGAAATCACAGGACAGTTTTGTTTTTTCCATATTGGCTGCTTATTAATGATTTTACAGGTGTTGGCTTTACAGGTATTTTAAACAGCTGGACAAGCAGTCAGAGTTTTGTGCATTGGGCTGCGCGCATGCGCAATCGGATGCGTCTCCACTTGGAAAACGAGCTGAAGCTGTAAAGTCTTGAGATGTAATTCTGCACATGTGCGCCACCAATCCTGTCTTAGAGATACCCTAAATGATCCCAGACACTGATTTAGCTTAGACCTGTGTGCACGGCAATACGCCAAGTGCTCAACACTCTAGTACACTCTAGTATTAACTTTGTTCACCGGCTGGTGTTAAACAAATACTGAGCTCCTGGAGTGCCCAAAGTCTCGGTCTTGGATGCGCCAGTGTGTCTTAAGATCCATCTTGATCTGGAAATATAGCCAGTGCAGGAGTGTCAGACTTTAGTCCCGCAATCCTCTACGACTTTTAACACTTGATCCAGCTCATCCAGCATGGCCTCAGTATGGTGGGTTTGAAAAGGGGCAACGTAAAACTCTGTATGTCTGACCCTCCAGGGCATGACTTTGACACTCTTGAGATGGGTCATCTTTGGTTCCAAGAGCTTCACCCATACTGGGTGACTGTATCACTGTTTAAACAATGGCGTTATTATTAACTACTGTATAAGAACAGAATTACGTATTTAGATTGAACATGGGTCCAGCTGGTTGCTTCAGTTCAGTCTGTTATCCTAAAGCAAAGAAACTGCCTAATTAGCAGTAGTTAATGCTAGTTCATGTTAATTGGCATTGCATTCTTTATCATTTATGAATATAGACATAATATCAATCCTATATTTAAGTTTTGCCTGGGGTGACATGGTGGCTCGGTGGGAAGCACTGTTGCCTTACAGCAAGAAGGTCCTGGGTTCGATCCCCAGATGGGGTTGGTCTGGGTCCTTTCTGTGTGGAGTCTGTATGTCCTCCCGGCGTGTGTGCATGGGTTTACTCCGGGTACTCCGGTTTCCTCCCACAGTCCAAAGACATTCAAATTAGGTGAATTGGACATACAAAATTGCCCCATGACTGTGTTTTAAAGTTGAACTTGTGTACTGATGAAAGACTTGTGTATCGATGTAACCTTGCGCTTGTCATGTATAGCCACCGATGCTAAAATGATGTTAAAAACTAATAAACAAGCAAAGAAGTTTTGCCTAAGTGATGTATGTTAATGACAACCCATGTCTTTCTAGTAATTCTTATATAACCTTATTGCATAGTTGAAAGATTATACAGTAGGAGATTACAATCTTGGTAGTGTGGCACTGATCATATTATTTAATCTGTCATTGGGGTCTCAAAGTAAAATAGTGAATTATTTTGTGAAATTGAAAAATAAGAAGCAAAAAAAAAAAAAAAAGAACAAGAAGCAGAGCTGTACAGGCAAATAGTCTGTATATATCGTTTCACTCAATCAGCTAAAATGATGCATGAGGTTTTTTTTAAGCCACCAATTCAGTTATGACAAGATTTGAATTACTGATCTAGGATTTTATCAACATTTATAATGAGCAAACAAGGTAGAACTGGTCCAGTGCATCACAGACACTGTTTCTGAAGTAAATACACTTTAAAAAACATCCTAGATTTCCATTGATTCACCACCTACTCTAAAGAAACCACTTATCTTGATCTTATTTGAAAACATCTTACTGCGGTGGCTTCGTTAATGAGTAGTGTCATTCAGTAACTTCTGTACAATTCAGTGTTCAGGTGTTCAGAAATGCGTGTAAAGTTGATGACTGACTCTGACTGTGCGGAACAGCAGTGGTGGTACGATCCGTAGTTATTTGTACTTTAAAAAATATTAAATTGTGACACGTTTGTGTTTAACATCACAATGTTAAATCCACACAAAGATCACATCACAAATGTAAAGTTGTTGCAGTATGTGTTTGCTGTTTCAGCAGTACACGTTTCAGCTGCTGTGTGCATGTGTTATTTCTGCTCTTGAGCGATGACTGAGGTGAGCGCATTTGTTCTGGTGTCTGTAAAGGGTGTCAGTAAATGTGTTTTCATCCCCATGGTAGCAGCTGTTTTGTTTTGTTATTGATGTTTCATTTCCTTTGATTACCTCATTGCTCAGTTTTCTGCCTTTGTCTCTTTCTGTGTTTATTTTCTTTCCAATTTCTTCCTCATGCTTTACTTGCTATATTGCTGTGTCAGCAACTGTTTTATCTCTCTCTGGATATGAAATCGTTTATTTGAGTCTCTGCTATACACTATGTGACTCAAGTGATTACAAATATACACAGAATACCCTGTTTCCTCTCCTTGATATCGGGTCCTATGATCTGGTATGACAGAGACATTTAAAATGTACTTGGGGAAAATAGAAGGGAAGCTTCTCTAATGCGACTTTGTCATCCTCACTATGGAGTTAATATGTCTAATGTTTTATTAGTCTTCATGTAGCTTTATGTATCTAGCTTGAAGTGGAGTTGAGTAAGTGTAAGGGGGAAATTGTAGGTTAAACGGTGTGATGTGGTCCAACAGAAACGAATAACAGCAAAATCCCAAGTGTTTTATTCCTCTTAATACCAAAGTTTTATTTACTTATCAGGAGTTTAATGTCATGTTTTACACACACACAGTAATTGCATTCAGGACAGGAGAGGTTAGTAGATTTCTCACTAGATTAAGTTTGCACACTCGTGAATGGGACAGTTTTAGTATCTACAATTCACTACGTGTTTTTGGACTGTGGGAGCAAACTGGGCCCCCTCCAGAGGAAACACACGCAGACACAGGGAGAACATGCAAGCACCGCACAGAAATGAGCCAGGCTGCCCTACCGAACCCAGGACCTTCTTGCTGTGAGGTGGCAGCGCTACCCACTGCACCACCATCCCACCCTTAATACCAAAGCAATCTCCCAATGATTACAGTAAGTTCAAAAAGATAAAGGTGTCAGGAGACAGGTTCAGGGATTCAACTCAACCAGGGTTTTCAATAAGCTGAAAAAATAAAATAGGCTTTGCAGTGCTCAAATTGCCTCTCCAAACTTTTCCTCCGGTTGCCAGATTGCACTTGATCATGCGCACGCTGCCACAATTAAATATATATTTACTTACTTGCTTACTTTTTTTCTTACTTGTTTATTAATGATATACACTATATGGACAAAGTCTGTGGACACCTGACTGTCACACATGTTGGTTTTAGTCCCCTATTCTCTTGTGGGAAGGCTTTCCATTAGATTTTGGAGTATGGCTATGGGGATTTGTGTGCAGTCACCCATTAGAAAATTACTGAGATTGGGCGTTGTTGTTGTGAGACGTGGAGGTGCTTTAGCGTTCCAGTTCATCCCAAAGGTGTTCACTGGGGTTGAGGCCCTATCTCTGTCCAAGCCAGTTGAGTACTTCCACCCCAGCTTTGGCAAACCATTCCTTCATGGTCCTCACTTTGAAACCAGGGACACTGCCATGCTAGAACATGTTTGGGCCTCTTAATTCCAGTGAAGGGAAATTTTAATGATATGCGCAGAGACATCCTGTACAACTGTGTCTTTGTGGCAAGACTTTGGGGACCCACTTATGGATGTGATGGTCAGGTGTCCACGAACCTTTAATCCATATAGTGTACTTTTTATTCATTTACAGTTAGCTTTAGTCAGCAAAACATGTTAGTTTCAGTTATGACTTATGGCATAGACTAGCTGCTATAACAGCCTGTCTATTTTCTCACTCTTGGAATTAATAAGACAAAAAAATTAAAGCTTGTCATGAGTCCTCAAAGCTCTCCATGCTCATGACACTTCTGCATCAGAGTTCCATGTCCTCCCCATGTCTGCGTGGGTTTCCTCCGAATACTCCTGTTTCCTCCAACAGTCCAGAGACATGCATATTGGGTTAATTGGTGTCTCTAAAGTGTCCCGAGTGTGTGTATGAATGTGTGTGTGCATGTGCCATACAATGGATTGGCGCCCTGCCTAGGGTTTATCCTGCCTTGCCCCCTATGCCGCCGGCTAGGCACCGGCTCTCCCGCGACCCTGGAAACAGGAATAAGCGGTTAAGATAATGAATGAATGAATGAATGAATGAATGTTGCAAAGCACTCTGAATCTGTAATACACAGCAGTACAATGACAATAATTTGTCCATGTGGTGCATTTACATAGTGGAGCTGCATTTGCAAGACCTTGTTTTGAGCATGTCCATCTGTAAATCAGTGAGCCATTGGAAAACTCATTTCCTCCAGAACAGTCATCTTTTTGAATGACTCGTATACAGAATGTGTTTTATTGGCATGCAGGTTTCCACTCTCCATTCCTCTTAATGCGTGCGAGTCGTCACATGGTCTTACTCTTCCCATTCCTATTCTGTCCCTTTTCTTTGATTATGTAGATGTTCTCCAGAGCCAAGTGGGAAGTGATGAGCAGATTCACAGTGTGAGAGAAATAAATATATAAATATCAAGGTAATCTGTTCATGTTTGCGCAAATGCAATTTACATGTGGCAAATGTCATGATGGTCCCATAATGACTCATTTTCTAAAACATCAGTGACAATATCTGTGACAGCTACATGACTTTGCACCCAAAGAGCATTTGCACCCGATTGCATTTCTTCCTTAAATGTTGTTATGCAGAGAAAAGTATGATGAATTAAAATATGTGCCCAGTGCTTCCTTTTTCTTACTTTATGGTCCAAAGATTCAGAAATGTTTATCTAGTAAACCAGTCTCACACTCAAGGCAGTCTCTGTTCCACTCTACAGCTTTTTTGTCTTTTGTTCTTCAGGGGAGTCTCTCTCCTTCTTTCCCTCTTTCCAACCGCTATTCGATGCTCCATTGAGTCTGACAGAATCCCAGGGGTATTCATTTTAAACTTATTTCGAGCATCCGGGTCTCCTCCCTCAACCCTGCCTCTATTTCATCTTATTCTCCATGAAATCTATCCTTTTTGTCAACCTCTACACCACCCTTGTGCACATGAAATGTCTTCTGCTGTGAGCAGTCTTTCCTCTGGTCCTGCTACGTTTATTTGTGCCTGTTACTGTTGATGCTTACAGTAAAATCGAATGCGTGTCTTTCTCAAGACATTGCTCAATATGCAGATCAGGTCAACACACAATATGTGTATAAACCTCAGGCAGCAGTAACTCTCAGTATGTCTTTGTGTTATGTTTCTCTGGGTGTTGGTGAGGTTTGCAGAAATTCTGCACATCCTCTGTTCTGTATGTCATAAACCAGGATTTAGAGAAAAAAAATAGCATTTGAATGTTAGACATTCTGTAAAGCGTTTGGATTGTTCCCTGTTTCTCTTAGTCATGTTCCTTGAGTGTAAACACAAAGCTTCATTACAGACCAAGTACTCCCAAGCTCTCAGCCGGGTATGCTTTTAGTGTCTTTTATGATGTCTCCGCGTTTATGCTGCAAGGGCCGAGTTCTGGCTTCCCAAGCCTAAGCTGTTTGGGACTGCAAGGTTGACGTGAATAATTTGCAACTGTATACAGATACAACTCAATTACAAGTACGCGTGTTTGACTTTCCCTAGTAAGATGCATTATTTATCTGTGTTATTTCAGAACATATTTATGTAATAAATTAACAGTTGATATACAGTAAATGGAAACTTACAAAAATATGTTGACACCTGAGCATCAGAGCCATATGTGTGGACCTTCCTCAAATGGTTGCCACAAAGTTTGAAGCAAACCTGTTCTTAAGTCCATGAAGACATGGTTTGCCGTACCTTGACCTCAACCCCACTGAGCACCTTTGGGAAGAACTGGTACTCCTGGACCTGGAACTCCTCGCCTGATATCAGTACCTGATCTCACTAATGCTCTTGTTGTTGAATGAGCATGAATCCCCACAGCCATGCCCCAAAATCTAGTGGAAAGCCTTCCCAGATGAGTGGAGGTTATTATAACAGAAGAACGGGGACTACATCTGGAATGGGATGTTCAAAAAGCACATATGAGTTTGATGATCAGGTTTCCACATACTTTTGGATATAGTGTTTATAGGATAGGAGGCTTTTTTTTAATGTTTGCCACCTTCTCATTTAGTGTAAATATCATTGTATTAGTCTTTACTTTTTTATTATTATTTTTAAATTGTCACTTTTGATTTTATGTTACATGATATTGAAGTTGACAGAAAAGTCAGAAGAGAAACTTGACTTCCCTCTTCAGTCCTCATTTTCTATTCCCTGATTTTCTGTCTTAAAGTTAATTGCTTGCATTTAAAGACAATGGTTTGAACACTTTTAAACAGCTCATCTATGACGCCTCTACTCAACATGTATACACAGAATATTGACATATCTTTTCACCTTAAGTCACCAACTCTGAATACAGCCCTAAAGAAGCTTTTGTATCAAGCAAAAAGGGGTTTTCTGATAATAATGTTCTGACTTGACAAAGAGACCACTGGTTTTCTTTATCTACAAGTAATAATAGCTACCAGTACTGTGTATTAATCATTATTGGAGGTTGTATTGTCCTAGATTATATCGGATTGTATTATAAACCCCATTTCCATAAAAGTTTTCTACATTTCTAAAAATGCAATAAACACTAATTACACTATTACACTATTAAGCTAAAAATTTGTTAAATCCCTTTAACTTTTATTTAACTGATGAAACTACAAAGAAAACATTGCTTCACCAGTTTGTGCCAAACTTCATGATAGAATTGTCAATCAGTTATGTACAGCATTTCTCAGCACAAGATTGCAAAGAATTTCGGTCTTTCACCATCTATACTTCATAACATCATGAAAAGATTCAGGAAGTCAGGGGAAATCTCCGTGAGTAAATCCCAAGGGTGGAAACCGCTGCTCAATGTGCGTGACCATCGAGCCCTCAGGTGGTATTGTCTGAGAAACCGACATTCTACCATGATGGACATAGCCACATGGGCTTGGGAGTACTTTGACTTTGAAAAATCATTGTGGCTTAACACAGTCCACCGCTGCATCAAGAAATGCAACCTGAAACTGTCTTATTCAAAGAGGAAGCCATATATTAATTCTGCACAGAAACACCGGCGAGTTCTCTGGTCCCGAAATCATCTGAGATGGACCGAAAGACAGTGGAAATGTGTCCTGTGGTCACAGGAGTCCACGTTTCAACTTGCTTTTGGAAAAAACAAAAGTCAGATTTTATGTGCCAAAGATGAAAAAGACCATACAGACTATTACCAAGCAAAGTGCAAAAGCCAGCATCTGTTATGGCATAGGGGTGCATCAGTGCCCACATATATATGTGAAGTTACCATTGATATGGAGGCTTATATTGGTATTTTAGAGAGACGTATGCTGCCGTCAGCACAACATCTTTTCCCAGGAACACCATGTCTGTTTCAGCAGAACAATGCCAGGCCTCATTCTGCACAAGTTACAACAGCGTGGCTTGACTGGTCTGCCTGCAGCCCAGATCTGTCTCCTATTGAAAATGTATGGCACATCATGAAGAGGAGAATCGGGCTGCGGCGACCACGGTCTGTTGAGCAGTTCAAGTCTTGTACACAGCAAGAGTGGGCAAAAATTCCACTTGCAAAACTGCAACAATTATATTGTCAATTCCCAAATTATTAAAAAGTATAATTAAAAGATAAGATGATGTAACCCGGTGGTACACATGCCTCTGTCCCAATTTTGTTTGAGTGTGTTTCAGGCGTCGATTTCTAAATCTGTTAACAAATAGTATTGCGTTTGGCATTGAAAACACTGAAATCTTTTCTTTGTCCTTTTGTCTGTTAAATAAAGCTTCAATTTAATTAACAACGTACAGATTTCAGTTTGTATTGCATTTTAAGAAAGTGTCTCAACTTTCCTGGAAATGGGGTTTGTATATTGGATTGTATTATATCGTATAAGATTTGCTTTCTGATGACATGCACTGACATATTTCATGCCATGAAGACATGTGGTGTTAACTGACACTGATAGTTTTAAATCATGGTGTCATCACACCTCTGTCGTTTCACATAAGTTGGCAACAGAAGCTTGTAGAGTGTCGGCATGGTACTAATAGGATGTCATTATCAGATATTAATCTTAAACACAACGCTACTGCAATGCTCTAAGAATTAAAATGGGGGGGAAAATGGTATGTCTCTATTATGAATTCAGGTTTATGTTTGTTGCTTTACTTTCATCTGTCCCTCGCAGGCTCGCCCTCTATGTTTATGAATATCTGCTACATGTTGGAGCTCAGAAATCAGCACAGACATTCCTCTCAGAGGTAGGTAGTCTGAAATGCAGCACATCACTCGTCAACTCAATGCAGTACTTTTCAGCATGGTTGCTAAATGCACATAGGATCTATAGAGTGAGCTTAGACAGTGCCCTGTCTATAAGCTATGAGACACTCTGGTCTTGTCCTTGCTCCAGGCTAATTGAGTTACTCTGTGCCCAGATGATCTCAGAGAGACGCAGACTGTTGCTCGTGTGCATGTTCACACTTTGTCAAGGACAAGTATTATTACTATCTCCACCACGCTGCTTTTAGTGTGATACATTGACTATGCATTATATGGGTAGTTCCCAGCTTCATCAGCTAGTGCAGTTATACTATATAGCCATTTGATCAGAGACATATTTTGTTTCATTTTTGATATTTCAGCCCAATCACATCAGATCGCACATCTTGGAATACAACTGGGATAATCCTCTTGATCTGCAACAAGCTATAATTTCTCTCAAAACATGTGTGACCGTAGAAATCCTATATTACAAAGGATCAGTCCAGAAATAATCTGCTGTTTTGTTCAGACAGCACTTTGTTAATTAGACAGTTTAAGAAACATATTGAATACATATGGCTAGTTAGGTTGTTTTAGACATATGTGGTATGTGTGCAGGCTTAAAAAAATAAAAAAGAGAGCACTGAAAGTAAAGAAGGAAACATTCCTGGCAAAAAAGAAGCACCAAAAAAAGATCACTCCATAAACACAGGCACTTCTGAGACACCCAGAGCATATTGTGACTCTGACGTGAACAAGACAAGTATTAAGACATTCCCTCCTATTGTATACTGCTTCCTTTTGCGACTCCCATCTTTTGCCACCCTGGCCATGTAGCCAGCCCACGCAGCCCCCAAAATAGCCCTCCCTAGCAGTGACACAGACTCACACAAACAAGCACAATGGAGAACACGGGCACTCAGCACACCCACACTGTTTACAGCAGCCGCTGGATTATTGTGTGGACAGAAAACATGGCCAGCTCAGCCAGGCAGCCCACTGCTAGAAATCAGAAGTCTAACAGAAATGCAAATTTTGAGTAGAAAACACTGCCAAGTAATAATCGGATATTTGTCACTCTACTTTTTTAAAGTTGTTAAGTAAGGAATAAAACATGACAGGGAAATATAGGATTATAGGAATATAACGTTGTGGGTCATCCATGAAAGTTCCCGTCGTCAAGAGTCCTTCCCTCACCAGTGTTGCTTTTTTCTCAGTCTTGAAGTTAATAGACCAAAAATACTGCCATATTGTCATCTTACTGAGAAACTGCAAAGTGCCAAGTCCTTCTCAGGCTCCTTAGTCTCGTACTCCTTAGTCTCTGTCCTCTGAGAATCCTTGGGCTTAGATTATGTGAAGTATCTGCCATCCAAGGTCCTGTTAATTAGCTGTTACTCTAGAAAAGATAAGAAAGGAGCATGGAGGTGTGAGGTCACAGTGCTGCCCAGTGTACCACTCTGCTGTCCCTATACCTATAATAATAATATACAGTAATTTCAAATGCTATGCCAGATAAAATTGGATTTGCAGTAATGCAGTGTGTCTAGCTAGTTTCTTAATTTCATGGCTTCTGTTTACATTTTATTTACATTAGCTATGTCCCAGATCGAGGATAATTTCACAAACTGCCTTTTCCTTAATAGTCAGCTCACAACCTGTACATACATGTGGTTTATGTTTAATCTTACGTGATGTAGTCAGAGTGAAGTTTTTATTGCATGATTCACTTCACAGGCAGCAGACGATACTAAATGGCTTTACTGTAAACAGTGATTTCATGTTAAGATTTCAGAAGTAGTCAGTGAACTCATTTTCAATGCAAGCCAAGAGAAATACCCATGATATAATTGTAATAGTATACACAGTGGATAGCACAACTGAATACTGCTTTGATGGATTTAAAACTACAGACATTATTCTTTCATCGGTTATAGCCACGACTCCAGAAATAAACTGCTATTAATTACGTGCAAGAGATATGACTCAGCAGTACTTCTTCAGTATCACTCATCCTAGTGTTCTCTGTCTGACCCTGACAGATCCGATGGGAGAAGAACATCACGCTGGGAGAGCCACCTGGGTTCCTTCACTCCTGGTGGTGGTAAGCTGCTTTTATCCAGCACAACGAATCTCTGTACGTGCCTGATGAAGCTTGGGTTAATTAATGCAGAGGTTGCTTTGATTTGCAGTGTTTTCTGGGATCTCTACTGTGCAGCTCCAGAAAGGAGAGAAACGTGTGAACATTCTAGTGAGGCCAAAGCTTTCCATGACTATGTGAGTGACTTGCTTATGGTGAGCTTTGTAATAGAACTGCAGTAGTAATACTTGGTTCGAATTTGCTGTAAGCCAAATAAGGAAATGTGTTATTTTTGTACATCAGTTTTTTTTAACAAGCTGGGGTTGTTACTGGGAATTAGAGCAGCTGCAGCTGTGAGACAGAGAAAGAGTGGAGCCTGGGAGGGATGATAAATGGGTTGTGAAGGGACACAAAGGATGATGTCATACCCTTTTGGTCAACACCATTAGAAAGAAGAGAAAAAGAGAGTGAGAGAGAGAGAGAGAGAGAGAGAGAGAGAGAGAGAGAGAGAAAGAGAGAGGGAGATATTAAAGGCAAATAGGAGTTCAGCATAGGATAACACAGAATTCTTTGTCCTTTACAACATCTTTTGCAACCACAGTACAATCCAATAGTCCTGCTGCAGCTAGCAAATACAGACTGCTACTTCTTTGCCAGAATATTCTACACAAATCAGTTAGCCATTGCTCAGTCAAATGATTCAAATGATTCTTCTTCCAGTCTCCTTTTCAGGAGGTGAAAGATGCCCAATTGGGTAAAGGTCTTGTGTTTGACTTGAACAGTCTAAAATCTTCCACTTTTTTCCCGGATGAAATGCTTTGTTGTATTTTGGGTCCTTATCTTACTGAAAGATGAATTATTTCTATAAATTGGCAGAGAAGTTTCTGTAGACTTCTGAATTCCTTCTGTTGCTACCATCATGAGTTACCAATAAAGATCATCATTATAAAGATTAGTGAGCCTGTTGCAGGAGCAGACATGTAAGCCCAAGCCACATCCACCGTA
>JAOVVH010000035.1:9134648-9152888 GCA_028566435.1 Scorpiodoras heckelii | reverse complement strand
GTGTGTGTGTGTGTGTGTGTGTGTGTGTGTGTGTGTGTGTGTGTGTGTGTGTGTGTGTGTGTGTGTGTGTGCTTGTGTGAGTGTGTGAGAGTGTGTGGGTGTGGGTGTGTATGGGCTTGTGCATGCACATTTCATGTTCTCAGAATAAGAGAGCTTATTATGAAAATAACAGATTAAGGATTGTCCTCTAGGGTAACAAATTAAATAATCTGTCACTCCTCACCAAATCTTACAGGTGAAATGCCTAACCTGAATTTATTTCTTTAAGAACCGTTTTTTTTTTTTAAACCATGTTTCTTAAGGTGTCATTTTCAGGAGGACTATGAGCCAGTGGAGCTGAATTCATGTCTACACTTGAAGTAGAATGCAGCTATTTTGGACAACTGGATGAGCAGGACTAAGCAGGGGGTGTGTGTAGAGGCTGGTCATGAGAGGTGAGAGAGGGCTGGGCACAGGCTTACATAAGTATAAGAGGAGGATGCTGGGCTGACTGGAACACATTCCACCAAGAGACATAAAGTGCAGCATTTGCTTGGAGTTGAGAACTCAGAAGGAAGATGGGAAGACAAAAGCTTGTCCTGGATAAAATATCTCGCACCTTACAAATTCGTAATAAATTACTGCGCCAAGGACTGGCTGAATGCTTGGGCACACTAATCCTGGTGGTGAGTATACTCCTCTTCTTTTATTAACTTTATTAACACTTTACTCTTTTATTAACCTGCAAAAATTAATATTGGTATAATTTCTGTACTTCTGACATTGTTTGCCTTCAATAGCATTAACTGAAAGACATAAAGACATATAGAAAAATATACTTCTGTGTATCTGTTCTGTTGCTGATATTTTAATTAGCCTATGGTTATAGACAGCACTAAAAAGTGAAATGGCAGTAAAGACAATATACATGCAACTGGTGCATAGTTACTAATGAATGATTCTTTTAGCAGATATTTGAACAGTATAAAAATTGCTGTAACTAATTTTGGCACTGTTTCCTACAAACAGTTGGTTGGACTTGAAAGTACCCATTATGTAATGGGGAGAAATGTTTTTTTTTCTGTTCCATTGCTGATATTTTTAATTTAGCTCAAGGTTATAGACAGCGTTATGGGGGAAATGGAAAATAAAGAGCATACACCAGCAATTGTATTTTATTGATACATTTTTCCACTACACAGCTCCTGTAAGTTGTGTAAAATGATAAAATCAGTTCCCAGTCACTGAGAAGAATAAATACATTCTCTTAGTAGGCCTCCTTAAAATAACAAACACAATGAAAATGCTTTAAGGCATTCACTCCTCACTGGCACTGTTATGATAAGAAATGAGGGTAGTAATCACATGGGTGAAATCATTCAGGGAAGCATGAAGAATTGGTGCCTGCAAATGACACTCATTTGGAAAGTCTGCTATGATTATGTAATATACTGTACATTGATATTAACTACTATTTTATACATGCATGCATATACATATACATACAAATAAAATAACATAACATGTTACTTGCCTATTAAGTAATATTTCTTTCTTTTTATTTTAAATTAATATATTGATTGGACACCATGGAAACAGTTCCTTATCAAACTACTTGTTTAATGACACACACCTACACACACACTGAACCAAATGCATACATATATGCATAAAGGGAGTGTCCTCAACACAATAAGAATATTTTTTAAGACAGAGGTCAAGCCTTGTCCCAGAACAAACTTGGTTAATCATGACTGGACAGTGGCAGCGCTTTTAAGTGGTTTCTAAATCTGAGTGCTGGAAAGAAACTCTGAAACAAAACATTCCTAATGTACACCTTTTCTCCTTTGTATATTTGTAACCCAATGAAATTATTAGAAATGGAGAGGAGAGCTTTAGGGATGTGTGGTGAAGGATAGGGACAAGACAGAATTGAAACATGACTCTAAATCTGGAACATGCTGCAACAGAGATGATCAGTCAAAGAATGCAACATTTGCAACAAAAAAAAAAAAACTGGAGGGAAAAAATGCAACACACAGTGTGATTCTGTTGTTCCTGACGGGACCTGCAAAAAATGTACAGGACACAGAACCTAACAAGAACAAAGCATATTGCTCAAGTGGCCTAAATCATGACACTCCACCCTTTACCATGGTCTCAGTTTTCATCTATTATGTTAGTGAAACTGGTTGAAATTCTTCAAGAGCTTATGCTTACAGACGTGTTTTTTTTTACATCATGAGAAGCCTAAAATGTATGAATGATATTATTGTATAGATATTTTAACTGGAAATAAGACATTTGCGCACTTCCCAAGCCACAAAGCAAATAATTTCCCCTCTGATGGTCAAATTAATCATTTGAATTTGTATTGTTCAACAAAATCTTTACACATTACCCAGATGGCTAAAGTGAGAAAAATAGTGTACAGTATAAGACGATAAAATAACAGGAAACCTCAACTGACCTAAACGGTTTTCTCTAGGTCTAGTTATTATAATGGATGCACTATCCGTCAGAAAAGAACTTCTGTTCTGAACTGTGTCTGAAATGCATCTTGAATACTGATGTTTAATGAGAAATGATGTCCAGCAGATGCCAAGATTGGAGTGAATTAATGTGATCCAGAGCACCTGAAGAATGGAACACTTTATCCAGACCATATTATCTATGGCACCATACCTGGTGTTTATCAGAGAACTCCTTGTTTCCTGGCTAGCTTTACAAGCTTGAAGTCCATGGACCACCTTTATGCCCGTTTAATGCTCTTATATGCCACACACTGTTCTGGCACACAACAGGGTAGTTTACCAGATCTATCAAGAGCTACAGTATCAAACTAACGATGTTATTGCGGTTAGATTCAAATTCAAAGATTAACAAAATTAAATATAGCATTTTCTATATTTTCATTCAATAATAGCATCTGATTCAGCTAGCAGAGCCCCTACGCTTATTTATGCCACCAGTGATAATAACAGG
The DNA here is from genome assembly GCA_028566435.1 of Scorpiodoras heckelii. Lineage (NCBI taxonomy): Eukaryota > Metazoa > Chordata > Actinopteri > Siluriformes > Doradidae > Scorpiodoras > Scorpiodoras heckelii. The sequence goes on along the minus strand of JAOVVH010000035.1, from coordinate 9,149,924 downwards.
AACACTGAGTCCCATAGGTCTTGATCATATCTGCTGTTATGACCTACACTCTTTTGATAACATCATCACTCTATCTGTATAGTTCTAGTATACATACAGTCTATGTATATAGTTTATCTTGCATTGGTGCTTAATCCATTCTATCTTCCTTCTGTCTGCAGATGTTCGGCTGTGGTGCAGTGGCTCAAACAGTGCTCAGCTCAGGAACTCATGGCCTCTTTCTCGCTGTTAACTTAGCCTTTGGCTTTGCAGCCACACTTGGAATCTTGGTGTGTGGCCAAGTCTCAGGTACCCCAAATTCTTTCAATATTAAATGCTAAGCTTCCCACTGTGTAGATATGAAGAAAGGAATCATTTTAGACACACAGATGTTCTTAGGAATCATTTTCATTTCTCATTGTTTTTGGAATGCTTTTACCATGTACGGTACTTTTTCTAAATATAAGATATTTTGCGTCCAAACCTACAGGCGGTCATCTGAACCCAGCTGTAACCTTTGCCCTCTGCCTGCTCGGAAGGGAAAAATGGAGAAAATTTCCAGTGTACTTTCTCTTCCAGACACTTGGTGCCTTTTTTGGGGCTGGTATCATCTTTGGCATGTATTATGGTAAGTATCACAAGATGATTAATGCAAAGTCATAGAATTCCGAAAGTACTACTCATATTTTAAATAATTTTGTAAATTCCCTGTTTAAGATGCTATCCAGGCATACTATAAAAAGAAAAATGAACTACCACTTGGAATTTTTGCCACCTACCCCAGCGAGCACCTGAGTACTGCCAATGGCTTTTTTGACCAGGTTAGTAATTATAACACTTAATAACAATATCTATTACTGTTCTATATGCTGATGTCTGAATGTTTCTCATATACTTAGTTTAAGCTGATTGGACTTTAAATTGTTAAAAACAATTAACTATCTCTATCGCCAACATCCTTTCCATGGTGAATGAACAATTTCCACAAAAATGGTTTCACCCAATAACCATTGATAACACTGAGTATGAATATAATGTATTTACTGGAATCTACACTTTGGAACCCATCTAGGTATATGGTTCCTTCTTATCTGACAAATCAGTCAAACCTGGTGTAAACCAAATGGATCTGACATCCGACACTGTACCTTTATCTCACTGCCTCTTTTTGTTATTCTTTTCCATATAATTTATAGTTCATAGGCACAGCTGCACTGATTGTATGCGTCCTGGCCATTGTAGACCCCTTCAACAACCCCATCCCACAAGGACTTGAGGCCTTCACAGTGGGATTCACTGTGCTTGTCATTGGGTTATCTATGGGCTTCAATTCTGGCTATGCTGTAAACCCAGCCAGGGACCTGGGACCTCGTATTTTTACTGCCATTGCAGGCTGGGGTAGCTTCGTTTTCACGTAAGTTATACTCAAAACCAAACCACTGGACAGCTTTGGTTTTTATAATGAATCAATATCCATTGCAATAGTATTATGAATACATGAGTTAAACAATTTTTCTCCAATAGTCATGGGAGCTACTGGTTCCTGGTTCCCATCTTTGCCCCATTCCTGGGTGCCATCGTGGGGGTAATCATTTATCAACTGATGGTGGGATGGCACACAGAAGGGGAGGCACGAGACAGGCAAAAGGCACCAGAAGGGCTGAATGTCAAGCTGAATGATGTTGATTCTTCGGTTCCCTAAGCTTGGATGATCAACAACTAGGCCTACCACTGTTTTGGTCAATAGGTTATGAACAATAATACACTTTCAAGAGGTATTCTCCCCTATGTATGGAGTCTGCATATAGAGCATAATGAAGAATGAGGCTGCAGGTTAATGTCAATTCACAAAAATGCTATCATATGTATGTCCTTTGTAGTCACTTTGTGCTCTGTACTCTACATCTCTTCAATACATAAAACTAAGTTCTTTTTCTTCATGACGAATTATATTAATTCTAGAAAGGAAAGAAATAATTGGAAACAAAATTCAGATCATAGAAGAGTACCTCAAACAATTTACAATATGTTTTGTGCCATTTTAAAAAAAAAATTATATTACTGTTATGCTGAGGTTTGTTTGTGCTTAAGTCGATTAAGGCCATGTGAAAAATAGTACTTGTATACACACTTGTTAATCTTCATTTTTGTAAAGATGTTTTTTTACAGTCAGCATTCTTTAAGGCAAAAAATATATAGGTCACTGATGAACTGTTATATGTCAAACATTATGTCCTATGTATGTTTTTACCAAGAAGCCTTAGCTATCCCTTACATATTATCATATTAGCATATTAGTAGTCTTTGAACATAGGTAAAGTATTCACCATAAGCTACTTTTGTCTTCCTTTATACAGTAAATGTAATTACAATTTCCTTATAAATAAGCCATATAAATTGGAATACCTGTTCACTTGTTGTATTTTTTCAGAAAGAATAATAAAACAATGCAAAAAAGAATGACAAAACACTTGTAATGCCAAAGCACTTCATTCTGCATTTACTGTATATAGACTGTGGTCCACTGCTTTTTTTACTGCCTTTTTTACTATTGAGCAAACATTTAAATTTGTGTGCCTGTGTACATTTAAAAGCATCATCAGTATCTTTTACATTTCTAGTTTTATTATGAGCACTATTATGCACATTACTTTTAATATTGCAAGTCAGAGAGATTTGCTTTTGCATTTATCCAATTTTTGTATCTTGTATTCCATTTCAAACATGTAAATAAAAACCTAAACATTTATTTAGTTGTTTGTTGATTTGTTAGTTATTATGTAGTAATTTTATCATGTTCCCTGTCAGTTGTAAAGCACAGTACAACAAATAGTACATCAAAATATTAGCATGTACAACCCCTGGCAAAAACTATGGAATCACCACTCTTGGAGAATGTTCTTTCAATTGTTTAATTTTGTAGTAAAAAGTAAATCACCGAGACATGCCACGAAACTATCATTATTTAAAATGCCAACCTTCTTTTTTAAAAAAAGAAAGAAAGATAACTGTTGTACATAAGTGTTGTAATTGTGTAATTAATCACTTAATTCTGAGGAAAATATTATGGAAAAACTCTGTAATTTGCAGTTCTAAAACAAAGACCTGCATCAGATTAAATCTGCTAATTAATCTTCAGTTAAAAAAGAGTGCTCACACCTCAGGGAGCTGTTGCAGATTGACATGAATCATGACTCCAACATGAGAGATGTCAGTTGAAACAAAGGAGAGGATTATAAAACTTCTTCAAGAAGGTAAATTCATCACGGAATGTTGCAAAAGATGTTGGTTGTTCCCAGTCGGCTGTGTCTAAAATCTGGACCAAGTACAAACAGAATGGGAAGGTTGTAAAAGGGGAGCATACTGGTAGACCAAGGAAGACATCAACGTGACAAGATAGAAAACTTAAAGCAATATGTCTTGGAAACAGAAAATGCACAACGAAACAAATGAGAAACGAGTGGGCGGAAACTGGTGTCAATGTCTGTGACCGAACTGTAAGAAATCGCCTAAAAGAAATGGGATTTACATACAGAAAAGCCAAATGAAATGTTGGAATGTTTGGTGATGATGACTTCATTTTTCAAGCTGATAATGCATCTTGCTACAGGGCAGAGGACATGAAAACTTTCCTTCAAGAAAGACATATAATGTCAATGGCATGGCTTGCAAATAGTCCAGATCGCAATCCAGCTGAAAATCTCTGGTGGAAATTGGAGAAAATGGTCAATGACAAGGCTCCAACCTGCAAAGCTAATCTGGCAACAGCAATAAGAGACAGATGGAGCTGGATTAATGAAGAATACTGTTTGTCATTAGTTAAATCCATGTCTCAGAGTGATTCCTTCATTGTTGCCAGGGGTTGTAATATTTAAATACTTATCCAGGATTGGATACACCAGTCATGAATTATGTGTGCGCATTATTTCAGTTGGAGTTTTGGAGCCAGGTCTTTCTTTACACTGTCCCTGTGGTACGTGGAGTTAAATTATATGTCTCAATATTCATATAAAATTATATAAAATGGTGGTTTTGCGACTAATGAGAACAAAAATTACACACTTTCAGCAATAATCAGAGAACGTGAATTGTATTTTGCTTGCTTCAAAGGCTTTTTTCCTGGTCATAAGAGAATTTGGGATTTACAGTATTGTTCCCAATGTTGATGCTAAAAGTCCACATTTGTCACCATTACATACTATTTCTTAAAACATTTCACAACCGAAAGTCAATGATGCCCCTTGTATTTTGGCCTCTATCATGCTTCAGAAACAATCTGTCTTATTTCATCTTCTGTACTGTAAAATGTTTCCTCATACTATGAAATTTGACCTGCATAAATACCTATTTTTTTCAGTATGTGCAGTAGTGTACACCTACTTTCAACTGCATGTGTCAGTTGTTCCACATAAATGAGCAATTGACCATTTACTTTATCGTGCTTGTTATCTTTCCTCTGAAATCTTCAGGGCACGGTCTGTCAACATGCATTCTGTGGATGCCTGTAGGTAACTTTATCTTATTCTTGCTTATTTTAATATAAAAGGCTTGCTATTTTATGACATCCATGTTTGAAGCATTTGTGTGTTTGGCTATTCTATGTAAGAAAGGAAAATATTGTGAGGCTAGACTAAATGCACTGAAGAACCAGAAAACCTATGCAAAATACATAGCAACGCTACTTAAGCACGTCATTGGTTGTGTCTGTCAGTGCGTATATAAAGCTATAGACCTCTATGGAAGCTTCTAGAGCTGTTTCCGCCATGAGAATGACAAGTTATCACGATTTTGTAATTTTCAATGTGGTTTAATAGTTGGAGCTCATGAGATGGGCCATAGCATTATGGAGGTAGAAGCAAAGTTTGGATTTTCACAAATGAGCATTTCAAGGGTGTACCCTGACTACAAGAATTCTGGCAAAAGTTCTTTAAAGTTCTTAATAAAATACTTGCTCTGTGGCATAATGAAATCTATAGCAACTGGTGCATTTTGTGCTGTGAGTATTGCCTGATACTGCCCAGATTCATTTCCAGATACTGCTGAAGTCAGCACTGAACATGGCAGTTCAACTGCAAGCCTATGTTGGACATGAGTTTCTGTGGTCTCAGCTCCTGAATTCATTTCAACTGCCAAGTTATTAATTCACCTAGAAATGATCTCAGACTTCTATGCTTATCAGTTAATGTGCAGCATGGGTGTTGGCATACAGGGGACTGTTCAAACTGCAGGACTTGAGTCTGATTAAACTCTGAATCAGTATCTGTATGCGCCAGTCGAGAGTGCGGTGTCAACATTGACATCATCGCAGAGTCAACACAGGACACGTCTGACATTCTGCACGTTCCAACACCATGCAAGTAAATTGCTCTACATTATCCGTAGGTGTGAATGCAGGTGTGAATATGTTTATGCATTGTGCCCTGAAATAGTCTGGCATCCCATCCAGGGTTTACTCGTGTCTCATGCCAAGTTTTTGCAAGATAAGCTCTGTATTGAACACAACCCTGACCTGATAAAGCACTTACTAGAGATTAATGAACACACAGACAGTAATTACATAAACACATTTCAGGGGTGGTCCTTTCATGCATGCTAGAAGAATCTATACTGCATCAAGTGGTTTTTTTTTTTTGCCTCAACGCACAATTTTATACTGTGCTGCTGCTCTTGCATTACTCTTGTAATTTGCGTACAATTTTTTTTTGCTTAACTGAGCAGTTGTGGCCATTGGTGTGACTGACTTTTGAGACTTTAATGTGGTAAAAAAAAAAAAAAACCAAGAAAGAGAATTTATATCTAAGGATACAAAGTAGAAAATTGCTTCTGTAGTCCTGTAGGATGAGACTCGATTGGTGCAAGTGTCCTAAAAATATCTTTCACTGAAGATATCATATTTTACTCTTGTTGATATAATGTTTGTGTTGTGTTGCCTTGTGAAATTGAATTCCAAGGCCATACATGAGAACCAAATGTTAAAATTTATGGTGCTTGCTTTCTTGGCAGTCATTCTTTTGAATCCATAACCAGATGTTGGTATCAGGAGGTGTTTTGATATGTTTGCTCTGCTGAACTTACAAAAAGCCTGTCTAAAGCATGCGATTACACAACTTTTAATCAGTTCTATATCTTTCCTCCTTTGTGCCATTTAAGTCAGTTTCGTAGGTCATCCTCCAGTAGTAAACTCTCAGGCCAGGACTCTTTTAGCTTTGGACACCTAGACGGTATTGGTCAGCCTTATGCTTCCCATATGTGAAAAACACATACCTGGAAATCTGTAGTGAAGTAAAGTCCTAAATCTTGCTTCCAAAGTCATGAATGCCAGCCTGTAAAACTCCTTTCATCATTTTACCTCCAGATGGAGAATCAACATTCAGACAGAATTCCTCTGGATTTTTTCCTCTCTACCATCCAAAGAAGTTGGCCTTCTGCATAAATGGCTGGTCATCTTCCTCTTTTTTTCCTCTAATCATTTGTAAAGCTTCCTCAAAAAATTTATATCACTACTCGTAAAAAAAATGTTATCATCTAAGAATGGACACACTTTTGGGTGGAGAAAATCCTTTTCCTTATCAGATAACTGCTCTCTTAGACTTACAAGTGGAGAATAAAACATAGGGAAAAAAACCTAGTTACGCAGTGGAAGAATGACAAAGGAAAATGGATTTCAAAGGATTTCAGCTAATGCAGAAGAATGGTGTTTTATTAAATAAAGGCAGAACCTTTTTTTGGAGAAATTATTTTTCCATGTATAAATCTGCAGTGGGCAAAACCAACATTGTACCTGTATGGTATGGATATTTATTATTATTATTATTATTATTATTATTATTATTATTATTATTATTATTATTATTATTATTATTATTATTATCTGCCCATTTTTGAGGAATACTGTGTCCTTGAAGAACAAACTGTAGGATTACTTTTGTAGTAACTATAGCATTACAAATCCAAATTATACCCATAACATGGTATAACTGGTAATATTTGGGAAGTAAAGCCATTTTCACCTTCCTCAGTACAAGCACTGCTTCCACAATGAGTCATTGCTTTGTACGACTTTTTCTCCTGTTAGCTCTTCTCTAAAAACCACATCCTCCCAGCTTACTGAAAATTACAAAACATCCACTTCTGTTCCTTTTCTCTGAATCCTCCAAGCACATTGCTCCAAACAACTGATTTCCTAAACCCATTTAGTCTTTTGCTCTGATTATATCTTCATCTCTGTGCTGTATTTGTGTTAAAGGGCAAGCATAATTGAAAGGAAGCATTATCAAATGGCCCAACATAACCAACAAAAACCAAGCAATTGTGATATGCTTTGCAGATCAGCATCAGACACCCTCAGTTTTGATAAAATGCATTAACAGCCAGTGTCTAACGACCCCAAAGTATAGCTATACCACTGATCTCCAGGGTGGAAGAAAAAGTTTGAGTGCGTCATGGCAGTAGATATGTCTCCAGAACTAGGAAAGTCTATACCCTATAAGGCTGAGCCAATTCAAACAGGCCAATTATTTGGGTGGAGATGTTCTGTTATGTTCTCTTATCAGGGCACTTTGTCCTGTGGGAGAGCACATCCTTGGTTAGGTTGCCACAGTTCCACTGTCAAATGACCAAACCATTAATGTCTAGAAAGCTTCCAATATAGATGAAAGATTTGCAGGGTGTAAGCAGTCCTGCACAAGATGTTTACACTGACAGTGTATGGTCATTAAATTCTGCAAGAAGTGCATTAGGGAAGGTATAAAAGTTACACAAGATTTATATATGCTATCATTAGAGCAGCTGTGCAAAACACAAAATCCAGAAAGTCCAGAATGTTCTTTTGCACTGTAATAACAATTAAAAAAAAATTGTAAACCAAGAATGTAGACCTTAAGTGATTTTCTTTCATTTTGTCTAATCCTTATATATTGTGAAGGTATTTGTGTCTTATTTATTTGATAAAGCAATACTACAAAAAGAAACTGTGGCAAAACAGGTTTCTATAAGAAACTTGTTCCACATGCCCCATTGCAACTGATCTCACTCAGAAATCTGCGTCTTTGTTCGGACTTGCAAAGATCACGTTATTTCTTTCTCTGAGTGCAAGGTACAGGTGTGTCTTCACATACCTCTTTCCTCCTTCAAGCCTGTTATGTTCTATATTAATTTAGCACACAGGGCTGGGATTCCACTCTGAGATGAAAGAGACTAGTCTTAACATGCCTCGGTCTAATTCCAGAAAGATCTTGGAAACAATAAACACACCACAAAAATATGTACAGCTTTCCTTCTACATTAGTCCAACTTTATTCACTGCAAAGCTCTTATACATATAGAGCTCTTATACATATAGATATATATACATATATACTGTATATATATCAAGATAATATCACAAGTAAAATATAGTTTATGTAGTTTTATCTTTTATATTAGTCTTACTCATAACATCTAGAGGGTAAAAATTGCCTGTTAGCTCTTTATCCTTTAGGTTTCATGGCAATTATATATTAAAGCCCAGTTGCTACCAACCATATTTGATTGGTATATAATACTGATAAATCAACTATGTTGTAATGAAGGAAGTAGACAGCCAGATAGAGTTAGATTTAGATAAATACATTTAGTATAAATGCATGCCTATGAATAAAACCAGGTCAGGTGAGGTGATGGAAAACAGAAGTGTTGAATTAGGTCCAGATACAGAGCGAGGAAGGTGGAGTGCATAAATAATCAGGCATAAGGACTCATAACCTGCACTATGAAAATATTAATTATTCTGTTTTCAAGGAAAGTGGTTAAACACAGCATCACTTATGTCCCTTTTACTAAAATATTAGTACTAGTCAGTTTTGATCATTTGATTCAACCGCTTAAAATGTCACAGAGCAAGCTGAATGCATGTTGCTGAAAATCCAAATATAAATTAGCTACAGATTTTTAACTGGCCTCCAAAGCCGAGGCTGAAATCATGCATTTGAATAGGAAGGTCTGTATACTGTACTGTAGAGAAGGCTTAAAAAAAAAGATAGAAAAATGGGATGCTTCAATAGCACACAAGCAAGAAAGTGAATAACTTAGTGCAGTTGTTGGTGAAAATGAATATGCACAAATTTAAAAAGCTGACATGGAGGTGTTAACATTAATATTTATTACATTGTAAAACATTTTTTTGTTATCTTTAGTTATCGCTTCGGTTTGTTAGTAAATTTATTACAGGCTTCTCACGCTAACACAAAAGGACTGCATGCGAACTCCTGAACAGAATGGCTACAACACCCTAGTCTAATTTATAATTGAGACAAAAGAGCTTGTTTGAAGCATGGCAGGTTGGGACTAGTGTATATAAGCTTATATACCTCCAGGAATGAAACTCATTGTATTCTATTGTACTGTAATTCTAACGTGCCTCTCTTGTTTAGTAAATTATGCTGCAGTATGTGCTCAGACCTGTGTACAAGGATGCACATGCAAAACAGGACCCTCATGCACACAAGTTGTTTTTGTATATACATATTTCTGGCTAACTTACGACAATGCCTACATTATCTGTCACTATCAAAGTGTGTAGTATGACAAACTCTTGTACTTTGATGCTTCACGTGAAGTCTTCTATGGAAATGCTGTCACATGGCAGCTCTGTTGACTTTCCTGAAACACTGAGTAATTATGATGTAGATCAACCTGTTTTCTTCTGAATTGAAAATCCATAAAAAACACACTCCCCCACACACAAACACACGTAGGCACACAGGTCATGCATGCACCTCCACCCAAACATCAACTGACAGCAACTCTAGCATCTTGAAATGGAGGATGAAGGCCAAAGCTTTTTCTAAGGAGGAGTTTAGCTTAGAATTTGTGCATTCTGCAGTCACATAAGACTATGCATGAATGAACCACAATGGCTGTAAAAAAAAACACACATCCTTAAGAGCCACACAATGATTAGTGTGAAAAACAGAAGATGAGGTTTCACATAGCAGAGCTAAGAGTATGGCAGCATTTATGTTGGAGCAAGGCTCTAGGAGCTTTGGTAGGTGTCGAATAGTGGCGTAACAGTGCCATCCTTCCATTCCACCAGGATCTCCCCACGCTGAATGGACGGAGAACGGGGAGGTTTCATGGGATGTTTGGTCAGAGAAGCTCTTTCGCTGGAAACCGGGGAGCCGGGCACACTGGCTTCGCTGGTGGATGTGTACGACTTAAGAACAACAACAGTCTTCTTCCGCCTAGCAAACAAATCAATGAAATTAGAAGGAAGGGCCAGAATAACAGGAATACCCTGTACAGTTTTAAAACACGATATTCATCACATAGTGTCTTAACGGAAGTAAGGTGCTGTGTAACGGCTGCTCGTGCTCAAATGGCACACTCATGCTGCAGAAGGAAGCTCAAAATAATTGTCAACACATCAGGCACACATTACAATAATAACTGGAATTGGAGACACAGGAAGTAACCTCACCTATTTTGATAGACGTTCAGGAAGAGTATGACGATACCAATGATGAGGGCAAGTAAGCTCAGGACCAACATGGTCACCTTCCATTCCATTCCTTTTAAAGACACATAAAAATAGTTGTTTATATATAATTTGGCTATAATTTGGCTATGTTTGGGTGTGGGACTGTTTCACACATGTTATTATAAGGAGCTGTCCTCACAGATATGGTTAAAAATGTGATTAAAACAAGTTTTCAGTACCATTGCTTCTATCCTTAAGTCTTAATCTAAAACCTAACTACAATTATTATTATAATTATCTGATTATATCCATCAGACATCATTGTTTTACAAAGTAATTTTTCTACAGTGATGTCCATAAAATGTCAAACAAAACATTTCCCTTACTTTGGTAATTCACATGTACTAATGGCTACTGTAGTGAGAACCCACTGGGGATGTGGTGGCTCAGTTTTAAGGTATAAATCAGAAGGTTGAACTCCCAACAACACCAAGCTGCCAAACTAGGCTCCTTGAGCAAGACCTTCAGTTGTGTCCTGCCTCAGTTTCACACCACACTGAGTAAAAACATCAGCCGCATGAGTAAATGCAAGTGAAACAGGTTTAACAAGCATTTTCCAGACCGAGCTGGTTTTATAAGGCTTGATGTAATCTCATATAATGAGCATGTTATCGGTACCATTTTCTGGTGAAACAGTCATACAGGTATTTTATTTTCAACCATCATTATAAAAGTAATTAGAGAAGATGAGACTGTTGGTGATTCATGCTTGATGGTGAATACTGCTGTGTTCCATATTTATCACAACTGTGATTTTATTTAGCATATTCCCTCAGTCCCCATTGAACTCAGTATTTAATGACTGCCTTCATTAATTTTTTTTGTACTATACAATTTTAAAATGAAAGCAGATTAAGTATTTTTAAAGTTGTGAGAAACTGTTACATTATTATTATTATTATTATTATTATTATTATTATTATTATTATTATTATTATTATTATTATTATTATTATTATAACACAAATACAGAGGTTTTTTTTTAAATTTTGTTTAATGCCTACAAGCCACTGTGGTGAGAACCCACTGGGCCATCAGTTGAAATCCCAGCGACACCAAGCTGCCAAACTTGGTTCCTCGAGCAAGACCTTCAGTTGAATCCTAGCTCAGATTTAAGCCACTTTGTTTAACAATACCAGCCACTTAAGTAAATACAAATGAAACAGGTTTAACCAATAGCACGCATTTTTTCCTGGTAGATCTGGTTTCACAAGGCTAGGTGTCATTTCCGTCATATAACTGGCATATTGTTTTCAGTGGAACTGTCTTACAGGTATTTTACTTCCAACAATAATTTGAAAAGCTGTACGCTTCTACTGCTATCTGGCATCTACACAAAATACATGAGCGTGCCATGTTTATCACACCAATAACTGTGATTTTATTCAGCATATTCAGTCATCCTTAAAGTAATTCCTGTCTATTCTGCTGTTAGATTGTCAGATCCTATACGTTTTACAGATTATTTGTTTGAGAGTTTAATGTTAAAACGAGATCAAATGGTCAAATGGATATCCAGTGCCTTTAATGCCTCCCTTCGTTTTCTTTTTCCTATTTTACAATTTCAAAATGAAAGCAGTTAAAGAAGTCTATTTAAAGCTGTTATTATTATTATTATTATTATTATTATTATTATTATTATTATTATTATTATTATTATTGCTGTTATGTCATGTAACAGTATCAGCCAGATTATCCACATTATGAATTAGTTGACAGAATTCTCCTGAGCGGCATCTTTTTAGTTTAGCTTTTGTCCTCTGCTGCCCTCATGTGAGCATCAACAAGTCACGAATCATTTTCTGTTCCTCATCTCAGACTCAGGCAGCCACTAGAATGGGGACGGATAAATGAGTTTATTGAAGCTTCAAGCATATAACCGACAACGATAAGATAAACAGATACACTATGATAATAATATATAACGAATGAGCAATACTAGCCAAATGGGAAAAAAAAACATTTCTAGAAAAGTTCAGATACTTTCTTATAATGCAATACAAACTGAAATCTGTAATTTGTTAATTTTCCTGAAGATTTATTTAACAGACAATAAGAACAAATAAAAGATTTTCAGTGTTTTCAATGGTGCACTTAATTCTAATTGTTAAATATGAACAAATTTAGAAATTGATGGATGCAACACGCTCAAAGAAAGTTGGGACAGAGGCTTGATATTAGCTAATCAGTTTAAAATGTTTAGCTTTTCTATGAGAAAACAAAAAAAAACCCCACCTTTAAACATTGTACCATTTCTCTCTTTCCTTCTCTTTAATATTTTTTTGACTTCTAAATTTTACGTTAAGTTAAAAGGGCTATCTGTCTCAATCCCTCAATGTGATTAGTGATGGCAGTCAGTTAAGGTGTCGACTGCAACATTTGGAAGTGGGTCTGGTCCTCCAATAATCTGGCAAAATTCTCTTTACCTATTTTCTTTTCCTTTTAATGGCTTGCTCCCATTTTGGGGTCACAGTGTCTTAATCTGGCGCATGTTTTTACGTTGGATGCCCTTCCTGACACAACCCTCCCACTGACTGGGCTTGGGACCAGCACTGAGTGTGCAATGTGCCCCTTGGTGGCTGGATTGAGTAGCGTGTTGGGGGCTTGGTCAGAGTACTAACCTACTGGGCTACAACTGCCCCGCTCCTTACGTATTTATTCTATTAATATTCATATAACTGTAAATTACTTGTAAATCAAAGTCCGTCAGCATCTTACTGCTCACCTGTGGAATTTCAGGGAATGGTGTCCCTACAGCGACAATACTGAAAATGTTATTGGATGTTTATGAGATAAATTCCCACATCATAAATGGTAAAATATGACCGGTCTAATCTGAGCTTGCTGACCTTCACCACCAAACCTTGCCAGCCATAAAAAACAAGCTAAAAATCTGTTCGTTACTCACCATACTCCATACTCAGAAGGTTCACAAATGTGCCAGGTTCCCCGTCATCCTTGCTGCTGTTTGACTGAGGAAATGCAGTGGTGAAGTCCGAAGACTGGCTAGGTTTCAGAGTATTCAGGTCCTGATTTTCTTGAGCTAAACGAGATGACACGACAGCACTGCAGGTAACGCCAGTACATGAGTGTACTAAATTATCAAGATCACAAATATAGTGTAGTCTGTTAAGACAGGAATAATTGATGAGGCATCATTAAACCTGGTGTTAGAATATCTAAAAGTGTACTGAATAGAAAGCAAAATCATAACAACACATTTGTTGTGTTAGAAGCTACTGATGATGTTAAAAATTGAGCTTTTAGTATAATAAATGGATAAAATATTATGTTTCAGCTAGGTGGAAAGACGGCGTAGGGTAAAGTCCAACCCCCCCACATAAACGGCACCCCGACGAGACACTCTTACGCTGCCACAGGCGAATTTTAGCAATAATCTTTTGCTCTATCTTCTTAGGTTCATTCAGTGGCTCCTCACACACCATTCTCTCATCCAGCGTCCTCCACTTGGCTCGCTTCCCTCGCTCCGTGGAAAGAAAGATATCAGACGACTCATAGCCCACACTCAAATGGAAGCCCTTGCTGTACAAAGTGAGGTGACCCTTTTTTGAGCAACTCCAGGCTTGAGTCTCATCATCTTCAGCTCCGCATGCTAAGAGGCCCACAGTTCCCTTTTCTTGGATCTTGAAAGCTGTCAAGCATTTTCCTGTGTGTGGGTTCCTCAAGGAGCGTGTCTCAGGGCTCCACTGCCATTCCTGAATGACGGAACCTGGTTTACATTCCTCCAAAATCACGCTTTCATTGCTGACTCCATCCTGCACCTGCACGCACTTTCCGAAAAGCTCGCTCCTCAGGTTCAGGGCTGCTACGTCTAAAAGAGGAAGACAGCATAAATGAAGCAGTTTTAAATGCAAAAATGAAATTCTACCGCTTGGCTTCATAATGAAAAGTATGGCATAAAAACGAAAACACTGTAATGTATATCCTTTTATCCGATCATTACTTCATAAGAAATGTATAATTCATTACGCATGAATGAGCATTTATTTACTGCATGAGTTTCTAAAGCATTTATAGACACACATCATATGCAGCAGATGCGCATTCATTTTAATCAGAATGTCAATCCACAAGGTCTCTGTCAAGACACGTGTAGCCAATCCTGTCATGTTTTTCTGGGTGATGGTAAAATTTAAAACAAGGGAGGAACATGCAAAAACTCCACACAGACAGTAACCAAAGCTTAGAATCAAATTCAATATAACTGATGTAATTATTTGTCATATTCTTACAATAATTTGTTGAACAACTGTGGATCAACTGTGGATAGTCCAAAAAAAGCAATAATTAATATTCTGGCAAATATTTATTAGGCAGCTTTTTAAATAAAATCAATAATGTTATTGGTATAAGATTCTAAATGAAACAGAAAAATGTCCAATTAATTATGATCATGTTATCAGCAGTGCTGTTCTCAGGAAATGAAATGAGAGGACATATGGCACATTTTGTTTGCCAAGTGCTGCACTAACATACAATCTTTGTTTGCATATGGAATTAAGCTGCCCTGGTCAGGTTAGATTTTTCAGATTAAGTTATGAGGTATTATGCTCATGGTGGCTTGACAATTAAAGTACACACTATATAAAAAAAACTACGTTTCTAGCAGCAGGGGTGCCAGATATTTTTTAGAAAAAACATAATTATCTTTACCATAGTTAACATCTAAAGGAGGCAGTTAGGGTTCAGGTACTTTGCTCAATGGCACATAAGTGGTGTGATGTTTTTTCTGTTGATCAAACCCCTGATCTTCTGCTCAC
>JAOVVH010000035.1:9058028-9074881 GCA_028566435.1 Scorpiodoras heckelii | reverse complement strand
ATACAAAATGGGTTGTTCTGAAGAGCTCAGTGACTTTAAGCATGGTACTCTGACAGAATGCCACCTCTGCAATAAGACGGTTTGTGAAATTTCATCCCTGCTGGAGATCCATAGTCAACTGTAAGTAATATTATTAGAAAGTGGAAGTGTTTAGGAACAACAGAAGTGGAAGACCACGTAAAATCACAGTGTGGGGTCAACTACTACTAAGGTGCATGGTGTGTAAAATTCGCCAACGCGCTGCTGATTCCATAGCTGAAGAGTTCAGATCTTCCACTGACATTAATGTAAGTACAAAAACTGTGCGGCGGGAGCTTCATAGAATGGGTTTCCATGGCCGAGCAGCCATGTGCAAGCCTCACATCACCAAGTCCAGTGCCAAGCATCGGATGGAGTAGTGTGAAGCACACTGACACTGGAATGGGGAGCAATGGAAACGTGTTCTGTGGAGTGAGGAATTGCACTTCTCTGTTTAGGAGTCATATGGGTAAGTCTGGGTTTGGCAGATGCTGGGAGAATGTTGCGTGCCTGAGTGCCTTGTGCCAACTGTGAAGTTTGGTGGAGTAGGGTTAATGGTATGGGGCTGTTTTTCAAGGTTTGGACTAAGCCCCTTATGTCCAGTGAAGGGCAATCTTAATGCTTCAGCTTACCAAGATCCATTTGTGTCAACGGTTTGGGGAAGGCCCTTATCTATTCCAATATGACTGTGCCCCAGTGCACAAGTCAAGGACTACCAAAAAATGGTTTGATAAGCTTGGTGTGGAAGAACTTGACTGACCTGCACAGAGCCCTGACCTCAGCCCCATCGAGCACCTTTGGGATGAAGCAGAATGGAGATCGCAAGCCAGGCCTTCTTGTCCAACATCAGTGCCTAACCTCATAAATGGTCTCTAGAATGAATGGGCACAAATTCCCACAGAAACACTCCACAATCTTGTGGGAAGCTTTCCAAGAAGAGTGGAAGCTGTTATAGCTGCAAAAGAGGGTCCAACTTACATACATACCATATTAAAGTATATGTATTTGAATACAATGTCACTGCAGTCCCTGTTGGTGTAATGGTCAGGCATCCAAATACTTTGGATGCCATATTGGATGCATGTACAACACTGTATTTTATATGCTACCTCTGGGTAAAATTATCTGTAAAGATGGTATCCACTTCCATAGTTATGCTGATGACAGTGTTGTATGCTTTAGCAAAGCTAGACTAGAAACACCAGCTTGATAAAGTTGACGAATGTGTAAAGGACATTAGACACTGGGTGCTTATTAACTTCTTTCTAGTTAAGTCTGAAAAGATAGATGTGCTTGTGCTAGGACCACAGACAGCTAGAAGTAAGCTTTTTGATTACATAGTAACTCTGGATGGCCTTTCAGTTACATCATGTGCAGTTGTAAAAGACCCTAGTTAGTCCCGAATCTAGCAGCTAGAGTCCTTACTAGAACCAGAAGATATGACATTACCCCATCTTATCCACATTGCTTTGGATCCCAGTCAAATTTTGCACTGAGTACTACTATTATAAAGTACTACTATTGAACGATAAATCATTGAATGGTCTTGCATCACAGTACCTGAGCAAACTTTTAGTCTTTTATGATCTGCCAAACCTACTTCAATCAAATATCCAGGCTCTTTGTTGTTACCTCAAATAGTGAAGGCTACAGCAGGGGCAGAGCTGTTTTGTTTTGTCAAACTTTTAGTTATTTCTTATGTAAAGGTGCAGATCTAGAGTGGCTCCCAAACCAGACACAGGTGTCTCAGGTCTGGTGAATGCAGTGCACACTTGCTTGCATTCTGCACACAATGTACATTTTCTTTAACCATTATGTGACAAGAGCATGCCTGATAATCTGTGTTCTCTCTCTTTCTACTCCCTCGCCATTCCTACTAATTGCTGAGAACAGCTCTGTACTCAAGTCTACATCACTGAACAGTTGATAACTTCTACACAATAGACTTAAAACTAAATGAATTCACAATTAACTTTGGTGCTCATACACATAAGCTGATAATACGCTCATTCACTATATTGCCAAAAGTATTTGCTCGTCTGCCTTCACATGCATATGAACTTGAGTGACATCCCATTCTTAATCCATAGGGTTTAATATGATGTTGGCCCACCCTTTGCAGCTATAACAGCTTCAACTCTTCTGGGAAGGCTTTCCTCAAGGTTTAGGAGTGTGTTTATGGGAATTTTTGACCAATCTTCCAGAAGTCAGACACTGACGTTGGACGAGAAGGTCTGGCTCGCAGTCTCCACTCTAATTCATCCCAAAGGTGTTCTATTGTGTTGAGGTGAGGACTCTGTGTAGGCCAGTCAAGTTCTTCCACACCAAACTCACTCATCCATGTCTTTACAGACCTTGCTTTTTGCACTAGTGTACAGTCATGTTGGAACAGGAAGGTGCCATCCCCAAACTGTTCCCACAAAGTTGGGAGCATGAAATTGTCCAAAATCTCTTGGTATGCTGAAGCATTAAGAAGTCCTTTCACTGAAACTAAGGGGCTGAGCCCAACTCCTGAAAAACAACCCCACACCATAATCCCCCCTCAACCAAATTTACACTTGGCACAAAACAGTCAGACAAGTACTGTTCTGGCAACCACCAAACCCAGACTCGTCCACCAGATTGCAGGATGGAGATGCGTGATTCATCACTCCAGAGAACACGTCTCCACTCCTTATTCCATCAAGCTCTCTACATACTGTGCTTGAGCTAATCTAAAGTCCACATGAAGTTTGCAGGTCTGTAGCGATTGACTTTGCAGAAAGTTGGCAACCTCTACACATTATGCGCCTCAGCATCCGCTGACCAGCTCTGTCATTTTACATGGCCTACCACTTTGTGGCTGAGTTGCTGTTGTTTCCAATCGCTTCCACTTTGTTATAATACCATTGACAGTTGACTGTGGAATATTTACTAGTGAGGAAATTTCACAACTGGACTTGTTGCACAGGTGGCATCCTATCACGGTACCACACTGGAATTCACTGAGCTCCTGAGAGCGACCCATTCTTTCACAAATGTTTGTAGAAGCAGATTTTATACACCTGATTTGGATGGGTGAGTGAATACTTTTGGCAATATAGTGTATGTTCCTGTTTACACAACTGTACTTTTTCACTATGTAGTATACAGTGACAGAAGGAAAATTTTATAATTGTACAATCCAGTGTCACCCAAATGAGGATGGGTTTGCTTTTGACTCTGGTTCCTCTCAAATGATCTTCCTCGTGTTGTCTCAAGGAGATTTTCCTTGCCACATTTATAAATTTCAGCCATGCGTATTTCAATGTTGCATAATAAATAAATGATTTGAGAGTTGCTGTACATACACAGCTCCAGTTTTATCACCTAATAGAAAAACAACTCGTATTGCTTTGCTTGGGGTGATGTGGTTCCACAACTACACCAGTAGTGTTAGGCAGCAACAAGGCAGATAAGCTAATAGAGTCTGATCTCATCAACACTAAAATCTCCAGTAAGACAAATGTGTCCCTTAAAGGGGAAAAAAAAAGTCTGTTGTAGAGTTGTAGCTAGATTCATTGAAGCTCTAGTTCTAATGTAGAGTGTAATTATGGGCATAATTGACTAGTCACTTGAATTAGACTTAACCAAAGCAAAAACCTTTAAAAAAAATTTTTCATTCATTCATTCATTCATTCTCTTAGCGCTGATTCCTGTTCCCAGGGTCACAGGAGAGCCGGTGCCTAGCCAGCGGGATAGGGTGCAAGGCAGGATCAACCCTAGACAGGGTGTCAATCCATCATAGGGCACACACACACACACATACACACACTAGGGGCACTTTAGAAACACCAGTTAACCTAATATGCATGTCTTTGGACTGTCGGAGGAAACCAGAGAACCCAGAGGAAACCCACGCAGACACCCGGAGGACATGCAGACTCCACACAGAAAGGAAACAGACCACTCTACCCAGGGGTCTGAACCCGGGACCTTCTTGCTGTGCCGCCTGTATATAAGACAATATGTTTATGCGTATCTACAGTACATTTTAACATAGTGTTACTGGTTTGGGATGTGTTTTATGTTATATACGGTTCAAACCTAAAGAAGTCTGTAAAGTGGTGTTGCAAAAAAAAAAAGCTTGCCAACCCCTGTACTGATGAATAATATGTCCAGTCACTCCTTATAAGCATTAGCTATCGACCTGTTGCCATTAACAAATCAAATGGATGCACTTTAATCATATTTAAGCATGAAAGAAACATCATCATTCTCTATATGTTAGATTATTAAACCGCAAACAGTTGTTGTTTTTTTGGGTTTTTTTTTTTTTTTTGCACACTCGCTGCGCCACCAACTCGTGACAGCGACCCGAAGGAGTGAAGAAGTGAAGAAGCGCCGCTGCTCGTCTCTTTATGAATGGATGGGTGTAGCAGAGGGGCTCGATCGCGGATGACGTCACGGCGCCGGCTGATATCCGACGACGCGTTCCGGCGGGGCGACGACTCGAGCGCGAGCGCGGCGAGACAGAACACCGGCGCGCGAGCGCGACATCACAGACGCGGCGGCGCACGCAACAGGGGTGAGTGCAAAGTCTGATGTCCGACCTGCGTACTGTATCACTATCACTATCACTATCACTGAGATAATAGCCTGATTGAATAACATTGCACTGATTGAAACAGCGCACTGTTAATAAAGAGTGCGTAAAGACCTGTTTTACATGTAGGCTGGATGGAAAAACTGTCATTATAACCAGCATAAGAACTTAAAATCCGATCACAATACAGGTGGCTGTGGTTGCAACAAAGTTTTTTGGGGTCGGTGCTAACTCTGCAAATCTGTTTTTCTTTCTTTCTTTTTTTTTTTTAAAGCGCAGGAACCGCAGAAAGGACGAGGCAGCTCGCATCAGCACCAGAGAAAACAAAACAAACAAAGCAGCACAACACAACACAACACATCAAAACAAAACGCCCCTTTTTGTGCATCCGCTGCAGCGCTTCTTTAGCAGATTTCACTTCTTGCATTTCTCTTGGACTCTTCTGCTTCATGATTGCGCTTCCCAGCTGAAAGCACTAATGTTGGGTCCTCTGCTGGGATCTGCAGCATGCTGTTGAAACTCTGACCCTCAAGACCTCAAGTCTTCACGAAACTCATCTCTTGGCTTGATGGAGAAAGAAGGCGACAGAGTCGGGCTCGATCTGAAATAGAGCAAGCATTCTTACAGGAGTGTGTCGAGTTTTTTGACAGACAAGAGTTAGAAATATTCCTCCTGCTGAGAGCTTTGCGCTGAAGGTAAGTAACTAGTTGTTAAGTTTTTGCTCCGTGTTTGAAAGACAAAGAATGGAGTTTAACTTCTGCGCTAAGTTTCCCCTCGCTGACTGATTTCTATTTTGGTAGCCCGAGCGGCTTCTCATGTTCGAACCCGCAGCCCATGTGCACTCAGTTGCTGAACAGAGAAGCAGTTTGGTGGATTGCACAGAATTAAAATCGACCTGAAACCAGTTAAGGTTGAGTTGTTGTTGTTTTGTGTTCTCTGTGGTTACAGGGGCTGTGTGTGACGCACAGATTTAACACTTGGTCTAAGGTTCTAGTCTCAATATGCTATCTTTTTTTATCAGTTTTAACACTATATCAGCTTATGTAGCACTATAATCGCGGGGTAAATTAGTTGTGCAGGTCAGCTGGAATGTTTCAAGGCGTGTCCTATAGCATATACTATGTAATTGTCTGGTACCAACATCTGTGGGTGTGTCATCTGAGAGTAATGAAGAGAACTTCAGCTCCTCAGTGTCTAGTGTGTGTTTGGTTTTTTGCACCGGTTGGTTGTAGAAGCCAGAGCCACAGTTGGACATCCAGCCAGAGCGGGGCTTGGATTCAGTTCGGATTGTCACTCTAGGAGCAACTGAAGTAAGTTTGCCAGCCTTTCCTGGTCTACATATGTGTACAGTATATGATTTTGCTTGTTTTATTACAGATACTTTACACACAGCAGAATAGCAGGTACACAAAGCTGCAAGAGCACATAGTGTTTAAGTCCAGCTGGATGCACAAAGAGGTAATAAGTTAATTGAACACTCAGGGTTTTCGCTGTTTGTATTCCACTGGAGGCGAATTCAGCAGGGCTGGGCAGATCTGTGCACTCTTCAAAGTTAGGCTATAGGCTATTATTCTTTTTTGGTAACTTAACACAGCTGCGTAAACACTGTTCTGGACCCAGTATCCTCTTCGTTTTGCCTCTCGTTCTCAGTATTGTACTTAAATGCTTTTCAGTATTCATTATAGGTAAAAGCTGATTTATAAAAGAGGTTATTTTTTGAAACAACAAACAGTACAAACTTTAAGAGAATGTTCCATGAGCCAAAACATGCAACCAAATACTAATGTTATATTTTTGTGAAAAGAAAAAGAAAGAAAAAAAGGACTTTCCTGGCAAATCATAGGACAACAAACGTCCAAGGAATGTTACTGTAACAAAAAAAAAAAATTCTCTGAATGTTCTGGGAACCAAAAATTGTTAGCTGGGTTTGGCGTTTATTGATGTATTATTGGTACAAACCGTTATTTGCATATGGATTTGAGCCACTGTATAAAATATAAATCAGTACCCTGCCCTGTTCCCAGTCCTGTCGCTTCAGGAGCAAACTTAGCAAGACATCTTGGAATGAGAAAGCTTCCTTGCCTGGGTGAGGCAGTACTTTCCTCATGTGCTTCCCACCACCCCCTTTGTGTCTCATTTTTTCAGTGAGATTGTTGTTGGTGACTTGAGCTTTCCAGAGAGCTCACACTCCAAACATTCCAGGCTTCTCGAGCACAGAGGAGCCGGCCAGCTCAGCACAGCTGGGAACCTTATAAGACTCTGGGGCTCTGCGTCTTGAGCAATATCTCTCTCCCCTTAAACTTTATACCCTGGTGCACTGGAGGAAGTGGAAGTGGGGGTGGGGTGACCGATCTCTGCATTCCAGTCTGTCTAACAGGGCAAGATGCCATCGAAACCAAGGCAGTCCCCCTTTTGGCTTACATACGCACACAAACATGTAAGTCGGTGCTCAAAACAGCCTCGAAGCGTGCGTAGTGTAAGCTGCCTTTCTGCCTCTGCATGTGTCTTGCATATTCATCTGCACCCAGGGAAAAATGAACTTGTCATCCCCCCAAAGCACATGATATTTGCACCAGAGCAAGGCCGTTAAAAGAGAAAGCCATTGTCCGGGGTTCATTTTTTTTCTCTGCTCTCTTGGCTGCACCCAAAGTTGTTTTTGAAAGAAAACGAGTTCATGTGCAAAGAACTGGGGCCAGGGCACCATGGGTGAAAGAGTGACATAAGAGCGATGGTGAGATAGCAGGCAGGGAAGAGAGGAATAAAGGGAAGAAAAGAAGAAGAGTGCTGATCATGTATAGGGTTGGGATGCTTGCTGGATTTAAACACAAAACAGAGAGAGAGAACGTGAACGGTGCAAGGACAAAAAGAAAAACAAAGCCCCGATGAGAGACATGGATCTTAGAATTGATAATGAGAGCTACCTTGAGGTGTTACTACTCTTTGACTACTTGATGTACATAGAAAACCCAGCATCTGTTTTTGAACTTTGTACTTTAAATGGCACGAATGCTGCTTCGCAATGTTCCAGCCACAAAATCTCAACATTTTATTGTATGTAGTGGTATTGAGAAACACAGTGTTGTTTCTGCACAACACAAGAACACAACAGCACTGCATCGTTGTTTGTTCAGGAACTACAGTCCTGTCGTATTCGACTCTTTTGATTGAGGGCTGCACTATTTACAGGTGAGTTCCATCGTTCATCTCACACACCTGAACCAGTTAATCAGGTCAGTAGTTTCACAGAAGCAGGCTTGGGTACGTGTGCTTGCATTCAAAAGTCAGTCACTCCACCATGTCATGCGATTCATGTTCGATGAATTTTCTAATACTTTGAAAGCTCTAGGACATAAAGCATTGTGCACAATATAGAGGTAGTGCATGTAGCTTGCATCATCTTATACACACCTTTCATTCACATACTTTTTTTCTCAACTGTATACATATACACATGCTGTGATGGAAAGAGGGGTGTGGTGTGGGTGCGTCTATGTGGGGGGGTTCAGTGCAAGATTGTTCAGAGATGTGAACACCAGTAGGTGTTACGCCAGAACAGAAGATTGTCTGTATTGTCTGTGTACATTGCCCACCTCCTGGTGGCTCACCTTTAGGGATAATTAGTCATTAGCTTTTTTTTTTTTCAGTTTCAAAGTCAAAGTCAAGCTGTCCAAAATGACATACAAAATAAATGAGAAATTCTCTGTAAGCTGAGTCAGTTCCAGTGAATGCAGTTGATGATTTCACTTCCTGGCATATTTTCTTGATTGGATGCCAGAAAAGACTAAACGGATTAATGTTTTAAACCCAGCCATGGTAGTAAATGACTTTCTGCTATAAACAGTGATCACTGCACTCCCTGTAATCACTTACCGTAGAGAGTTAATTAGTTAGGTAGTCACAGCTGTCTGGCTAGCTGACGCTGTTGTGGGTTGTGGCTGATCTGGTTCATGCTTTCCTTGGTTCAACATATTACTTAGCAGTACAATATGGAAATCCAGTCAGATTTATCATAATGTTAATGATGTCTAGCCAAACATCGAATATATCTCTGTGCGTCTCATCTGTGACTATGCTAGCTGCTGTAATCCCTGCTAGCTACATAATATATACTTGGAGTACATCCTTTTTAGTAGAAAAAAAGGTACTTATTCATGATGCCAGTAAAACATACTACTATAGATTTATAATTTTTAGAATTTTGATTACTATCATAGAGCATTATATAATTAATATAAACTGAAGTACCAGAAGTACCAGAAGTTAATACTTGGTAGGTCCCCCACGGGATCTTGGAGGGAACGTTGCACAGTCCTCACGCTGATGTTTGTTGAGGCCCCAGCATTGAATTCAGATGTTACCTGAGGCAGTTTTGCACGCCTATCACGTGGAACGATTTTTGCCAGCTGACGCTGGTCACGTTCACCCAGAGTCTTTTCACGGCCACACTGCTGTTGTAAGTTTGAGGTTTTGCCGGAATTCTTGTAGTCACGGTACACCCTTGAAATGCTCATATGTAAAAATCCAAACTTTGCTTTTACCTCCGAAATGCTGTGACCCGTCTCACGAGCTCCAACTATTAAACCACGTTGAAAATTGCAGAATCGTGATAACTTGACATTCTCACAGGTGGAAACAGCCCTAGAAGCGTCCATACATGTCTATCACTTTATTTATGCACTGGGGGATGTAACCAATGACATGCATAGGTGGCGTTGCTATGTGTCTTGCATAGGCTCCTTGCATAGTTTTTCTGTTACTTCAGTGTAATATAATATGATATAATGTAACTATCTGGAAAACATCCAAGGTTTTTTAGGTGGTATTTGTTTCTCTGTGTGTCTGTGAGTTTCCTTTCAGTTCCTCTCACCTCCCAAACGTATCAGTATGTGAAATGGCTGAAAAAAATGTACCTCTAGGTGTGAATGAGGATGTGAAAGTATATACTGTGTGTATGGTGCTCTGCAATGGATGGACTGGCCTTCTATCCAGGGCATTTTCTTGCCTTACTCGCAGTGTTCCTGGGTTGGGCTCCAGATCCACCATGACTTTATCCTGACCAGAATAAAGCAGTTACTGATAGTGAGTGAGTGAGTTCCTTAATGCTACACAGACAAGACAATGAATGGACTGTGCAGCAAAATAGGCCAAACAGCTGTTCATGAGAACTTCTGGGTATCGGTGTCCATAACCAGATGTTCTACTGTCTTCTTCAGGGTTAAGCATTTGGTATAGATCAACTTCTGATAAATGATACTGACCCAGAAACACAGCATGGAAGGGCAGCTTGCAAGACATTTTCAGGGAGTCGACAGAGATCAAGTGTCCAGTTTCGGGCTCACGGAGCTTATGTAAAGTCAGTGGGAGTGAAAGGGATCAGAACCAAAATCAACACGTGGAGTGAAGACAACATCTACTTCAATGAAGCGCCAAAAAAACATTCTCAGCCCAAGATATTTTATGTACGCTGCGATTTTAGTAACCGCATGAAAGAACATGTCATTGTTCCAATCTTGACATTGGAAGTTGAGAGAGTGCATAATTTTCTGGCTGACTTTTAATAAGATTTCATAAAGCTGTCTTGGGAAGGTGTGGGGCTCATTAAAGTAGAATTAGGCAGCCCCATTAACACCTCCTCTGTGTTCATATACGTGTGGGGGACAAAAAAAAAGGGAAACAAGTACAGTCAGAGTGTTACAAATAAGAAAAAACAGTAAACCGATTTCTTAGTTCCTTCTATCCTTGAAGCACAGAAGTTAAGCCGCCCGAGTAAGCACCGGTAACTATGTTAGCATCTTGCTCAAGCATTAAACTCAGTTTGCCATCCGCATGTGTACGGTACAAAAACACATTTGTTTTCTTGCTGTCTGCCATCTGCAAGGCAGGCCACTTCTGGAGTCGTCATTCAACAAGGATTACACCACTGCGATGTTATTAAAATAGACATGTCTGTTAGGCATTTCTTTTCTGTAAATGCATAACACAGACCTCATTTGTCAAAACAAAATGTAGAGATATGATTATGCATTCACTTCAGAGGAACCCTGAACAATAGGTCATGTTTTGCTTGATCAAATGTTTTGCTTGAAGCTGGCTGCTTCAAGCTGGGAGTTGCCGGAGTGGCATTTGTATAACAAATCTAAACAGGTGAAACTGGGAGGCCAAACATGACAGGCTTTTTCAGAACAAGGTGCAGAAAATTTCCCCTGCTTACAATGGAGTGTAGTTTGTATTGTGCATTACAGTGTTTGTTGCTTTTGGGGGGTGAGGGGTGGGGTTGCAATGCAGCTATAGCACAATGTGCATTCTGCTGAATTCTTCTTTTTTCCCCCTCGTCTTTCCCCACATTAGGTATAGGCACGGTGACTTAATCAAATAGCAAATCAGCAGCAGTGCAATGCAACAACATCATTCAGATAAAGTAAAGACAGGACAGTTGAAGGTTGGATGTTTTTCCATCCTCATCTGTCCAGTTTTAGTAACCCGTTGCCCGCTGTAGCCTCAGATTCCTGTTCCTAGCTGAACCTGATGTGGTCTTCTGCTGCTGTAGCCCGACCACAAGGTTTGATGTATTATTTATTCTGAGATGCTTTCCTACTCACCATGGTGATAAAGAGTGGTTATTTAAGTTACCATAGCGTCCTCTCCTCTGACCTCTCTCAACTCATTTATTATTGAATTATTCTGTTTTTCCATATTTTTGTCCACACATTAAATATAGACATGGTCACTTAATAAGCTGACTCAGATATACAGTGTGTTGAGCGTTGTGACTAAAATCTGACAGGATTATTTAATAAATATCAATCTGTCATTATAATTATAACAATATAGTTATAGTCTGCACATGACCTGTGAAAGCAGTCTGTTGTTCAAAGAGCACACTTAATCCCTGGTGTAAATGTACTCTTTCCATCCCTGATGGCTGCTTAGTGCCTATTGGTGATGGGTATGTAGCTAACAACAGTATGGATTTTTCCACTGCTTTTCAGAAATGTTCTCTGTGGCACAAAGCAGGATGTGCGTATGTGTGTGTTTGTATGTGCTTACCGCATGACCTACTGGTTCTGTGCATGTTGGTAACTGCATGCATGCACAGTTTTATCTGTGTTTGCCTGTGCTTCATTAACTGTACATTCTCCACATTGTAAACATGGTGCATGTGCATGCTATAAGTGTGATATCGGTCAAAAGCACCATCATCATCAGTCAGACCATCATCCCAACAAAGCTCCTTCCTGTTTGCAGTGAAAGCCTGTGTCCCAGGAGGGACAGTTTCAGAAGCACACAAACTCGGATAGAAAGGAAAGCTATACTGAGAGCAATAGTGTCAATAATGGAGAGAAAGAGAGAGAAAGAGAGTGATGGGTGCAGAAACGAAACAGTAACCTCCTTCTCTTTCGCTAGCTTTTTACGATGACCGCTCTATGGAGTATAAGAGCATCTCAGTAATGGAAGTGACATACAGCATGTCTTTGTGAGAGTGTAATGTGTGCACTCTCTCTATCTCTGGTTCCAAGCTCCATGTAGGCCAGAATTAAAGCGAGCCCTGTCTACAGCCCTGCTGCATTCCTCTGCTCCCCCAGAGATGGACCACCTGATCCCAGCTTGGCCTGCTGTGCCCACAGCCTGAGCTCCTGAGGTGTTTACCCTGGCATAGCCTTGTATTTGATCAACCTGTTTATCCAATCCACCCCTTCTTTACACTTTCTCCACTCCCTGTCTCTTCATCATTGTTCTTTACATAATGTAAGATGCTTCGCATTAGGTGTGTCTTAATTTCTGTTACGAGGCTACATACCACTTAAAGGATTATATTCAATGTACTGAGAATTTATTAAGTAAATAGAGCACGGCAGTTTAACTCTATTATCTGCTAACTCAAATTTTCCCATTATTTCATCTTCGTAAAATAAGTTCACCTTTCATAAAATAATTGGCAAGTATGTGATTTTTAATGTGTTTTAATTTATCTACTCGAACTCTTTGTTCCATTAGCTCGCTTTCTTAATTCCGTTGGTTCATCCATCCTGAAGTGTTTACGCATCAAAGTGTCAGGGTTTGTGAAGATTTATCCAAAGCTCTTACAGCTCAAGAGGATTCCAACATTCCTGCAACTAGCCGACAAGTGCAAATGCCTGGTAACTGCAACCTGTCCTGCACCTCAGGACAGTGATTAATGAAGCCTGGCTGTAAAATGCAGTGTCCTGTTGCTGATTCAGGGTTTGCTTTCTCTGCTTTAACTCTCCTGATCACTGTTTCTTGGATTTAACAGCTTAAAGCAGGTACATTGGAATTTATATTCAGTGTTCTGTGAATCCTTACGGTGTCCTGGGCACAAGTTTGGACAAGGAAAGCATTTGAAATGGGGAAGATATTATCATGCAATATGATGCTGTGTGTTTTCGCAAGCAATGTATTGCATAGTGGTGTGTAATATGGCTGCCACATAAAGTGAGAGAAAGAGCAAGAATGAAGTGAAAAGTGCAAAACTGTTGCTTAAGCAGTTCTTGAGATATTGAAATGTGTCAGTTGCAGCAAGCCCCATGGATGAATTTTCACAAAATTTTCCATGCATCTAAAGAATGTGGTGCTGATGCAGGCTTTGAAAATTTAAGATTGTTGCTTAAGCAGTTCTTGAGATATTGAAATGTGAATTGCCTAAATTTGGCATGAATCAAAAAACGTGGTAGTGATGCAGGTTGTGAAATTTTGTTAAGTTTGAGCTTTTACTTCACAATATATTGGCTAGTGAAGTGTTATATTTTTGCTTTGAACATTGTTCACTAGATGGTGCCAATCTGCAAATGAATTATAAGTAGCTAGGTTAATACACCTCCTAGAGGCCCCCAGTTCTGGGGGTGCTAGCACAAAGGTATTTGGTGTATTTGGTCTGCAACAATATTTAGGTCGGTGTTGCATATCAAAGTAACATCCACATGAATGCCAGGACCCAAGCTTTCCCAGTGGAACATTGCCCAGAGCATCACACTGCCTCTCCCGGCTTGCCTTCCTAACATAGTGTATCCTGGTACCATCTTTTCCCCAGGTAAGCAACCTGCACACACAGCCATCCACATGATGTAAAAGAAATTGTGATTCATCAGACCAGGCCACCTTTTTCCATTGCTCTATGGTCCAGTTCTGATGCTCATGTGCCCATTGTAGGTGCTTTCGGTGATGTACAGGGGTCAGTATGGGCACTCTGACCGGTCTGCTGCTACACAGCCCCATACAGAGCAAGCTGTGATACCCTGTGTGCTCTGAAACCTTTCTATCATAACCAGTATTATGTTTTTCAGCAATCTGTACTATAGTAGCTGTTCTGTGGGATTGGGCCAGATGGGCTAGCTTTCACTGCTTATACACATGAGTGGGCCTTGGGTGCTCATCACCCTGTCAAGGTTCACCAGTTGTCCTTCCTTGAACCACTTTTGGTGGGGACTATCCACTGCATACTGGGAGAACCCCACAAGAAAAAAACCCTTGCTGCCTAATATATGTCACCCCTTAACAGGTGCCATTGTAGCAAGATAATTAATGTTGTTTACGTTACCTGTCAGTGGTTTTAATGTTATGGCTGATCGTTGTATGTACATATGCTCTGTATCTGAAACTAGCCCTAAGCCTGAAAAAGACTGGCACTGTAAATGAGATATTCAGGTACTCAACCATAGCGCAGTCCTGTGATTAAACCTTGGCGCTGGCGTGGCCGGGTGAAGACTTAATGAGATTAGCCTCTTCACTGGAGCGGGTTGTTTAAAGAACCTCCTGTTTAACCTCTGTGCAATGTCCAGCCGAGAATATTAGCTAATGTGCATGTGCTTCTGTTTCCTTTTTCCATTCCTCCCACAGGTAAAGGCGTAAACTAGAAAATCTGGCCTGCTATAAAAAAAAAAAGAAGATTGCAGTAAAGCAAAAACAGATAGGAATCCTGACGTCCTCAGATCTGATTCTGCGTCTCGTTCATGATGGTTAAAAAGGCCAGATTGATTGAGCAAATTAGACCAGAGCATTTCAGTTAAATCAAGTATCTTATCTCAAGTCTGGTGTTCTGCCCACTGTCTAAATATTGACACTAGAAGAAATGACAACCACTAGCAGAAGCTTAATATTCATGATCTCCAATAAACCCTAATGACCCCTGAATCTCCAGCCTTTCTTGAAGCTCTGTCAAGTTCATTCCATCTCCGGCTACATCAACAAAGCTTTAAGCTACTAAAGAATGAGGAACATCTGCTGACTGTGCTCCAGCTCCAACCTCCCATAATTCCTTGCTTAGCCTCAGAAGCAGTGAGTCAGAGAGAAATTTTTGGAGGCTGGAAGTGGAACAGGATCCACCCTCCTGTGTTTATTAGCACTGGGGCTCAGGGAAGCCACCACTTCAAGGCTAACAGCAGGACTGCGTTCTCTGCTATCGTGATTTCCTGCACAAGAACAGAACTGCAAGAAATGGCACCTTAGCAAGTGAAAAAATCTTGCATATAGTAAAATTTATCTACTATTTACTATTATAAGATTACAAGAAACCAAACCTAAGATTATTTTTTTCTTCTGTTGGCAATTGGTAATTTTAAATATTTTTTTTCTAGAAAGAAGCAAAAATTACCTTCCAATTGAAAAATTAAAAGCTTGAAAACAAAAAAGGGTTAATAATTTTATATATGGTTTATTGCCATATATTATTCATCTTTTCATGTTAAATAATAGATACATTTGACTATATTCAAGATATGTTCACTTGCTAAGATGCCTTTTTTGCATTGAGTGAGCTGCAGTGCAGAGATGGCAGGAACTCTGTGCATGTGAATTCAAGTGTATGCATTACTGAGTGAGCCAGAGTTATCTGGGTGTGTGTGTGTGTGTGTGTGTGTTTGTATTTCGGTGTGTGCTGACAGTGCTCTCAGGCACCTGCGACGTGTCACCCAATGCACTAGCACTTTTCAGCAAACATCTGCCCCACTTCAACACCAACACCCATTCCAGCAGCACACGGCTCCGAGAAAATAATGAGCCGAACTGCACGAGGCTTCCCACGTTGGCCTGAGTGACGTAGCAGCTCTGAGGATAAAAACGGGATATAACAATGTAGAACATTTTGAACTGTGAGAGTTACAAATCATTGACATAGTACAGAACCAAAAGGAGCATGGCAACCAGAATGATCAATCCACTTTATTTGTGACATCATTTGTCTAGGAGCGGTAGTATTGTTTATCGATTGTTCGTGAAATCGTCATAGAGTTTGAACTGTTCTTGTTTTGAGAAAAACCTGTCCTGAGTGGCAGCAACAGGTCTGGATGTGCACTGCCGATATACCCGGTGAGCTTGAAATTCTGCATCGATAAGATGCCGTGACCTGTTCCTGTCACAATGAGATAAAACAGGGTAAACAAGTGGATTTCTTTTCATCTCATGCCTTTGCCTCGCTGTTTCTTTTGCTTGCACTCTTCAGCCTCTCACTTGTTTATCTCTCCAGTTTCTTTGTTCCTCTTTCACTTTTCTTGTGTGGGCCACCTTGCTTTTTTTGCAGCCTCTGTCTTCTCTGCTGTCTCTGCCTTGTTCTTCCACACCCTCTGCTGTCACTCTTTCTCTCTACAGCTTCTTTGTGCACCAGATATTTTCTGCCTTCCTCCACCTCTGTCCTTTTTTCCATTCCTTCTTTCACACACCCTTTCCTGTGGCCATTTCCTGCATATGTTTTGCTCCTTCCTTTATCTACAGCATTACTTTGGTCTTATCTCAGTTGGATGTTCTGTACTAACAGTGACGCGCTGACAAACTGCCCACGTACTATGCTGGCCTGGTAGCATGAAACCACTTCCTCTTCCCTGTACCTCTTGTAGTTGTGAGAAAGACGCCTGTGTATCTCATGTTTAGAGGACAGTAATTGGCACATGCAACACCTTAGTGTAGGTGTGACATACAGTGACCACTGTATCAAGGTTGATCTTCCAGACCGCATGGAGGAACACTTAGTGCGGAGTGTAAAAGGAAGAGGAGGTGTGAAGCATGTGACAGTTCAGGGCTAGTATACAGTTTGTGAATTTGGGACAAACGAGTGGCTCAGTACAGCTGTGGTGCCCTAAATGTCTGCTGTCTCCTCTGCCCGATTTAGCTCACAACCCTGCTGTCAGCCTGCCTGCCCCTTCAGTGCCTGGGGAGTCTGGAGTGGAGGACTGGTCAAGGGTGTGTGTGTGTGTGTGTGTGTGTGTGTGTGTGTGTGTGTGTGTGCGTGTGTGTGTGTGGGTGTGTGTGTGTGTTTATCAGAGGT
>JAOVVH010000035.1:8932575-8943173 GCA_028566435.1 Scorpiodoras heckelii | reverse complement strand
TTGACAATCCAACACAATGGGCAGCACTTTGAACACATTTTATAAGTGGTCATAAACTTGTAAATAACTCATGAAAGTTACAACCAAGCACACCATTGTTTTTCTTGTAAAATTCTCAATAAGTTTGATGTGTTACAAGACCCTCTTCCCATTGGAAAAAATAAAGTTGGATCCAAAATGGCCGAATTCAAAATGGCCACCATGGTCAACACCTTGAAAAGTCCCCCCCCCCATATACTAATGTGCCACAAACAAGAAGTTGATATCACCAACCATTCCCATTTTATTTAGGTGTATCCATATAAATGGCCCACTCTGTAGTTTGTAACTGTTGAAGGGAGGATGGATATGAATCCACATTGTTTATTGAGAAGTAGAGAGTCTGGTGCTCTGATTGGGGTGGTGCTGATTGTAAAACCTGACAACAGCAGGGATGAAGGAGCTGTGGTGTCTCTCCTTTGAACACCTCAGGTGGAGGAACCCGTCACTGAAGGAGCTGCCCAGTGCTGCATCCATCTCCTGCAGTGGCTGAGATATGTTCTCCAATAAGGATGACAGCTTGGACATCATCCTTCGTTTCCCAACTGCCTCCACTGAGTCTAGTGCGCAGCTCAGGACAGAACCTGCCTTCCTGATGAGTTTGTCCAGCTTCTTCCTTTCTGCTGTCATGATGCATACTAAAAGATGGCTGATGCCATCAGAGAGTCATAGTAAGAGCTGAGAAAAGAAGCCTCCTCAGCAGGTCTCTGAAGACTGCACTGGTGTTTCCTATGCGGTGCCTGGGTGGTGTCAGTCCTGCCCAGGTTATTATTCAGGTGAACACACAGGTATTTAGAAGTGTTGATGATCTCAATATCCATTCCCTGGATGTTCACCACTTTTGGTGGAGTGAACTTAATAATGCAAAAATCCACCACCAGCTCTTTGGTTTTCGCCGTATTGATTTGGAGGCTCTTCCATTGACAACAGCCCACAAAGTTCTTGGTGAGTTCCTGTACTCACAATCATCACCGTCCAAGGCATTCATTCATTCATTCATTGTCCATAGCTGGCGCCTGGCTGCTCGGAGGAGGTCACCCACGTAGCCAGTACGCTGCTGTCGGTGCCATTGGATTACAAATACCTTTTACAATATTGGACCATTCGTGTCAGTCGTTCGCTGTGCATCTTGCTTCCTCGACCAGTAGCCATCGTGTTTTCAAATCCTCATTGATACGTCAGCCACGTTTTCTTTGGTGCTGTCCGGCAAATCTTCCACTCTGCAGGTCGTTTACGCCAGAGAAGTCGTCGTGAAAGTCGGTTATCATTCATCCGACAAACATGACCGAACCATCGAAGGCGGAGCTGTTGGATTTGTGATTCAATCAACGGTTGCTGGCATTGATTCCGAATGATGTCGTTTCGAATTCGATCATGAGTCGAGACATGTAGAATCTGTCGGAGACATCGCATCTGAAAAACCTCGAGCCTGGATGTGTCTGCTTTTAATAGAGGCCATGTCTCCGAGCCATACAACAATATTGGTATGATTAATATCCGAAAGAGGTGGATTTTTGTGTCAATGCTGATTCCTGCTTTTTTCCAAATAGACCATCTTAGGGATGTGAATGCTGACGACGCTTGTCCGATTCGATGATATACATCAGCCGACGATGCTATCTTTTTCTCTTGGACGTATGACCCGAGGTATTTAAATTCATGGACCTGCTTGATCGGGGATCCATCCAGGTACACCTGCGCCGGTGATCCGTCGGTTGTCAGAACCTTTGTCTTCTCCACGTTGATTTTTAGCCCGTATGATTGGCCGATTCAGGCGATGTCGTGGAGGATGTCAGTGGCGTCGGTATCACTGTCAGCAAAGATGGCGCTGTCGTCAGCAAACATGATATTGGTAATGAACTGATCAACATCAAACTGAGCACCGCGCCGGTTTGCGAACACCGCCCACATGATTGCGTCTATCGCCACATTGAATAGCAGCGGCGATACACTGTCTCCTTGTCTGACGCCAGTTCGGATAAAGAGTTTGCCTGACAGCTCATTTCGGATTCGAACATAGCTGACTGAATCATTGTACAACGCCTGTAGAAGCCGTATGACCTTCGGTGGGTCTTGTTCTGTCTCCAGTGCGCTCCACAGTGACGGCCAATGGATGCAATCGTCCAAGGCATAGCCAACAGTAACAGAGTCATCGGAGAATTTCTGTAGGTGGCAGGTTGCTGTGTTGTAGGTGAAGTCCGCTGTGTAAAGGGTGAAGAGGAATGGGGTCAGGACTGTCAGCTGTGGAGCCCCCGTGCTGCAGAAGATCATGTCCTACACACATACTGGGGTCTGTTAGTGAGGAAAAACAATCATGTGCTCAGCGGTATTTGTTTGGAAATTATTCAGACTTTTAGTAAAGGACTGCAGCAGGCCTCTCCGTCATCTGAGTGCCCTTTTGGTACTTGAAATGACTCTGTATAATTAAAATATAAAGCCTGTATCAAGCTTTTTTCCAGCATGGATTGTTTTTAGGACTGTGTTAATTCTTCCCGTATAATACTCAGAGTGCAGTAGCTTTTATCAATGAGATTTGGAAAGTAGATGTGCTTCTATAATGAAGCAGTGTAGCTCAGTGGTTCAGATGTTTGGTTGCTGACCACAAGGTCATGAGCTCAAATCCCACTGCAGCCAAGCTGCCCCTGAGCAACACCCTCAACCCTCAACTGCCCAGCTGTGCAAATGAGATAAATGTAAGTTACTCTGGATAAGGGGGTCTGCCAAAATGGCATAAATATATATTTTTAAAAAATCAATAACATAATCAATGCTTATTCCAATATTGCCAATGTGTCCTATTAGAGCCCAACATGTGAATATATTTAGGCAATGTTACATTTCCATAGTCCTGAATCAGTCCTTTCATTTGTTATAAGATATATTTGTGCATATTGGTTAAAGTTTTGTGCACAAATATGAATATTCATAAACATGTTAATTTCCTGATAATAAAGATATGGCACATGGTTTATATATTTATTAACAAATAAGAATATAACGAATCTCTGAATGTTTGGATCAGGTGCCGGAACCGTGGGCAGGTTCATGGAGTTTAAATATTAATTGTTTTCATTCTTGTGATGATAGCGTCACGAATTCTGTTAAAACATTTCAAACATTGGAAACCCTGACTGCTGAGTTATAACTCATCTGTGAATGGATTACAACAAATATAATGACCTCAAACACATCATAATCAGTGCAAACGGCTTAAAGTTATGATGTATTTTAAACCCTTACTCTATAGTATAGTGACAAAGAAAAAGTTGACGTTCACAAACCTGAGAATATTATAAAGATGATTAAAATGTACATGGAAAAGGCTTTGAGACTCCAGTGCAGCAGGAAGCATCACTGAATATTAATTGGTCAGGGTGCCAATAATTTTGCATATTAAAAAAACACTGCTTAAAGGTGTTTTAGGTAAAAATGGTTAAAACTTCATCTCCTCCCATGTACACAAAGCTCCGCCCCTAGATCCTGGTGTACTGTTAGCATGTTAACTAGCATGAGCATTAGCAAGAACTGTCACTGACTCACTGAGAGCAAAGTTACAACTCTATAAACATGGTGCATACTGATTTATAATGATGTTTACGAGTGCCTCTGGTGTCCTGATTTTCTTTGTAATGGATAAAACCCTCATTTATTTACTTCATTATAAATAAACAGTCATTGAAACAGTTCACAGATTCACACAGAGATGTGGAGGAGTAGCATTCCTAATTCTGTAAAAAACTTCATCCGCGCCACCAGAAGTAAATGACTCCATCTTGGAAAAACACTGCCAGGATTTATTCTGGTTTAATTGGGTGTCATGGTAAGCAACACACTTTTCGTTCGTGGTAGATTCACAAAACAGAGTACCCTGCAGTGCATGATGGGGGAAAGCTAGAAGCACAGAGTAGTTTATTTGTGCATGGGAGAATTATCTGACTGCGCTGTGTGCTTCCCGATTTCAGACTGCAGTTTGGGCGGAGTGAAAAAAACAGCACCGTGGAGAGTCTATAAAATGACTGACATGAATTTTTAAATTTCTTAATGCTTTAGCACCATGAGGCGTCTTTTAATCCCTGATAAACAACGTTCCAAAGATCATCTAGTGCTCAGTTTCTCTATATTCCACATCCGAACCCTAAAAAATGAGTAATGAAGCAAAAGGTTTCATTTTTATGCACCAAAGATAATACGCATTGTTCACTTTATCTTTAAGTACCTTTTATAATCTTACCTTAGTATGACATTAATTTGATATCAATTATTATATTAATTATTGTACTTTTATTCTGTTGTTTGATTTTATTTTACAGGATGTCCCAAAAGTCAGAAAAATTACAAAATTACAACATTTTACAAAATGTTTAAAAAATAGTCATTATGAAATTTTACAAAATGTTTAAAAAATATTCATTATGAAATTTTACAAAATATTTTTAAAGTATTCATTACAAAACTTTACAAAATATTTAAAAATATTCAGTACAGAATTTTACAAAATTTTTAGAAACTATTCATTACAAAATTTTACAAAATATTTAAAAAATATTCATTACAGAACTTTACAAAATGTTTAAAACATATTCATTACGAAATTTTATAAAATTTAAAAAAATATTCATTATGGAATTTTACAAAATGTTTATAAAATATTCATTATGAAATTTTATAAATAAAAAAAAATTCATTTTGAAATTTTACAAAATATTTTCTACATGTTGGCCACCTCTTCAATATTAAAAATATAAAATATAAAATGAGTTCATTAATTTTTCCTATGTATGTAGACCTTGGGGACACCCTGTATATTTTATTCTGTTTTTAAATTCCACTTTTATTATAATTTATTATATTGTTATTATAATTGACTGTTTTTCTGTTTGACTCCCATTTAATTTTTATTTCATTTCATTTGATGCATTTTTTAAATTAATTCCTGCATGGGGTGTCAATACTTCTGGAGCTGAACACTCTGACTAAAGACAACACACACACACACACACACACACACACACACACACACACACACACACACACACACACACACTTCTCTATAAAAGCTTTATTTATAATTTGATGTTATAATAAGTATGGCAGGTGAAAGATGCCAAAGGAAGTACACATATTTACACACACGTTTGTTATGGAGTGACAAATGACAACAATGAACACACAAAAAAAGACTTTGCATTTGTTTGTTTGTTTTTTTGAGAAAGCTCCTTTTCTTTTGATCTGTTTAAACTGTGGATATCTGCACTGCTGGAATGTGTTCAGTTCTCACGTTATTATTTTACACTTTGTAAAGTCATCACTTCCTTCATTTTTTTTCATTCCGTCATGTTTCCTGTGATATTCTAGTGAGTGATGGTTCCTCTGACTCTCTCATCATGTCACTTCCCTTCTTCTATTCTTCTTCTTCTTCTTCTTGCTGGCTGGAATAAATGAATGAAGTGATGTAAGCTGGTTAGACTAAAACAGGGAAACTAAATAAAACCGAACTAGTCCTCTTTCTTTTCTGGAAATCTGGATGTGAATAAGGAACAAAATTATAACGTTTTGTTCTCATTTCATTCTTACAAGATCATTTGGCGAACACCGTGTTAGCTAGATGTGTCGTTGGAGGGAAAAAAAATCAAGCTGGAGAACACAATGATGATGTCATGTCAACCATTAAAAAAAACAGGAAAAGAGATGAAAAGTTTTCCATTTTTTCATCAGAAAAAGTGTCCTACAAAATGTAGATCCATTTTATTTAGGCGTAGAATGTGTCCACTTTCACAGCCTGGCAGAAGATAGTCATGGAGAACACCAGCCCTAAGATCTGGAAACACACACACACACACACACACACACACACACACACCACTGGCGACAGGCACTCGTGCAGCTAGTGTTGATCAGGACTAATAATTGTCTCAGTCTTGTGAAACACACAGATACATATATATACACACACACACACACACACACACACACACTCTTATCTCATGGCAGCAGGCAGTCACAACCCAGCTACTGGTTTAGGAGACAATGTGAAGCTTTCAGCTAGTGCATCGTTCCACCTTTTCAGCCCACCTACTCAGCCTCATACAGGCTTATTCTGTTAAGTAAAGAAACAGCTACACTTATGAAGATGAAGCTGTTCAGAGACAATTAATAAGGGATAAGGGATAATAGCTACAGCATATGAGGCATTGTGTTGTTTGCCTGTGGTCAGTGTGTATATACTGTATACTGACTACGCACTGTGTTACAAGGTAATATAGAGGCTCCTGGGGTGGTAACTTGCCAGCTATACTATACAAATGTCACAGAGATAGTGTGTAGGTATGTATGTCTTGTCCAGCTAACCTACAGGGTAATAACATTAAACCTCCTACTGTGCAAATCTTCTAATAACCTCGCAGAGCAAGGCCTTGAGCAGTATCTCATTACTCTCCAACACACACCCTAGCCGTTTATATCAGCCAGCAGCCACAGGTTGAAATAACTTCAGCCAATTTGAGGGGAAGACAGTGAAAATTATAGTGTGTGTGTGTGTTGTTGGGGGAGTGTGTGTGTGTGTGTGTGAGAGAGACTTTAAATAGGGGAAGTGGCATCATAAACACACTAGACTGCAAAGGTAATATATAAAGCAGCAGGGTAGTGTAAAAGCACACACACACACACACACACACACACACACACACACACACACTGCAGGGAGTACCAATATTGCATGCATTTGCAGCCCTCTAGCTCATAATATCTCTAAGTTGGTCAACTGGACAAGTCTGTAAACTTACCTGAAATAGCAACTTTGCCTTTACATGGAGATCGGTCATCCATTGGTCCTGCATCTGATGACCTGAAACACATATTCATCATCGTATACAGTACAGACTAACACATATACACTGCCATTTTTAAAACCGATTCAACAGGTGAATAAATTCTCATAACTAGTGCTGTCATGCGATAAATTTTTTTAATCGCGTTAATCACGTTAAAAAAATTAATCGCGCTTTAATCTCGGTTTTAACGCACATTGTGATTTGTGTTGTACATGCAGTTAGACATCGTAGGACCACTGAAAATGTTGATGCCGTTTATGACTGGTCTATTTTAAGAGAAACGACCGTTGAATGCCTCATTATTCACTTGACTTTATTTGTTAAAAGTGAAATATTAAACATAATTGACGTCTGTTCATTTTTTAAAATAAAAAACAGTTTTTGTCTTTCGTTCATCTGATATACTGATAAGAGTTGGAGTTTAATTAAAGGCATTGATACGCCAATTAGAGTAACGCGGCACGTTCCAGCCAAAACATGCATTAAAAAGTTAAAATTCATCACCCACAGTTCATAGACGTTTCATCACGTTTATTTCAAAAGTGCCTACAGCATATAAAATGAGTCTGAACAGCGTTGTTTATCATGCTAAATACAGCCAAGCGCTGTCTAGTAGAACACAACCAATCGGCTGTCCGCTGTTGATGACGTTGCAGGGCGTTTCAAATGGAGACGTTTCCTATGAAGTGCCCTTGTGATTCTGTACCCTGTGCAGTGTGTAGGGAGCAGGGATACAGATTAGGGACACTTGCGTTTGGAATGCAGCCTAAAACAAGTAACGTAATGGTCAATTTCGAAATGTTTGTGTTCACTGACGGCGCTGCTGGTTTGCATAATTTAACAAATTTTTTATCTGTGTAAATTTTTTTAGCTGCGTAAATTTTTTAATCACGATCAATTCTTTATTGCATTAACGCGTTCGTTAACGCGTTAATTTGACAGCATAACTCATAACACATAAGCCCATTAACATAGATTATTGTGAAAGAAATCATATATACACCAAAATCAGGATTGGTTAAGCAGATTGTGATTAATCTGAATAAAAATGTCATCTGATTGAATAAAAATGAGGTGTATAATTATCATTTAATAATCAGTTGAAAAGGAAAGTAATCACTATGTAAACCTTTGACTCGAATGATTTTAACAGTTGGAATCTCAACATAGAGCATGTATAAGATACTGAACATTACTGAAATAATATTAGTTACTGTTACACTCTGACACAACTTGCACTGCTTGTTATAATCATGACTTTTAATGCTACAGCTTACCTGAGCATAAGTTTGGTTCGGATTATGTAATGTACATGTAAATTAAAGATTTGTCATGGAGGCATAAAAAGTGTAGTTAAAAGCTCAGTCAAAATCGATTCACTGTAACGTGCCTTGCCTGTAAACAGTCACTGTGTGCTCGTCATGCTGGATGAAATTAAGAACATACCAGTGGTTGACTGTCCACTACTGACCTCTAACTGACCTCTACACAATTTTTTCCACTTAGACTACTCAATGTCATGCAATGTGCACAATCCCAGGCATCTCTGCTTTATTTTGATGTTATCTGCTGCCATTTTAATGACCTGCATTTTCCAGGAACAAGTGCATGTCTGTTTTTCTTCATTTGTGAGCAATCCTGCGTCACATATCCACTGACCGTGCACTAATTACTAATCCAGCTCTAAAGCCATGTGAATGATCTGACCTTTTGAACTATGACTCATGACTCTGTAAAGCTATTTGGCTTTTATCAGACACACAAATTATACCAAAATACAACAATCTAATCTATACAATCTAAAATAAACAAAAATGATTCATATTAATCAAGAAAATAATAAGGCAAAATTGAACCTGATGTCATACCTCCGTGCCACGCGCTGCATAACCTGCGCCTCTTTCATGCGCTGCAGCTCCGACATGTACGCCATGATGCGAGCGTTACAGGTGAGCAGACTCTTAGAGGCCTCCAGCGCCTGATCCCTCTGTGAACAAGCAGCCAGGAGTTTACACGCTCCCTCTCGCATCCTGATTTCATGGTCAATCTTTTTCTGGATGTCACTGTCCTAAAACAAGACAGAAAAACACAAAGTTTGGCTTTTTAACATTGTACTTTAACAGAAGAATGTTTGTTTGTCTTAAACCCGGCTTCACATCTGCACAAAATAATCTGCTCGACCATCAATTTGATTAAAGGGCATTCTTTTAATCTACAGAAATCTCATGTGCACCCTATCCAAGATACATCGAGGATATAAAGCTGACAATAACTAAATTAATATTTACAGCTTTTATGAGCCTCAAGGTGCAGACACAACCTCTCGCTCTCTTAGGAAATATTTCCTAACTCCTTAACATGTCTGTCTGCTCAACGCCAGGGCGAGTCCTGCAGTGTCTCTGTTTAATCATGCATGAAACAGGGTGCAGAAATTAACACAGTGGAAGAGCATTGAATTGTAGTCAGCGCTGAGCTGAGGATGTCACTGAACCTTATGCTGGGCAAGGGAAGAGAGAGAAACGTGAAAGGATGAGAAAGAAAACAAAAGGATGTAAAAGAATGTCAGAGAAGGCAGTACAGAGCAATTACCGAGGACACTCACCTAAAAAGGATCACGTAAACTGTTGCAATCCAGAAAATGAAATAAACAATATCCAGACAAGCAAATGTGACAATTTGATCAGGATAGCAATATCAATACCGGTCATACTGCCTAGCCCTATTCAGCAGAAGCATTAAAAAAGCCTGCTGAAAAAAGATTTGCTAGAAAGAGAGAGAAGCAAAGAAATAATAAAAAAAAGAGCAACAGCTGTGAAAAGAGACAGCACAGATGTTTCAACTTTGACCCTTCAGGGATCATTTCCAGCTCCTCCTTGTGATAAAATGCTGTGAGGTGTCGTAATGCTGGACTGTCTGTGTGTCTCTGTGCTCCGTCAAATTATACACACCAGACCATTTTGTCCACCTAATAGGCTTGCCTGCTTGTGTTGCTATAGCAACATCCCATAAACCAAAGTTTGGGTTTGAAGAGCTCATGAAGAATAACCTGCATTCCAATTAGGAGAATATAACTGCTCCACAGACACACCGATGTGCACGGCCAACACACACACACACACACACACACACACACACACACACACACACACACACTTCTGAAAGAAACAAAATTTTATTTATAAAACAAAATTTAATGGCACTGTTGCCTAATGAAACACCATAAGATCAGCCATTATGGATTAGTAAGCATCAATCTTTATTAGCAAGCTCAAAAGCCTGCCTCATTAAAGTGTCTAATGAGTTAAAACTGTTGCTGACTTACATGTTAAAAGTCAGTGGGATCAGGAAAACAGCTAATATGAGACCTAAACAAAAACGCTATGGACCCTACACAGAGCTGGAGGCTATATAAAAATAAGTAAGTATTTAGGAAGGCCATCACTAACAGTAATACCATAATTCAGACACGGACACGGTTATTTTTCTTCCTCTCCTTGGCAGTGTCTTTGAGTCAGAGAAAAAACTGCCAGAAAGCTTTTCAAAGATCCAAAACAAACAGTAAGAGACATGAAAGCTCCTGGAACAAAACGCACATTTATATCACATTCAGAGATATAATTATCATCAAAGTCAAAGTATACTTTATTATACCAGAAATGGGAAATTTGTTTGGTCAAAGTGCAGCACATTTAAGAGACACAGACATATAAGCAGGTACCCAGACACCCC
>JAOVVH010000035.1:8861179-8882690 GCA_028566435.1 Scorpiodoras heckelii | reverse complement strand
AACCGGAGTACCCGGAGGAAACCCACGCAGACACGGGGAGGACATGCAGACTCCACACAGAAAGGACCCACACCACTCCACCCCAGGATTGAACCCGAGACCTTCTTGCTGTGAGGCGACAATGCTACCCACTGCGCCACCCCTACCTCTGTAACTTCTTTATTTGAATTCTGTTATATTTGCCTTCATGTCTTTGTAGAGAGGTTTGTTATATTGTTAATCAGCCTGAGTAAGGTAGGATTAAACCAGAAGGCATTATAATAATGAGTTATTTTATGCTTGCGGTTGTTCAAGACCACTCTACAGTCCCATTATCTTCTTCCGGGCTGCAAGACTTTTTCACTCAGCACTCACCTGGCTTTCTCATGGCAATCTGAGCCTAGTACACAAACCCTGGCATTGTAAAAAGTTCAATTAGGTCAGCAGAGTATGGACTCGGAGCTCTGCTTTGAGTAAACAGATCCTTTTCAAAAGGTCCGGTGAGCGTTATCTTATCCAAGATATCCAAAGGGTAAGGAAGTATTTCAATGACGTCAAAAACGTTATCAGGAAATGCCAACAGGCGATAATTTCTATTAAGGTAAACGGTGTGAATGAACACGCATGAATATGGAATGAGAACTTGAAAGAGAGGCGAGACTGTAAATGGGCCCTCGGGTTCAACGTCCCCGCCATCAGACGACGACTAAACCCATCAGATATTTTTTTTACAATCTGAGCAAGACTGGACGCTCCACTGCCTTTCAAACCAACGCAGAACAAACCTCCAGACTCTGATTTAGGACTGAAGAAGAGGATTTACTGCATGTTTCTCATGGTTCGACGTCGAACCTGCAGCACAATCATATGACAGCCACAGAATTATGATAAACTATAGTCTGAAAGCCACACCGCATAACGCTGGAAACAGAAACCTACTATTGTCCAAGAAACTTTCCATCTTTCCCTAAAGCATGCTGGTTAAAAATAATTAGAGGTTACACAAGGTTCGCTTTCAAGTACACTTATATTCTGAGTTAATTTTTATTTATTTTTTTATTAACAGAAGCAAAATAACTAAAACTGGAATTTCAAC
The DNA here is from genome assembly GCA_028566435.1 of Scorpiodoras heckelii. NCBI lineage: Eukaryota > Metazoa > Chordata > Actinopteri > Siluriformes > Doradidae > Scorpiodoras > Scorpiodoras heckelii. Next base: position 8,881,615 of record JAOVVH010000035.1, on the reverse strand, counting down.
TTATAAATAGCAAAAATATACTATTATAAGTATGCATTAACAGTATGTTTAAATGGGAAACGTATTACTCTTGATTCATACTGCGCATACTAGCGTACTAGGTAGTCAGAACAGTCACGTTCACGTCACTTTAAAAGCGTACTCGCTTTTATACTACTTAGTACGCTAGTATGGACTTCCGCTGTAACCAAAGCAACCAGTCAGATTCAGGTTTCTGAAGTTCATTCGCCCTGTTTAAGTGAATCCTTTACAAGTTAGCTGTAATATAATATAATACAATGTAACAATGTTATATAATATAATATATAATGTGAAAAATGAGCAACTTTTCTTCCTGAGCTAACCTAGTTAAGTATTAAAGACTAGAACAGAACAGAAAAGCCTACTAACCTACTGTACTAAAGAGTACGTCGGAGTAATGCAGTAATACACAAGTGTAACACGTGTTTTACACAAACCTGGGTGAGTGTGAGTGAACACATGAGTAGTTAGAGGGTGTAGGGATGAGTACCTGTGGTGTGTCCATGAAAATGCTCTGTCTGAACTTCCCTCTGCGCAGCTCCATCTCCAGAGCCGAGCCGCGGGCGATGGTCACTCTGGTAGTCTGGTTTCGGCAAAACATTGTGAAGGATCTTTATTAAAAAAAATAAATAAAAAAATAAAAAAATATCCACAACGTCTGTAGCAGTTTGAAGTAACGCCAGAAGTCTGAGTCTGTCTGTCTGTCTCTCTCTGTGTGTGTCTCTCTCTCTCTGTCTCTCTCTCTGTCTCTCTCTCTCCTGATTAAACAGTCGTGTGAACCATCAGACTCCCTCACGATCAGATGACGATCCCTACATTAGTCAAGTGAAGTGAGTTCGAACCGCAGCCTGCGCCCTACACATGCAGCCTGCATTGATTGGTTATTGAAGCGCGACCCCTGGCGGACAACCTACTGTGCCACTTTGTAGCGCGCACCTACTTCTCTGCTCCACGTAGCAGCCTTACGGTTAGACTTTATAATTATCTTATCTTATCTATTCCTTCCCTCTTATTTTCTGTGTAATCTGTGTTTATCGTGCGCTAGGCGAAGCTAAAGTCGGTTACTTAGTCACGGCTTCCTATGCGGTTAGTTACTTCTTGGTAACGTTGACCGCGCACTTTGTGTTACGGCCAGAGACACACTAAACGATCGTACATTTAAGCCCTGATTCTGTTTCTCATGCTGATATTGTGATTATAACGAATGAGGTTAATATCTAATGACATTTTTAAAATATTGTAAATGATAACTATCACAGGTCAGTGAACGGTACATCCACTGCTAACATGTTCAAAAACTCCGATAACACTGCTGCCCCTAATTATTCATCAGTGCCCCTGACCCAAATAAATATTAATTCATTCACTTATTATCTTAACCACTTATTCTTGTCCCCAGGGTCATGCAAGAGCCTAGCCAGTGGTATAGGGTGCAAGGCAGGATCAACCCTAGACAGGGCACCAATCCATCATTGGGCACACACACACACTAGGGGCACTTTAGAGTTAAAGTTGCACTTCAATTAACCTAATATGCATGTCTTTGGACTGTGGGAGGAAACCAGAATACCCGGAGTAAACCCACGCAGACACGGGGAGGACGTGCAGACTGCTCCACCTGGGGATTAAACCCGCGACCTTCTTGCTGTGAGGCGATGGCACTACCCACTGCGCCACCCCCAAATAGATATATGTATTTTTTTTAATTATTCAAACCATTTCCTCAAACTTCAGTGAAAAGCACAAAACCTTTTATAACCCTAATCTCAGTGAACCACATTACCTTATTGTCATTGGGTCATTATCCGATTACATCTACATGCTTATACGAGCAGGTGGTGGACCCTTTACTGCAGTAATATCCATACAAATAAGTATACTTACTGTTCCTTAAGTCTAAGTGTTTCTTGTCCTGCGTGGGTATTCACAAGTCTTACAGGTCTGTTATGATCAATATTAAGAACCAGAAGAAGAGAACTTCAACAGAAGTGAAAGCTGCAGGAATTATGGAGGAGGCCAGAGACCTAAAGCTTCAAGATCATCTTTGAGTTGGGCCCAAAACTGGATTGCCTTTTTAATTAGATGCGGTTGTCCATCAACACAGTGTGTGTGGTAATTCTATAACAGCACCTGCTATAAAAAGAATTTCTTAATTAAAACAGATTAGTGTTCAAGCTAAGAAAGAAACAGCACCACCATGACATACTGTTATTTACATAACAGTGGACGCAGTTGAAGCTGAATTAAACCCTTAAAATAGACCTATTACATCCAAGTACCTTGTCCTTAATCCGATATTCACTGACGAACCTGACGTTACAGTCAAAATGTAACTTGCTGCCTATTCGAGTGCATCAGCTAGTTTTAATTTTACTTTGGTGTGTCTTACATCTTCACAAATTCATTCATATACCTAATCTTGACTGATTTCATTTTCTAATCTAGTAACATTTTAAAATAATTTACGTAACACTCTTTAATGCCAGCTTATAATAAGTCAAAACTGCATTAAAAATAGGTTTCTTCAGTTCAGAGAGGCAGATGTGGGGATAGTAGAGTATAAATGAGGCAACTAGAGGCCCCTGTTTTTCTGTCCTTTTGTAATTTCAGCTCACTTTCAGTATGCCTTTCTTGTTTTGTTTATCCTATGGCCTGTTAACGCAATCCTCTGATATTTTCATTGCACGTTACACTTGAAATTGACAATTATAACATATAAGAACATGTGTGACACCATTGCCAAGAGTGCAAGACAGAACAAAACATGAAGAGATGAAAATGTCACAGTCACACATGTTTGACGATCATACAGTGTTCTGCCAAGAACAGCAACTATCTTGGTATTTATTCGTTCTTCCTGATAATTTAAACCATTTCAACTTCAAATGAAAAAGATCAGGCTTGGACACAAGGTTGGAAAAAAACAATAAACAGCATTTTATTCATTTATGTACAAAGAATACATGAATTAGAGAACGAACTCTAGTGTGGGACTTCAGCAAGAGTCTGAAGTCAGTTATAACCTGTGGCAGAGAAAGAAGAACTAGATAATGCATAATAAATGAACCATAGATAAACAGGAAACATAAATAAATCCATAACAGATCTATCAAACTGACTTTCCTTTCAGGGTTTTATCAACCATGAAAAGGAAACATAGTATACTACATGTTCATTTACTCATATTTACAACCATTTATGTATAAAATTATTTTTTAAAAATTAGTTTAAAAAAATCGAAGACTTGCCGTAATGAACTATAATTTCCTTCACTTGTGGTGGGACTTCTTTGCGGCAGCTTCTTTGCGACCTTGTTTTAAACCCTGTATAAGACACCAGCAATATAATTAGTAAACAAAGTGAAAGGAAGACTTGAGGTGGTGCACGTTCAAGCCATGCCACGAATGTAGTGAATAGTGTCATTACTCACTAGGTAGTATCCTGTGTGGTAGCCACTCATGTACCAGGAGATCAGCATGCTGCCTAAAGCCTCATCATCCTCCAACATGTCAGGACTAATCGGTGGAGGTGGTGGGATCATCTGGCCCAGAGGTGAGGATTTTTAAATTAGTTACATTCTTAACCAGACTGACACTGTACTATTAGTATTTTGTGTATATGTAGTTTTTGACATGCCAACTTGGTCAACAGATCTAAACAGTCAATTTCAGAAATTGGCAGAAGACTAGTCGACTAATTGCTTTCGAGGACTTGCTGTATACACTGAAGTACCAGAAAAACTGGTATAGCAGTTAATACTTGGTAGGTTCCCCACGGGATCTTGGAGGAAACGTTGCACAGTCCTCATGCTGATGTTTGCTGAGGCACCAGCATTGAATTCCGATGTTACTTGAGGCAGTGTTACACGTTTATCACGTGAAACGATTCTCGTCAGTCTCTTTACGGCCACACTGCTGTCGTAAGTTTGAGGTTTTGCCAGAATTATTGTAGTCACGGTACACCCTTGAAATGCTCTTACATGAAAATCCAAACTTTGCTTCTACCTCTGAAATGCTATGACCCATCTCACGAGCTCCAACTATTAAACCACAGTGCAAATCGCAAAATCATGATAACTTGCCATTCTCACGGCGGAAACGGCTAGAAGCTCGTGTTTTATAAACACACTGGCAGACGAAAGCGTGGCATTGCTATGCATTTTGCATAGGCTCCAGTACCTGTTTTTCTGGTACTTCAGTGTATTTAGTCTGGTTTAGGGCCAAATAACCGACAGTTATTTGCCAAAAATCATTACCATAAAAACAAAGTAAGAATGTAAAGTATCTGATACAAACACTGAGACACAGCTCACTGTGACTGACCAGGATAAAGTGGTTACTGAAGATGAAAGATGAAAGAATAGTTCAGAGCACATGAAGCCTTTCAGGCAAGGCTTTGATGGCAGTGGCTTTAAAATGCATGAAATTCAGTTAAATAGTTCAGCCTTTATTACTTTGCCAACAATCTCTTGTTCACACAGGATCCCATAACTTTTGTTCAGTTTTTTTTCCCCACAACCTTCCTTTTCTTTAAGATTGCAATCTGATTGACTCTCTCCACGTCCATAGAAAAATGTACGGCCAACTGACTGGAGGAAATACAAGTCTATGGCAAAAGTCATTGAAATTGACAGATGTATGCCTAGAGTATGTGGTTGGCTTGTTAAACAAGACCTAATGGACCTCAGTAATGACTTCGGCAACTAATAGGGGGCTGTGTCTCACCGGTGGACCTGGAGGGATCATTGGGGGCCAGCCAGGAAAAGCAGGTCCACATCCTCCTGCTGTTCTGCTGTCAGACTGGAGAGAACATGGTATTGTCTTAAACATGGTCTGTGTTAGTTACAGTTATATCCATCACTCATCGTAGTCGATGTTTGAACCATTCACGCTGCATTCTAGACATATACATTACAAATAATCCCATAATACGAACAAGTCTCACTACTGAAGTACACATAATACAGACTCATTTACTCACCATTCGTAAGTGAGCGCCAGGAGGAGGGACAGGAGGAAAGCCAGGACCCCACATAGGAGGTACGACTGGAGCTTTGCCTTTTCCTTTGTGTTTCTGTGGATTAGACTGATGTGGAGTAGAAGACCTATCACTCTCCTCTGTAGAAGACTCCACCTCTTTCCCCTGCAATCCAATCAGCATTAGAAAGTACACTCTTGTACTCCTAATTATTATGCATAAGAAATGTAACACACGTCACGTACATCAGGTATCTTTTGTGACTCCACATCCACCTGCGCAGTGTCTGGGAGAAGGTCACTCAGATTGTGCTCTTCCTCATTCCCGTATTCGTTGTAATACACGACGCAGGTCCCCTTCTCATGGTCCACTGAGGAAATGGTAGCAGCATACAAGTTTCCATCTTCAGACCAATACGCATAACAGGCATCCCCGGTTTTCCACTGTAAAAGACAATTACAGTACTCCTTATCGTTTTAAAATTCCACATCTCATCGTAGTATTTATGAGAGTGGGGAAATCCTGCCATGTGACCTTTCAGGGAGCTTGTAGACAAAGGAAAGTTTTTAACTTCTGCCAAAACTATAAAGAAGAAAGTGAATAGGGAAATTGTAATGCTACAGCATACAAAGCCATCTGATCTACAGTACTGTGCAAAAGGCTTAGGCACCCTATTGTTTTTAGGAACAACTTTTGTTATTCTTGTTTTTTTGAGTTCTGCATTATTGAGTCAGTACAAAACGATTTTTTATTTCCAACAAAAAATTTAATGTTACACAAAAATGTTTGTATGCCAATAAGGAAAGCAACACATTCCATAACAGAGCACTTTTCAGACAGAAAAAAGCATACAATAGGCTGCTGGGTTTTGCATGCAAAAAGAAAAAAGAAAAAAGAAGTAAGTGTGACAGTCAAAGTCTCCAGAAGAGCTGTGACAGATTCTCCAAGACACTCAGTAAAACTTACCAGCTAATTACTGTACAGTACGATGCAGAAGTTTTAGGCACACGCAAAGACTCGCTGTAAAGCAATTATGACTTCGAAAACAATTAATATTTTTCTACATAAAAGAAAACACTATAAAGTGCAGTAAACAGAAATAAACTAAATGAAGTCAATATTTGCTGTGTTTTTTTTTTTCCCTAAATAGTGTTTTCAAGTACAATGTGAGCAGTTTAATAAGGAAATTAGCTTTCAGTATTACTGAGAGTCTTGGAGAATCTCCCACAGCGCTTCTGGAGACTTTGACTGTCACACTTAGTTCTTTTTATTGCATGTAAAACCCAGCAGCCTTCATTATGTTTTATGTCTCAAAAGTGGTCTGTTATGTAATGTGTCGCTTTCATTACTGACATACAAACATATTTGTGTAACATTTTATTTTTTGTTGGAAAAGTAACATTTGGAAAAATCTAATCTTTTTGTATTGACACAATAATGCAGAACTCAAAAAAAACAAAAAAAACAAACAATAATAACAAAAGTTGTACCTAAAAACAACAGGCTGCCTAAGACATGCGCACAGTACTGTAATTGTGTACAACTTTATGTTGTGTACAACAGTCTGGGGAAGAACCACATAGATGTAATGGTCAGGTGTCTGTATACTTTTGACCATATAGTGTATAGTACTAAGGAGTTACGGATCTGACAATTCGTATAATATGTGTGACGTCTAAAAGTCATTCATAGCCTATAAAAATCATGGCTTCTCTGGGTGTGTGTATTAACTATTGTATGGAACAAGTGAAATAGTAGGAAAGAAAGATTAAATCAGAATACAATAAAGATCAACCCAGTAAAAAACAAATCTCTTGATCCCTTTTTGCAACCTGTTTTGCTGTCTGGGTAAAATATACTGTATACAGTTAAATTACATTCATTTCCCTAGAAAGCCAATGAGAGTCCAGTATCTCAAGCTGAGATCCTTAAGAACCTAAGGAAAAAGTGATTCATTTTCCAGAGCTCTGCTTTCTTCCCGTAATTTGTATCATACTTAGTCGATTAAAATAATAAAGAGATATTGGAAATGAACAAGAAGCGTACTTGGTCAACAGATCCGAACAGTGAATTTCAGAAACTGGCAGAAGACTAGTCGACTAATTGCTTTCAAGGACTTGCTGTATACACTGAAATACCAGAAAAACTGGTATAGCAGTTAACACTTGGTAGGTTCCCCACGGGATCTTGGAGGGAACGTTGCACAGTCCTCACGCTGATGTTTGTCGAGGCCCCAGCACTGAAATCCGATGTTACCTGATGCAGTGTTACACGTCTATCACGTGAAACGATTCTCGCCAGCCGACGCCGATCACGTTCAGACAGGGTATTTTTACAGCCACGGCGCTGTCGTGAGTTCGAGGTTTTGCCAGAGCTCCTGTAGTTACAGTTCACCCTTGAAATGTTCGTACGTGAAAATCCGAACTTCGCTTCTACCTCCATAACGCTACGACCCATCTGATCCGATCCAAACAGATCTAGAAGCTTCCACAGATGTCCATCACGTTATATACACACTGATGGACACGACCAGTGTCGCTGCTATTTATCTTGCGTAGTTTTTCTGCTACTTCAGGGCGTAACATCAGTAAGCTACAAGTGTCTTGGCTGTGCGGTTTACCTCTCTGTCAGGAGATGTGTTGGATTTCTTGTTGGTTTTGCTCTTTTTGTTGTTCTTGCGTTTATTTCCAGGCTTCCCCTGTGTGTGTGGAGGCATTACGTCTTCACCTTTCAGAGCATTCTGTAAGAGGAGGACAGAAAACAAGGGGCACTTTAGAGATCTGATGATGATGATGATGATGAAGAAGAAATAAGTGCTGGATTTTTACTCAGCACGTGTTTGTGATCTGATGTTAAACTGTCCACGACGTGAGAACCTTAAACGATGCCACTGCTTTATCATAGGCTTTAATCAAGGCCGTGTCGTCCCAGATGTCCGAGTCGTCACTCTGTACAGGAAAGACGAATATTATGGGCTGTAATTACAGACTCACTGCTGACACTGTGATCAGATAGTCCCTTGTTAATATTTGGGTACTTTTTGCAGTTAAAAAAAAACACCCATAAACAAACAAACAAATAAATAATCAGCTATAAAACCACGCCGTAATAATTTACTCGGCAGTTTTCAGTAAAAAACAACAACAACGTAAACTTAGCACGTAGCTAACCCTAGCTAACACTTAGTTAGGAAGACTAGCCACCATGCTAGCTAAGCTAACTCCGTTAAAGTGCTGTAAATGCATCCAGACGCCGCTTACCTGACCAGCTCCGCGACAAAACACAACTTCACCTGTCCCGTTTGCCATGAAAACCCTGCACACATGAACCCAACGCCACGCAAGCAAACACACCGCGATGATACTCAAGTACAAAATATCTCCCAAAAGCAGACGCGTGTGCCCTGACGCGCCGTATGTTAATGACGTCAATAACATGCGACGATCATAACCTAGCTTGACTGGCTGCCTGCTGCTGCTTGGCAACGCACGCTTGTCTGTGTTCATCATCATCAGGCGCCCGAGTGGTCTGACTGAGTAAATAAATAATGTTAAACACTGCTTTAAGCTCGTTCGGTGCTCAGGTTGTATTGGCGACATCCAGCGATGAGAATCATCCACCGGAAAGCATGATCGATGGGTGAGTTAACTAGTTAGTTAATGCTTGAGGTCACAACTAGTGATTTGTCGTTTACCGAACAGGACAGGAGCGCTGCGAATGAGTAGATGTGCTTTTGTTTACAGAAACATGGAGACCTTCTGGCTGTCGACGGGAATGTTTCCTCAGGAGTTCATCATCCGATTCCCGGACAACATGAAAATATCGGTGATATCCGCCCACACTTTTAATGGTAGGGACACACATTAGTAAACGTGAATGTAGATATAAAAAAAAATCGCAGTGTACACTGAGTGTCTTGAGATATGTGTTTACTGGGCAGTGCATCAAGTCTGAACTTTTGGTTCCAGTGAAACATTTAAGAATCGAGAAAAGCACCCAAGAAGAAGCTGAGAAGTTTGAACTCCTGGTAGAAAAAGGTGTGTCCACGTGTCATATATTTAATAGTTTGTTTTATTTCATACAGTGAGCTTTGAGGCCAAGTTGATCAGTGAGAATACATAATACAGACACAAAAATACTCAACTCAACTCAACACACAAGTCTGTGTCAAACATCTTCTGATCACTTTAAATCCACTGAATAACAAGTACAAGGCCATATCAGTCTCAAAAGACTTTTATCTAATTAAATGCTGACTCGCATGAACTTTATCTTTTAGAGTTTGAACAAACAGATGGAAGTCTACAAACCAATGAAATATCAGTGAGTTTTTCCCCCCCGATTGTTGTTCTGTCATGCCTAAGCCAAAAGCTGTACTGTATTATAGTATAACATGTCCTAACTGTATTTTTTAATGTGTTTTCTGCAGCTTGATGGTTCGAATGCGACACATCTGCGGTTTCTTATCCTCTCTGGATATGATCATTTTGTCTCTGTGCAAAAAGTTGGGATACAGGCATAAGAAAGGCTTATTTAAAAAAAAAAAACAACATATATTTATATTGCTTGAAAAGTATAAAACTATATTGTTATCAGACATAAAAAAAAAAAAGGTGTATGTTGACTGTAAAGCGTCCTTGGGTTTGAGAAAGGCGCTATATAAATTGAACTTCATTCATTCATACTTATTATACTGCTCGGAAAGCGCTAGTTATATTGTTATCCCTCGTACCTCTTTTTCTTATTCTTCAACACCGTTCTGCGATCAATACAGCCCGAACCGCTTAACATACAGACACGGATCAAATACGGTTGTGTAGACAATGCCGCTGTGTGGTGTGCTATGTATTTTTGGAGCTGATACGATTTATCGTTTTTTAATAAATTCAATTTTAAATAATAAAAAATTCCTATACGAATGAATGGGGATAACTGGAATTGATGATGTCACTTGGTCAATTGGTCTCACAGCACACTCACTCTCTCTCCCTCTAATGCTAATGCTTTCAGTCATTTTCAAGCACTATGTATTTCCTTCAGGAAATGCAAATCTAGTTATAATTATTCTTCAACACATTTCTGTGATTAATACAGCCCGAACTGCTTAAAGTACAGACACGATTCAAACACCGTTACATAGACAATGGCGCTGTGTGGTGTGCTATGTATTTTTGGAGTCAATCAGATTTATCGTTTTTAATAAATCTGAGTTTAAATAGTCAAAATTTCCCATCAGAATGAATAGGGCCCACCTCCGCCACACCCACCATAGGCTATTGATGACGTCGCAATAGGCGTTTTTTTGTCGCTTTTCAAGCACTATGTATTTCCTTCAGGCAATGAAGATCTAGTTTGTATGATGTACTGCAATCACTGTTCTCAAAATCCTGTCCTGTTTTGTACAAAATTAAACTGTTATAAAAATGTCAAATCTGACCACGACTGTCTAATCAACATTTTTCACAGACTCCTCACTATGCAATTCACTAAGCAGACTCTCAATATTAGACTCACATTAAGATTAGCGGAGTCAAGAAACTCACTCTTTAATGTCACTTGACTAAAAAGCAGCCCAATAATGCCATCCATTATTTATTATAATTAACTTATTATTATTATACAATTAATATTATTATTTTATATACATTTTCAAAAGCTGAAGAAATAAAAGAGAGAAAAGTCAACTGATAGTTTCAACCATTTTACTGCTCGTGTCAAGCAGATAAAAAGACACAACAGTAACAGAGTTCGGTCTTCAGAATGGCCCAAGAACCAAGAACTTCAGAAGAACCTAGGAAATGGCAGAGACACACTTTGTGGCTTTACATCCTGAAGACGCCGAAGCGCGTCTTCTGTGTGGGAGCGTTGAGAGCAGCACTCAGACTGAGTCCTAGGACGAGGCGCGTGTCAGCGGGGTCGATGATTCCATCATCCCAGAGTCTGATGGCAGGAAATGAGGAACACCAGATTAGAAACATTCAGAATGACTTAATGTAAGATTAATATTAAGATGTGAAGAAGCATTACTATATAAAAATGTGTCCAGTCTCTGGACATGGTCTGTACCGAGTAGATGAGTGTCTAGTGACAGGATATTATTATTATTGTTGGTGCATGTTTACCTGCACCACGAACAACATGTTGATTCGGTATGTGACAGGTTACCTGGCACTGGAGTAATACGGACTTCCCTCCTCCTCAAATCGTCTGATAATGGGCTCCTTCATAGCAGCCTCCTGTTCTGCTGTGAACTAGATGGACAGGTGCCATTTATGAACTTTAAACTCTACAGAACTCCACTCCAAAGCCACAGAATGCTTTAAATCATGGAGGAGAATACAAGCAGATACTAACAAGATAGATTTTAATTTTTATTATTTTTAGTATTTTAAGGCTGTAATTCTAAAATCTGCCTCAAAGTTTATTTTCAAAACTATTACTGGAGACAAAATTAGACAGAAACTGATCCTTACCTCTTTCCCTTCCCTGGCTTTCTGATCTTTAGTAATGGTGGCCAGCACATTTGCTGCTTGCTCTCCTCCCATCACTGAGATGCGCGCGTTCGGCCACATGTACAGGAATCGGGGACTACAGAAGATGGTTAATGTAAGCAATGAATAAAACACCAAGGGAGAGGAGGATATGTGTCATAGGAAAATAATCAGTGATTGGATAAGTGTCTTCTTATACCATGGCAGTTTACCAATGGTTATTTCTTTGTAACAGAATGACATACTTTTTATCCATTTCTAGTACATTTTTACCAGTAACATTACCACTGATAATTTCATCATTAACATTCAGGTATCTATAATTATCCATTTCCTCACTAGCCTCTCTTTTTTCTGTTTATATTTGGCATTAATAAGCATGATAAGATTTTTTTAACTGACAAAACGTCCGCTGTGCTGAAGACTGTCGGAAACCTAAAGTTACAGCTTTACCTCTGACAGTTAAAGATAGAAAATAGATTTTGTTATAGTTATATTTTATAATCAGTGTTGAATGACTAACAACCATAAATTTAGATTATGTGGCACGTCCAGCATACAAGTCTTCCATCCAAATAAAAAAGCGATGCCACTGATATCAGAAGCATTGCCTTGTGTGAATGAGGCTTTAATCCTAATGTCTTTTACTAAATGAGCAAGTGGAAAGTAGAACCTGTATGCTCTTCCACACATGCCGTAGTTTCCAGCCCCGTAGGATCCTCCAATAATTACAGTCAACTTAGGCACATTAGCGCAGGCCACAGCTGTCACCATCTTAGCACCGTCCTTAGCGATGCCACCTGCCTCGTACTCTCTCCCAACCATAAATCCTGCACCAGATAAAATACATGCCTGAACTTTACATTAGTGTGTGTGCAATCAGTGGTGGGTCAAAATTTAAAAAGGTGCATATATATATATATATATAATAGTTATGGGTTAAAAATGTTATAGAAAAGATACATGAGTAGATAGTGTAGCTCTGTATTCTGTAGTTCAGACTTGCCTGTGATGTTCTGGAGGAAGATCAGAGGAATGTTCCTTTGACAGCACAACTCAATAAAATGAGTTCCCTATAAAACAAAATGCTACACTAACTACACACATTCATAAATCCAGTGAAAGGAATGCTGGCATGAAATATTCTACAGCATGTGACAGTTTTACAAGAAAACTAGATTCTATGAATATACATCCCTTTTAACAGCTTGCTCCCATTCCTTGGGGTTGCTACATCTTAGTCTGTGTGTGCATTTGCACCCCTCGGTGGCAGCCCTGATGTCGGGGCTCAAACCCCCGACCTTCCGATCGACAACCAGGAGTGCTAACCTACTGGGCTACCACTGCCCCTCTATGAATACAAGTTAGAAAAATAAATGAATAAAGTAACCCCTTCTCCTGATAAGCCAGCATTGCTTTGGCTGACTGGGAGCCAAAAGCCTCTTCCATTTTGTGACATAATAACAATTGCCTTTTATGTGAGGATGTGCCGATCCGATCTCAAAGATCGGAATCGGGCCGATCAAGGCATTTTTTAACTGATCGGAATCGGCTTTACCGAAGCCCGATCCTTTGTTTTACGTCAGTGGCAACACGGGTTTCGTAAACGGAGAGCACAATTTGTGGCAGGACGTGGCTATAATGTCTGCTGTGTGGAAATACTTTAAACTGGAAAGTNNNCTGTAATGTACTTGAAGTGTGCACTGTGTGAACAGTATTATCTAGTTCTTATCTAGAAAATAGAAGTATCAGTTTGAGACTCGGTATTGGATCGGGAACAAAATTAATGACTTGGATCGGATCGGGAACAAAAAAACTTGATCGGGACATCCCTACTTTTATGTATTGCTTAGTATTTACTCAGACTTTCTTATGAAATGTTCTGTACAAGTCTGCTCATTCAAATTAGTTCCCGTTTTAAAATAAGAAAACTTTGCCATACAATTTTATAATTTTTAAAAAAAAGCGTAACAATCGAAGCCAGCCGGTACAGATTTATACATCACTCTGTCTGCACCTGAAGTATTATTTAGAAACAGAAGAATGAGTAACTCACTTTCTTTGCTGATTCTGAGAACAGCACTCCGTTATTCCCAATGATCCCGACTGGATAACCGAATATCCGTGCGAAACCTAGAGTCAAACAGAAGCATTGTGAATGAGTATAAAATCCAAAGTCATATTTTTAAAGTGCAGAATTGTAACGTTTCATTCATAACAGAGTCAAGATATGTAACATATGCACCTGTTACCAGTGTGTCTCCATAGAAGGCCTTGAATTCGTCAAATTTACTGCCATCAACTACGCGGGCAATCACCTGTAATTAAATATAATTAATTCATTCATTATTATTCAGTTTAAAAAATGAAATGAATAATAAATATAGAAACGCAGTTCTATTAAATCTGATTATTATTACTATGAATGTCCTGTTCACTCAAATGAACACAGATGTAAGGACTAGCGGTACACGACAGGTGTGAGATTTTTCAACAAGAAAAGTAGTGGAAAAACACTGCATAAATAAACCCTGGGCGAGAAGAGGACATGCATCTGACAGACTGACTCACAGCCTTTCTGTGTGGGAGATTAGTGTGTCTACAGTTGTTACAAAAAGGAGAGAAATCAGACTGATTTGTTAGAGCTGCTCTGTAAGGGAAGTGAACTGATGTAAATGCATTTAGCTGTGTAGATGAGATGGACAAAACAGCACCAAGATCATTACAATCGAGGTTAAAATTCAGTTTAGAGGAACTACAGCTTTTGCTGTTTTGTAGTGAATTCATGAATCTCATTCGTAATCACGTCAATCACAGCACCTCCCTCGGGAAAACAAATAAGGTACCTCTCTGATGTCAAAGTTTCGTTTCAAGTTCTCCCCCACGATGCCATAGAGCTCATCAGCTGGGAACAACGGAGCCTCTGGAGGTTCCACAGTAACCTGAAAACACACAATAAAGATGCAACTGGTGACTGAGTTCAACAAATACATTTCCATAACAATAAATGAACAAGATATAAGCTTTTGGTGGCACACGTACATCCAGTTTCTTCTTGTAGTTCAGGTTGCGCACTGCTTTCCGTGCTAGGTGAAGAGCATGATCGTCATCTAACGCGTAGTGATCAGTTACACCTGATTTTCTGGGGGGAAAAAAAGGAGACAGAGGATTAATTACAGACATTTACTTTAAATAATAAACAAATACAAGGCATGACATTTAGTGACACTGTGTGGTGATTTGGTTGGAAACAGGTGAAGAATCACGCGGAGACACTATGTGGCCATTCTGGGAATTAAATTGTCACACCTCATACAGGAGGAAAATAAACACACATGATATTTTCAATACTTAAATAGTATGGCATCAAAAATGACATCAACCTGCAGTGAAGGTCAGCACCTCCAAGGTCTTCAGCAGAGACTTCCTCACCTGTAGCAGCTTTTACCTACAATACACACACAAACACACACACACACACAGATTTGTCTAACTCTACAACCATATGTATGTAATGAAAACGACACAAGAAACAATCCAAACTACATCATTTTGTAAAATTGAGCATACCAGTGGCGGTCCCCCAAGAAAAATGGTCCCCTGTTTGCGCACAATGATACTTTCATCTGCCATGGCGGGGACATAAGCGCCCCCTGCTGTACAAGAGCCCATCACTACAGCAATCTGCAACAGAAGCACACAGTCAGATGTTGTTCTGCTTCATGATTATTACCATGCAAACACACATCCAGTGGCAGTCGGGGAAAACCTGTCAGATGTCGCTGCTGCTGAATTTGGAGTGACTTTTATCTCAGATGATGACACAGAGTAATGTGGATGAAAGTGAGGACTCATTTCCCAGTGTAAACTTATATTCCTTTCAAACTGAGTTATTAATGCTGTTTTTCCATTAAGAATCTGTAAATAAAATTTTCCCCTTTTTCACTTTTGGGAGTATCCAGACTTTAATTTTTAGTTGAGATACACACAAAACACAAACAGAATACAGTTCAGTGAAACATGTAGTTTTCACAACTGTCATATAAGATGTCTCCTGCTGAAGGCTTGTCCCAGGCTGCACAAAAAGTAAAGAAATTTATGTTTGGTAGATTATTTCTTTGTTGTAACAATGCTTCTTGGCAATAACAATGCTTCTTGGCAAAAATTTGCCAAATCCTCTCCGCCAATGCCAAACAGCTTATTCTGCCATTGACTCGTTTGGTGATTGGTGGACTGGATGATTGAAGTTTGAAGAAACAAGACATATTGGCAATTTAACAATTCATTCATTTAACAAACAGGAGCCTTGGTAGCGTGTGGAAGAACCAGACATAGCCACAACAGCCTGGCACCTCCTCCTCATGCTGGTCACCAGCCTGGTCACACACTGCTGTGGGATGACATCCCATTCTTCAACCAGCATTTGTCATAAGTCAGGATCTCAAAACAAAACAAGTGTCAATAGCGATAGCAGAATAATCTGTTTGGCAATGGCAGAGAAGATTTGGCAAATTTTTCATGGGCGCAACCCACATACTCGGCTCTACTGCTCATCCTACAAATGCATGTTCCTTACAAATGTGGCACCATTTAAAAGGGAAATTAACAGGCTTTCCAACGGTATACGATTTATTGCCAAGAAGCATTGTTACAACAAAGAAATAATCTACCAAACACAAATTTCCTTACTTTTGTGGCATGTTTTATTTATATTATTTATATTTATATTTATATATATATATATATGCATAA
Source organism: Scorpiodoras heckelii (assembly GCA_028566435.1). NCBI lineage: Eukaryota > Metazoa > Chordata > Actinopteri > Siluriformes > Doradidae > Scorpiodoras > Scorpiodoras heckelii. Next base: position 8,865,374 of record JAOVVH010000035.1, on the reverse strand, counting down.
AACATAAAAAAAAGTCTGTAAGGTTCTTTTTCAACAGGATAGGAATGTCCATGACATTGTTCAGGCTCCTGAATTGTCTGATATTTGACATTGATTTCTTTGGCATACTTTTACAAAACTTCTTACAAATGAGAGAGAATAAAATTCAAGCACAGAGCTGTTAAAAGGAGTCAAAAACCTAACGAGTACTGCAAAACTGTTTCCGTTAACTGACTAGAAACAAGAGTAAATTATTTAGAACACTAAGGACCCACAGACACACGTTTTCAAGATGATAATCAATCCAGCATTATGGTGCAGTACAAAACATGACAGTCCAGTAGTTTTCCATCAGATCCTTACCTGGGCAATGCCCTCTGAGGACAAGCGTGCCTGGTTGTAAAAGATGCGTCCGAAGTGATCTCTATCAGGAAACACATCAGCCTGACGAGGTAAGTTGGCCCCACCAGAGTCCACTGGAGATAAAAAAAAAAAGACAGGATTAGTTTCCAAATTTCTATAACACAACCAAAACATACCGAGAGGGAAAGAAACAAGTGCTCAATATGTTCCTATTGACATTTCGGCTAATCTTAAGGGATCTACGGACTTATTAAGATTGAAATGTCATGCTGATAAACCAACAGTAATGTCTTCATAAAAAAAGTTTATAGAAAAACCTTGTTCTTGGGCTTTTACAACACTTCGGCCTACTTCGGCTTTTACAACACTGAAGGGAAAAACGAAATGGACAAAGCCTGTGCAATTTGCAAGAACTGACTCATTAAAATAAAGCACACAGGCAACACAAGGAACATGCATGGACACACTGTTCATCGAAAATGCAGGTTTTCATTCCCAGGTTTGCACAGAACAGGTTGGTTATGCTTGTTAAGCACTGCAACATTTATTTTTAAATATATCTTTATTTATGAGAGAAATGTGTATTTTTGAGGTTAACTTTCTTTGCATTCATTTATTTTGAGTTTTTTTTCCTGTAAGCTTACTGGTTGTCAAATTCTGTGCAACTGACACTAATAAGTACCGATACATAAATTCCTGCTATCTGCCTATTTAGGAGTATTTTATCTTTTTCAGTGACACTAATACTATGATGTGTAATACGTTTGTCTTGCAATATATTGAGTATCGCAGAATCGTCGTATCAGCATTATCGTGGGCAACATATCATGATAACATCGCAAGATGTCCTGTGATTCCCACCCCTATTGTTGTATGTATGTTCTTGTCTGTACTCGCGTTCTTGTGTATTTGAGGAGCATCCTCATTTGCAGCCCAAGTACTTTTCCCGGATGTGTTCTTGCTCCGCACATATTATCAAGGATGCATCCGGAGGTGACTTGTGTGGACTTGGGACAGTCAGATATCCCAGGATGCATTCTGCACCAAGCTCAGTGTGATGGCAGAGGAGAAAACGTACAGCTCTAAGTTGCTGTTGTGTTATGAAATGAAGTTTTAAGCTATTTTTAGGTGAGAATGTTATTATTCAGACTTCAAGTACCATATGTGGTTAAGTTATCGAGAAAGAAAAATTCACTCTGACGTTTTCGGAGATGTACGGTAACGATCGATCGATCGATCGATCGATCGATAGATAGATCGATAGATAGATAGATAGATAGATAGATAGATAGATAGATACTTTATTAATCCCGAAGGAAAATTTTAGCATCCAGTAGCAGGTACACAAAGGACATACAGTATTGCAATACACCGTATTATAATAGAAAATACACAGTAATTACAACACTGCACAACAAGAGAGAGTTAGTACTAGAAAATTGAGTTTTAGGGAAATAAGTTAACGCTGAACATGCTCAAAATGGGAGATGTGCAATGATAAGCATGTGCATTAAACGAATGTGCAATACCATTTGGATCCGCTTACAGATGTGCAAAGTACACTACTGTTCCAACTGCAGGATGACCCTACAGCGTCTTTCCATCCTCGGGAGCTTGTACTTGTGACTTGAACTTAACTAGTCTGTAATACCAAGTATGCAAGCCCAAGCTTGGTGTACTTTGAATTGAGAAACGCCTTGTGACGTTTTTCCAACTAACGCGTCCATGCACAACCTCTTAAGACTCTTAAAAGTTGCCGTCTGTTTCAGTCTGAAAAACATCCAGTGTTCCCAGGAGCAGCTGCAGGTCCTGACCAGGACAGCGAGGTCACTTTAGACAAATCAATAGATGAATGAATTTCCAACTCACCCAGGTATATACATGGCAAGTGGTTCTGCTGTGCGATCTCCTGAGCACGAAGATGCTTCTTCACAGTAACTGGATAATAGGTGCCTCCTTTGACTGTTGCATCATTTGCAACTATGATACACTCTACCCTGCAAAAAAACAGTTCAAAACAGCCCTATGGATTTGCTTGCTATGCCTATTCTCTAGAGCAGGACATATTCCTAAAAGCTGTAACGAACTTAAAGGTTTACAACATTATGAATTCTCACCCGGACACCCTGCCGATGCCGGTGATGATTCCTCCAGCAGGTACCTCCTCATTTCCGTACAGTTCATAAGCAGCAAACTGGGACAACTCCATAAACGGCGAGCTGCACAAGCGAAAGAAAACAAGTTAAAAAAAAACCCAAAAACCCCAAGTGAAATGAAATACTGATGCAATACACGTTTAGGACGTGTGATTTGTATACCCCGGGTCCAGCAGCCTGTCAATGCGCTCCCGAGGCAAAAGCTTTCCTCTGGATGTGTGCAGTGTCCGAGCTCTCTCTCCTCCGCCTGGAGAAAGGAAATATTGTGTAAACACACTGTTCAGTATCTGATCAGGTCACCCTGTCAGACGTTCAGTGACATACATTGAAATACATTCATTAGATGAATGAGACACTTGCTTACCGAGCTTTATCTTTTCTGCTCTGTCTTTCAGCTCCTTGACCAGACCTTGCATACGTTCATAGTTTTCCTATTGTGAAAGGTGACGTGTAAATATTCAACAGCATGTTTTAACATTTATGATATTCAAAAACTATTTACAATTTATAGATGGTTAATACAATCTATGCAGGTTGTTAAGCTGTTTTTGCTATGAGTTTAAGTCACTGCGTTGTTCAATTCATTGTATTGTATTTATAACTACCTTGTTTGTAAAGGTGCAATAATGCTTTGCTTTTTACATGAATTCACATGAAGAATAAAGAACACTGGACTGTAGTCCCAAATTACTTCCTATTCCCTATATAGGTAAACTACAGAGGACATGCAGTAATGATCTTTGCGCCCTAGTAAGTGCACTGAGGTTCACATGCAGATCCATTTGACATCGAGCCACAATCCGGGCCACCGGCCAAGGACGTTACTGTCACCCGCTAAGGCTCACTGTTCTCGGGTACAGTCCATAACTCCAGTCCGAGGCTTCGTGCTTGGCCTACCTGATACACGGGAGACTGGACGTCTGTCTGGGAGCCCAGTGTCGCGACTTTCTCGGCATGGTAAAGCCTCGATATGACGCTCCTGCTCCGAAGAAAGGCCACAGCCGGTCTGAAAGTCTGTAGTATCATGTTTTCTGCATGAATGTAGGATATAAATACTTCCGGTTGTAGCGCGGAAGCGTCACAGCATTCGAGCCATTCAATAAAGACTTGAAGCCCCGCCCCTCAACACTCCAGCCAATGAAAACTGTGATAAGAGGAGCCGCCTATATAACGAGGCCTTTGATTGACAGTACCATAGAAAGCCGCAGTTTTTTTTAATGAAATGTTTCCATATGCACCTTTATTAGTGTTTTTAAAACTGCGCATTTAGTTATAATATGTAATATGTCAATATTTATATGGCGTTATATTTGAATTTTTGACTCTGATTGGTCAGAAGGAACTCAACACAGTAATCCAAGCTCTGTTAAAATACCTGGTCAGCAGAGAAAGTTAGCTGTGGTGTTACAGAATAATATTTCCTGATAAAAGTTTGGATGTTAAGCTGTATTCAATCTGTTGGAAAATGTGGCTCAAATGTGATATTTTTCCTCACGTGTGCACAGGGGCGCTGCTAGAAACCTTGGGCCCCATGAAAGATTACAGACATCCATCCATCCATCCAACATCTTCCGCATTATCCCGCTAGTCAGGGTCACAGGGGGGCTGGAGCCAATCCCAGCTACACCATGGACAGGTCGCCAGTCCATCGCATGGCCAACACACACTCACGCACACATTCACACCTACGGGCAATT
>JAOVVH010000035.1:8821695-8834252 GCA_028566435.1 Scorpiodoras heckelii | reverse complement strand
GAGGCCCTACACCATACTAATAAATTATTGTGGTCTAAAACCAGGTGTTTCAGTTTCATTGTCCAACCCCTGTAAGTTGGTTTGCTTTTTTTGGAGACGGCTAAATGGACAACCTGCCCAATTCTGACCCCTAGCCATAGCCCTGTGTAAATGCACAGCCAAAAACTAATTTTTAACGATATTATATTACTGTAACTGCATGTGAACAACAGTAAATAAAGGCTCCTAAAGATCTGATGCTTTCTGAACTCATGTAAAACATCCGCTTGTTTGTACAGTGCGCTTCAGCAAAAAACCTCAAGATGATTTGTTAAGATGAACATGTTTCGGTCCTCACCTTCACACCCCTCCTTCCTCGGCCAGCCTTTGTATTAAGAGGTGGAGGGCTTATGATAATAGAATCCTTGGCTTGGTTGACAGCAGCTTCATGCTTGTTTCCATTCTCAAGCTTCATTCCATTCGGAGCAGCTTCCAGAAACGGATCCGGTGTCAATTTTCCGCTGTGGCCGTTCTGTTCCCTCTCCGGTATTATATTTTGAGTCCAGGTAGTTGTCTCTGCTGACCTGCCATCTAGTGGCCACTGGCCATTACTGACTGTCTGGACCATTGTCCTGTTGGAGAGCTGGTCGAATTGCTGGCCCAAGTAGTCTGAGTCACCGTTCCTGGGATCGCCGTTGAAAAACTGATGGGAGTTGTGATTTTCTGTTCGGTTGTTGCTTTTGGAGAAGGGGTCATCCCGGAAGGGATCGTGGCTAGGGGTGGGGAAGAAGTTGAGCTGAGGGGAGAAGGGGTTCTCAGGCGAGAGGCTGGGCTGGGCTCTGAGGGTAGAGGATGAGTTGGTAAATGGGTTGCCTTTCACACAGTTCTGGTTATTGTCTATCTCAGTGGACAGATCCAGCAAGAGGATGTCCGCAGATTCCTGAGAGAAGAAGTCCAAATCAGTAAGGAACAGAATGCTACTAGGCAAGGGAGCACAAAAAAAACCCCCAAAACAAAACAAAACAAAACATGCAGTCAGGTGTGAATATGAAATATGTGTTCACTTCATGACATGAAACCACTCACACTGTCATGCTATGATGATTTTCCAATAAAATGCCCTCTGTAATTCTCATGCACAATCATGACTGGAACAGAATTTTGCTAACACACTGTAATGGTTGAACTGATTTCACAGGCATCTGTTTTATTAGATAATTACCTGAATTTTAACTCTCACGGTTATTGCAATATAATAAAAAAAACAGACACTTCATTAGGACTAAGCATAATATAACATACAAATACCATGTCACTGGTGGTTATTATTTAACTACACCTTCCTCTTACACTATGCTTTCCAGATCAATGGACTCATTCTTTTCTACAGCTACAACCATAAGCTCTGTCTATAAATGTGAATATCCCTGGTTCTGACTAATCAACACTTTTAGCTTATTGTTCTTACAGTCAAAGAGAAAAAAAAATCTGTTTCATGTGCTAGAACCTTCAACAACTCAGCCTTGTGTAAGTTACAACGTCAGTTATTATTCTTGGCTTCAGTCAAACGCCACTGCTCCCAAAAAGCTCATTTCCTTAAAACTGAGGCCAATCTGACACTTTGTGAGCAGACCAGGGTCTCAACAACAAGGTCCAAAAACACAGCTGGAGAAGTGAGCTGGAAACAGGCATGTCTAATTCATCAGACACACCACAGCTCTGTTAAAGCGCAAGTTGATACATAATGGAGAAACAAGGATCCTGCTCAGTAATAAATTTCACATAACTCAGATTAGTGACTTAGAGATCACTGGATTTACTCCTAAATCTAACGCTGCAAATATTTTGAAATCTAAACTAGAGTGCTTTACTGGATGGTGCTGTTTTGACTCTGTCTTACTGAAGGAGAGTTCATGTCTGGCGGCGTTGACATGTCTCCAAACAGGTCCAGCTGTTCCACACCCTAGAGCAAATGGAAAACAACAGCAGAAAACAGAAGATTTATGCTCAGGTGATTAAATGGGGGGGGGCAATGACTGCAAGTCATATAAAGTTCATACAGTTCACAAAACTAAGAAAAGTCGGAATAGGCTTAAACTGTCAGCAATTCAAGAGAAGTGACTGAGAGCTTTTATTTTTCATACAGTCCACAGCAAATAACAGGAGTCTGAATGGATATTGCTGGTTTGTCACTGACTTCCTGTTTTCTGTTTGAATTAATTTGTACCCCTGGCCGCAGGGTCACCTTTAGAGCTCTAGACTTGAGTTTATGGTAGTTCTTCCTTTAAGATAGCAGTCGTGGCAGGATTGATTTTCATCATGTTCATGATCATTAGACTGTTGTGATACTGAATAACGCATCTCCATGGGTTCTAACTCTAAAACCTAAAAACACCACATAAATAACAAATACTTACTTTTCTATTACAGAGTGAGGCGTCACTTCCATTCTGGGGTGCAAAAGAATATTTATTTCAATTTTTATATATTATTACTCATTATTTATTACTAATATCAGTTACGTATTACATTCATTTCTCATTTACCATCTCTATATATTTCTATATATTATCAACATATTACATAATCTATATATTCTATATATTATTTATTACTCATTACTTATTACTAATGTAAGTTACTTATTACATTCATTTCACATTTACAATCTCTGTAATGCTCAATACTTACCTCTACCAATTTGTTTGTTTCTTCCTGGAGAGGAGATAACATCAGATTAATAATATACCAAAGATAACAGAACATAAGAAGTACAATAAAAATGGCAAATACAGCACTGTGATTAGAGGTTAATTAGACATGATATAAGCTGAAAGATGATAATTCTTTAGTCAACAAACATGGAAATCAAATAAAATGTCTGTAGACTGTAGAAGAGTAAACACACCCAGGCTGGATTAATTTTGGGTGGTGATATAATAAAAAGCAGGACCAAACTTAAAAAATCTCCTATCTTATATAAATCTTATAAAATACAAATAAAATTTGGATTAAATCCTGTTTATTCCAATCTATGACTCTAATATCAGGTGCAAATCAAGCTTTTAGTGTTATAATTATGCATTAATAACTGCGGTGATGCTAAGCTCTGGATGTGGACTGACGGCTTTTGTTACTATATACTGTACACAGTCCTTATAATAGCTATTATGACAGTGTAATAATAACTACTTCCTGAAGTGAAAGTTGTAATTAGACTGTTATAAGTGCAGTCGTGACAATTTATTTATCCAATATAAATCCATCTTATACCTTCTTTGAACCTTCTGCTTCTTTTTTCCTCATGTTAAAGATGAGCTGAAAGAGATCCTTCAGGTCAACAACCAGAGGTTCTGCCTGAAAGGAAACACATCTGTTAGTCTCTTTTCACATTTAAGAGGTATTCAAAGACAATACAGTTTATATTTTAGAAAGAAAAAAAACAAGCCCTATAGGAACCCCATCGGACCTGCTGAGCAGTTTTAATGGCGAAGAACTGGTGCTGGCCCTCTGCACCACACACATAGCCGAACGCTCGATTGTCTGTGACGTCGCGGGCGATGAAAGAGATCTTGTTCACGGCATGCTCCATCAGTACTGCCTGCAGACATGATGTCAACTGTAATTAGTGCGCGAAAGCAACAGATGTTTTTTTAAAGTGAGGAAGCAAACAGATATGGTGGTGAAGGGCAAAGACGACTCACCCCTGTCTTCTCTTCTGTGATGGTGATTCCTGAGAGGGAGATGTTCAGCCATACTCTCTGCTTGTGTTTGCCCTGAGAGCGAGCAGCTGCTGCCTTGCCCTGAAATACATCCACAAGGTTAGAAAGTGGAGAAAAAAAACATTTTCATGTCAGTGAACTAACAGAGCATTAAGTTAATTTAACATCAAAAATGAAAGAACTTTATTGTTCATACATTAGCTAAGTTATTTAGCAAAAAATCTTGGTTGTCTAGCTATTGTTAAATAAACTGCTGAGAATTAACAATGCAAATCTGCAATATGTCTAGGCGTAATGGTCTTATACACTGAACTACCAGAAAAACTGGTACAGGAGCCTATGAAAAATACATAGCAACGCCACCTAAGTACATTATTGGTTGTATCCTCCAGTGCATATATAAGTGATAGAGATCTATGGAAGCTTCTAGAGCGGTTTCAGCCATGAGAATGGCAAGTTATCACGATTTTGTGATTTTTCAGCACGGTTTAATAGCTGGAGCTCGTGAGATGGGTCGTAGCATTTCAGAGGTAGAAGCAAAGTTTGGATTTTCACGTATGAGCATGTCAAGGGTGTACCCTGACTACAAGAATTCTGGCAAAACCTCAAACTTATGATAGCAGTGTGGCCGTAAAAAGACTCTGGGTGAACGTGAACAGCGTCGGCTGGCAAGAATCGTTTCACGCGATAGGTGTGTAACAATGTCTCAAGTAACATCAGAATTTAATGCTGGGGCCTCAACAAACATCAGCGTGAGGACTGTGTAACGTTCGCTCCAAGATCCCGTGGGGGACCTACCTATTAACTGTTACCAGTTTTCCTGGTACTTCAGTGTATTTGTTAAATAATAATCTCATGATGATAAATTGCATATAAAAAAATTTCCTTTATTGAAGATATCCTAAGTTGTAATTTTTATACAGCACTGAACAAATGCTAGCTACCTGAGAGTAATGAGATAAGATATAGGATGTTTGTAGTTTCTTGAGCATTAGAAAATATTTCACATTTGAATAACCAATTTATTATTGTACACAAATTGTGCAGAATATTTTTTTTTCTAAAAACATTACACAGTCAGAATACTTTTTCAAATTTTGTTACAAAATAAAACAAAGTTACAAATTAAATGTCTTTTATCTTTAGTATTATACTTGCCTTCAGTTTCATCACGGAGTCTTGGCTCATTTTGTCCCCTCTGGCCTCAGGCACATCGTCCACTCCAATTATCTTGGCCTTGTACCGGACACCATCACCTTTGAACCTGGCCAGCAAGAACTCGTCTGTTTTCTCCGGAGTAGCTAAAGCTGACATAGAAATCTGCGTAAGTATTGTTAAATAAAGTGAAGACTAAAGAATGAATTTTGATGCTTAAGCCTTGAATCGACATGAAGCCAAATATGTCACCCAAATGCTGGTTCTGTGTAGTATGTTAGAATGAGAGCAGCGGAGATGAACAGTAACTAAGCATACGTGTGTACTTCATTAACATACTTAAATATAATTTTATAGCATGTGTAGTACTTTACCGAAATCGAACCGAATTTACAAGTTGTACACACGCCTTACAATTTCATTTTGACCTTCTTAAACTAGTACAGAACTGATCATGCGTCCAGATTTGGATTTGTGTCCAGATACCAATTCCATCACAATTGCATATATTTGAATAATATTTAACAAAATATTTAACAACAACAGAATGGCAGCATCAACCAATCCAGCTAAAGTACACTAAAGTCTGAATACTACCTCCATCCACCCAGGGGCGCCACCAGGCGGGGAAAAGTTGACCGGGGCCCTTTGTGGGCTATTAATATTATTTTAATCGTATTACCTTGTGTCAGAATTGTAATCTTTCATGGGGCCCAAGATTTCTAGCAGCGCCCCTGCATCTACCAAAGACTTCAATCTTATCCTTTAAAACTTTTAATACAAAATGACTCATGCAAATTGCAATGGATCTGCAAGTGAGAACAATTTCCTTGATATTTTATTATTATTATTATTACTATTATTAATTTTTTTTTTTTTACAGTTTCTAGCTTTTACTCAAGTAGAGATTTGACTAGCTGCTTCTACTTTTAATTGAGATTTTGAAACAATACCCATGTTTTCACTTCAGCATATTTTTCCTGTGCTTTTTTTTTCTAATCCTTGGACTCATATGCAATAAAAGCACCATTAAGAAATGACACACTGAGTGATTTTGTACTTAAGAGAAAGCATAAAGCCAAGAAAAGAAATATTGCTCTTGAAAGCATCCCACCCAAATGAAAAGCCAATATGTATCAAAAGTTGTTTTTTTTTACCTGCGAATCAACAGTTAATAGGTGTGACACAAAGCAAAAAAAGAATGAGTGGCTTTGATATTGTGCTGTAACCTGTAAACTAAACAGTATTTTAATTCGTAGAGTTATATATCTTACCAAAGGGAATATCAGAGCAGAAAGTACAAACTGTTCAGGGTAGTGTGTTTATAATGATACAAAATGCTGAGTGTTTCTTGGCTTAGTCTGTCTGTTTGATAGCTCAGCAGGGAAGAAGAGCTCTTCTGCAATTCCCACAACCCATCATTATGTTAGGTGCTTATCAGGCAGCCTTTGTAGTTCACTTAAGGTCTACTCATCTCAATGACTTTGATTTAACTGCTTCATGTGGTCGACATTAATCAGGTGCCACAAAAAACACCTTCATAATCCATAACTCTTATGATGATTGGCAGTGCATGGCAGCGTCTAGAGCTCTACCGTCATTCACAGAAATCTTTCAGCTCAGTTTGATTCAATTCTATTTTACTCTATTTTACTCAGATCTATTCAGCTGCATTCAATGACATGCAATTCAATTAAATTCAAGAACACCGCTCTGCAGAAATCCTGATTTATATTTATCCAGAGGATAAATATCTGTAGCAAAGAAAAACTAACTGAGACATAAGATATAAAGCAGAAACTTTGAGGACTTTTCAACCATTCTCTTCTGGGTGACACCCAGACCATGAATCATTACAGTATACAGCTACAGAAGAGTATAGACAAATGGCAATGAGTGTTATAAAAGGATGTTCAGTATAATTAGTATGTTCATATATTCATAAGTATGTTTGTAACATTACAGCAACGTCACATCATTTACATTTTTATTTAAGAGTAATGAAAGCTAATGTTATCTCATTCTTCATTCCATATTTTCTATCCTCCAATTTTTTTTTGTCCTTAAAGCAAATGAGTGTGTTAAAATTTGGAGGTATTAACTCTACTGAAAAACAACAGAGAAATGAGCTACATATGGGTGTGATTTACATAATCTGAATGGCTCACCCAACAAAAATCAACATGAGCAGGTGCATAACCCGTCTCTGAATGTGCCTAACTTTCCCCACATTAATACTAACTAAAAAGTCTTTATGTCCGTAACAAAAGCAACAGAATAGCAAAAGTGACAAAACACGTAATGAAGGCTGCTGGGTAAGAGCGACAGTAGTAAGTGTGACAGTCAAAGTCTCCAGAAGAGCTGTTGCAGATTCTCCAAGACACTCAGAAAAACTGTACAGTACAATGCAGGAGTCTTAGGCACAGACGAAGACTCACTGTAAATCAAAGATGCCTTTGAAAATAAAGAACATGTTTCTACATAAAAGAAAACACTATAAAGTGCAGAGTAAACAGTAATACCGTAAACTAAAAGTAGCCAATATTTGGTGTGCCTTTTTCTTAAACAGTGTTCCCAGGTACAATGTCTGCAGTTTTATAAGGAAATTAGCTTTTAAGTTTTGCTGAGCGTCTTGGAGAATCTGCCACAGCTCTTCTGGAGACTTTGACTTTCAGACTTACTTCTTTTGTTGCTTACAGAACCCAGCAGCCTTCATTATGTTTCTTTGTCTGAAAAGTGGTGTTATGTAATGTATTGCTTTCGTTATGGAGATACAAACAGTTTTGTGTAATTTTTTTGTTGGAAAAGTAACATTTGGAAATATAAAATCTTGTTGTACTGACTCAATAATGCAGAACTCAAAAAGAAAATCAGTAACAAAAGTTGTATCTAAAAACAACAGGGTGCCTAAGACTTTTGCACAGTACTGTAAATCTCAGATTCTGGGAGTCCAGAGTCCAGTGTGAGGACAGGACAGTGTTCATGATTACAGCAGGGGTTCTTAGAAGGTACAAAACTATAGTATGCAGGCGAGCTTTTCTACTGAAAAAGGTCTACAGAGTTGTAAATATCATTATGAATGCGATATAATGGTTTTATATCAGTTCTTTCCTCTTTTACCAGACTTTATTATTAAACTTTCTTGGGATCACTTACACAGTGTGATTTACTCACTAGCTGGTTTATCTATTTCTAGTCTTTTACTGCCTAACTACTCTTACTTTCATACAACTAGGTAACGCTTGATCTGTTATTTTCTCTCTCGCGATATGCCATTGTTTTCTGCCAGAATTCTCTTTCATCTTATTCGACTTGTTTGTTTTTATCCAGGTCTATTGGCTCTTTCTCCTCTCCCTCTGCACCCTCTCTTTCTTTGGCGTTCAGATAATGGCGGTGGGGTTGTCCTCCACTCGACTGGCGGCCCTGTTTAGACAGCAGGGGCGGAGAGGGAGTGAAAGCCCGGGTACAGCCGGACAGTTTGTGAACAAACCAAGGGACGCTATTGACTTTCAAAACATGCAGGGACTCAACAGGCTGGAGGGTCCCCCCTTATTATCACCAGGACACAGGACAACCCCCACAGCAATGAATGTGCAGGCCCCTTTCAGTCACTTCCTCCCCTTTTAAACAGATCACACACAACTGCCTTTGATGACTTTGGCCAGTGAAATAAGATGGAAAGGCTTTAAGGCTTTGTAACGTGTGACTACGATCATTAAACTCAGACAGCCTGGCTATAATCTGTAAGACTTGAAATAACTCTCGACACTCAATCTCATGTGTTCAAAAGAATTCTTAATCGTTTTTAGACAGGGCTGTGATTGTGATTTTTAATTGACTTAATTGACTAAAATTCATATTATTAAGGTCGCTGGTCAGTTGATGCCGCATCACAGCTCCTTGTATCTACATGGGTTTCCTCCAGGTACTCAAGTTTCCTCCCATTTCTCAGAAACATACCATTAGGTGACCTGGTCACAAAAAATTTGTGTAAAATTGTCTAAAAGTGTGTGAAGGAACTGGTGTCCCATCCAAGGTGGATTCTCACCTCAAGCCCCAGGGTCCAAAGCCATCACAACCCCTGACAAATACAAATCACTTGAAGATGAATGAATGAATGAATGAATGAATGAATGAATGAACCAGAGTCAATAATATAAAATAAAAACCTAATTGCTCTCTCTCTCTCTCTCTCAGCACATACTGTGGGGCATTTAAATGGTGAAACATTACTGCTTCTTGTCTACAAACACAACCTCATTGAACATGTTGTTTACGACATCACCTCTGACCTGTTAAGCTCCCTGTGTGCAAGACAGCATTATTTTCAGACTAAACATTTCCCACTGTGGTCCTGATATGAGGTGCTCTGACGTTAACAAGTGACAACTACTTAAAAACCCAGCCATTTACAAATGAGCCTGCTGATTCAAGCAAGTGATAGAGGGTTTTTCTTCTTCAGCAAAAGTGAAAACTGGAACAGTCACACCGCAGCTGTTGTCCGTCAGATCTGTCTTCTGGTCAAACGCATTGTGGCGTGAAGTGTCCAGATGCACTTTGTAACCCAAGTCACTGTAGGATCCTCAGCATGAAACTGTGTAGAACCCTTCACTTGTTTTCATCCCCGTGAAAAGGGATCGTAAACAGACTGTGCAGGGAGGGATTTGCACTCACAGCTGGGAGATATTGTTGAGACAGCCCTAATGGAATCCATCACCGGTGCACTCTTCTGCTACAAGCAAATTTAGAAAGCGAAGATAAACAATATCACAGTGCACTGGGTCCAGCTTAATAAAAATGAATCCGGAGAACTACTGGGTCATGACGGTCCACAGAATCCTGCACAGAGGCTTTTAATGTTCTGTAGACTCTCGTGGCCTGTTCTGGAGGAAGCAGAGAAATGTAGCAGGACATCTCATGGTGATGTATTTGGTCAGGGAATATGTAAATGAGCCAGCAACTTAATTCATAACTCATGTTCACGAGGGACCGCAGAGGTCTCCGTCCTCAGGAACTTCCTGTTTCATTAAAGTTGCAGTGTGGACTTCCAAAAATGCTAAATAAATGTCTTCTCACAGAAAAATCCAGCATGTCAATGATTACAAAATGATTTGTTTAACTGTGAATGCAAAGCGTCCATCATATAAGACCCAGAGCACAGAAACACTAATGTATTCAATGTATTAGAAGATAGAATAGCATTTCGGAGGTAGAAGCCAAGTTTGGATTTTCACGTATGAGCATTTCAAGGGTGTACCATGACTACAGGAACTTATGACAGCAGTGTGGCCGTAAAATGACTCTGGGTGATACGCGTGCAACACTGCCTCAAGTAATGTCGGAATTCAATCCTGGGGCGTCAACAAACAAGATCCCATGAAGGACCTACCAAGAATTAACTGGTATACCAGTTTTTTCTGGTACTTCAGTGTATAATTATACAGTGCACAGTTCAAAATATCTAGTCAATGTAGTGAAACTAATCAGAAAGGTATGCAGTAACAAGGGTCGGGAATGTAAACCTGGACCCATACACAGGTCTTGGGAGTTTAAAGAGTTGTGTATAAAATGCATGATAACTAAAAGGCATGTCAAAAGTCAGCTATTTCAGGATCAGGATGTTCTGTAGAACATAAGTACGCAATGATCTGCCTCGAAATACTGTAAATAATTCTTGCGTTATTCTACGTCAGTGGCGTATTTGGACATGCACCCAGTCAAACTGACGAGCTTCTGCTTTTTTCCAAGTATTGGAAAAAAAGAACAAGAAAAAAGAGAAGTTGTGTATTCATTGAGCTGAATAGGGTTTCTGTTAAACATTACAGGTCTGTCCATTCATGTGTTGCTCTTTGTAAGGAAAGTCAACATCAACATATACTGTATTTAAAAAATATATGCAACATTAGCTAATTATTAAAGTGTTTTATTATCACTGAAGTTTCTTGCATTACAGGAAAAAAAAACCCATAATAAGTAAGAATGCCAGCTGCCTCTTTAGAAAAGGGAAAAGAGATTACAAAAGAAAGAGGATACATTATGCAACGCTAAACCACAGTCCTAGTGAGACGCTCCATATGTCAAACAAAAAAACCTTAAATAAACCTTAAATCTAGACTTTAATACATGGCCTGAAAAGATGCAGTTAGAAAAATAAACTGGTCACAAATAACCATGTAACCCTGTTGTGACTTTTCAGCACCGAGCACGTTCACATACCCTTCTTCTTCTCTTTCTTGGACGGCGTCTTCACGGGTGCCTGCTCGGCTGGAGGCATGCCGGATTCTACCTCTGCAGACATATTTTGAGGCCTGCCTCACGTGACGGGGTGATCGAAAGCAGATCTCTGTCCTTCTCTCCACTGGGTAGTGTGCTCTCTACAGCCTGACTCAGCAGTGGGTCATGTTCAGCAAAGCATGAGCTGGGGAGACATGAGACATGAGACATGAAAGAGGAAAAGGCTGAGTGAAAAAAACAGCAAGCTAAACACGGCTGACACAAAAGGGCAAACTATTTAGGAAAACTGCAATCAGGGCTTCACTGCTATGCCACAGACCAGTATTATTGAGTTTCCATGGGTACATGTGATGAATGTGAAGCTAATGAACTGATAATATCTCTTTTATAGAAAAAACTACACTGATCAAACAGTCAAAGCATTCTGTAGTCTAATTTTCTGCTAATAACTTACTTAATTTTTGTTCATGACATGAACATACACTGTAACTTGCATGGTCTCCAACAATTTTTGAACGTGTACTGTATATCTCTTTTAAATCTTTTACATAAATGCATATACATGAATGTTCCTGACAGGAAATTATTAAAAGTGCTTTTTAAAAATAATATCACTTAAGCCATCAAATGAGACACATTTTTAAAAATTTATTGAGGAACGTTTATGAAAATAATGATATTATGGCAATGGTATGTACAAATATAAAATAAGGCTATATACTGGCTGTAGCCAGTACTATAATGACACTTTTAAAGACAAATTTATGCCCATGGTCAAGACATTTGTCTTTAGAAATGCTAACATTGCAATTTCCATGCGGTTTCACACAGTAATCAGTTAAAAAAGTGCAAAACATGGAAGTTACTGGGTGTTGCAGAAATGGGGAATCATCCTGCTTATAATAAATAATGCTAGTTTTGACTGCAAAATCACTAAGATGTCTCCAATAAAACTCCTAAAACGGTGCTTTCTACAGAACATACAGTACATCCATACTTTCACACTGAAGGACTAAATACATCATTTAGCACAACAAATTTTCAGCACGTCTGACACCGAGTTCGTTATTAATGCCATGTGGTTGTTAGCCAACAAGCTCTGAGTGTAAAGTAAGGCCTGCTAAGGGTTCATAGACTGCTCTGGAGCTTAGAGACTGTAATAATATTTAAACCAGCACAATGTGAGCAATCAACTGTTTTATAATTTAGTTTTTCTTCATTTCATTTGTAAGGTGCTTTTGATAAGTTTGCTCATTCGAAATCAAGTTACTTACTGTAGAGTCGCTTATAACTGTTTTCTCATTTATATAAAAGACAATAACACACATTTAAGACTTTGAGTAGAGAGACAGACAGACAGACAGACAGATAGACAGACAGATAGATAGATATAGACAGACAGACAGACAGACAGATAGATAGATAGATAGATAGACAGACAGACAGACAGACAGACAGACAGACAGA
>JAOVVH010000035.1:8768892-8783471 GCA_028566435.1 Scorpiodoras heckelii | reverse complement strand
TGCCTTCTTCAATTCAATTCAATTCAATTCAATTCAATTCAATTCAATTCAATTCAATTCAATTCAATTCAATTCAAATTGATTTCTAAAGCGCTTTTAACAACGGACATTGTCCCAAAGCAGCTTTACAAAGTCAAAAAAAAATCCAAACATAATTTATAAGATTTATCCCTTACTGTTATCCCTTACTGTTATTCTTGACTAAGGGTTGTTTAAAGAAATATTAAACAAACAAGCAAAAAAAAAAAAAAAGTAAATAAATGCATAAAATAAAGATACACAATGTAAAGAAATTCCTCGCACAACGAAAGCCACCCCAGTGTTGCATCCACACCTGCAATCCAGTTGGGCAGACATTAACGTTAAGCAAGTTATCAGGGCAAAGCCTTTCTCTTACCGGCTGTACACTGTTTCAGTTCAAAGGAGCCACCATTCACGGTTTACGTCGATATCTATATCACTTGTACAGATGCAGAGAAAGATAGTAGATGAGATACCAGAGCGAGACAATAATAACCTTTTCGGAGTGACAGTGATTAATGAATCCGACTGTTGATATTAGTGTCCATGTAGGGAGCATGAGATTCCCCGTGTGACGCCTAAGACATACACGCAATGACAGTGTTCATCTGGTACTAAAACACTGGTGGTGTTAATTCAACATTAATCAGTCCTTTCATTCCTGTTAAATAAAAAAAGCAGCATGTTATAAAAAAAAAAAGAAGACAAGCTTGTGGTCTGAATTCTGTCCAAACCACATGCTAATTTGGTTTCTCTGCATGACTAAAGGGGATTGGGTTAGAGCCTTTTCTGAAAGAAAACCCCTCTGCTGTACATTATTACATGCAACCTTCCTAAAGACATACCAGAAAACCCCTTTGAGGAAGTAGATGGAACCTTATTTCCCCTGCGAGTGTGTAAAAACTGGTCCTGGCTCTTACGAAGCGAATATCTACCAGATGCTATGTTATGTTTCAAAGCTGAAAATGATATGTTGGGCTTAAAATTGACATTAGGTCACTATTTCAGAGGCAGCCTTTAAAATGCTGAATAGAAGAGGTGCTGGTGGATTGCTTGGATCACCTCATGCTGTTTGGTTGCTGTCATTTTACTTCTTCAGCTCACAATTGTTCAAAAAATGTCCGTGCGTTCTACTATGAGGTTGAGTGTTGATGCAATTTCTGAACACTATTGAACTGATAAACAGTGCAACATGTGCTATGTGACAGTGAGGGAACATAGAAAGCGTATGCACAGCTCTGCCGTTTACTCACATTGATTGCGGTATTGATGAGCAGCTAGAGCACAGTGATCCGCAGAGGCATGCATAACCACGCTCGAATGATAAGCGGCATGGTCTCATGGGAGAATGAGTCACAGCAGACCGAACGTGGCAGGTTAATCAGATAAACTTCCGTGGAGAAACAGATGTCGACAAAGATCTGTGTGTATATAACTGCGTTTCTGAGAGGACTCTTCTGCCTTATTGCTCTGCATGTCCATATTGCTCAGTTACACAGGGGGCAAATTAAAGAAAAAAACAACTCGAAACGTCTCAGAAAGGTGCTGAACCGACACGAGCTCACAGAACAGCTTAAATGTATCATTTGGCATACAAACCCCATCTCCAGAAAAGCTGGGACACTTTCTAAAAATGCAATAAAAAACTGAAATCTGTCATTTGTTAATTCGCTTGGACTTTTATTTAACAGACAAAAGGACAAAGAAAAGATTTTCAGTGTTTCCAATGATAAACTTAATTGATGCTACACACTCAGAAATGATAACATGCTCAAAAAAAGTTGGGCCAGAGGCATGTTTATCACTGGCTCATATCACCTTTTCTTTTAATGATACTTCTTAATCATTTGGAAATTGAAGATACTAATTGTTGCAGATTTGCAAGTGGAATTTTTGCCCATTTGTACTGTGTACAAGACTTAAGCTGCTCAACAGCTCGCTGTTGTCTGATTCATCATGATGCTCTTCATGATGCTCCATACATTTTCAATAAGAGACAGATCTGGACTGCAGGCAGGCCAGTCAAGCCACACTGTTGTAACTTGTGCAGAATGAGGCCTGGCATTGTGCTACTATAATAGACATTGATTTCCTTGGAAAAGATGTCATCTCAATGGCAGCATGTGTTTCTCCATAATACCAATATAAGCCTCCTCATCAGTGATACCTTCACAGATGCACCCCCATGCCATCACAGATTGCAGGTTTTTGAACTTTTTTCTGGTAACAATCTTTTTCATCTTTGGCACATAGAATCTAACATTTGTTTTTCCCCAAAACAAGCTGAAACGTGGACTCGTCTGACCAGAGAACACGTTTCCACTGCCTTTCAGTCTATCTCAGATGACTTCAGGCACAGAGAACTCGCTGGCCTTTCTGCATCAAATTAACATATGGCTTCCTCTGTGCATAATACAGTTTCAGGTTACATTTCTTGATGCAGTGTTGGACTGGGTTAAGTGACAATGATTTTCTGAAGTACCCCCAAGTCCTTGTGGCTATGTCCATCACTGTAGCATGACGGTTTATCAAACAATACCGCATGAGGGCTTGATGGTCACGCACATTCAGCAGTGGTTTCACCCCTTAGACTTTACGCACGTAGATTTCCCCTGACTCCCTGAATCCGTTCATGATATTATGAACTGAAGATGGTGAAAGACCTAAAATCTTTGCGCTGAGAAACATTATCTTTCAACCGACTGACAATTCTGTCACAAAGTTTGGCACAAAGTGGTGAACCACGACCCATCCTTGGTTCAAAGGGTTTGGACTAAGCCTTTGGTGGATGATCCTTTTATACTCAATCATGATGACCTCACCTGTTACCAGTTAAACTGCTAATTGTGGAACCTTCCAGAACAGTGTTACTTGTATAACCTTTTCAGTCTTATGCTGCCTCTGTCCCAACTTTTTTTGAGTGTGTTGCAGGCATCACATTCTATTGTTTTTAATATTTTTTATTGGTGAAAACACTAAAAATGTTTTCTTTGCACTTTTATCAGTCCAAGCAATTTAACAAATCATAGCTTTAGTTTTTAATTGCATTTTTAGAAAGTGCAATAAAAAGTGCAGAAAGTCCAACTTTTCTGGAAATGGAGTTTGTAGATTCTACGCGTCTCTGGATGGAGGAACAGCATAATTTCAAAAGGCCTTTGGTGTTTGGTGGAAAAGACTGTCTAACAAGTCAGCTCAAAAGCCCCCATACCAATACAATAAATCTGAGATCTGGTCACCATAAACACCATAGCATCTGATTGACTTTTTCCTTGGAAGTGGAGTCATCCTAGAAGAGGACACTCCCATTAGCTCAGAAATATTTCATCATAGGATAAAGTTGATCAAGCAGAAGAACTTTGCTGTGATTTGCAGTGACACTTCACTCTAAAGGGACAGGGAGAAATGAACCATGCGTAACAGTGTCAGTATTTTTCCTTTAATTTGTCACCCATCTGTACAGCAGATTTCTTGTTATATTTCAAAAAATATTAAGCACTAAAATCTCTGCAAAAGATTAAGCTTTATTTACAACTAATGAATAGGTCCTGCAGACCAGTGAAATTTAATTTAATGCCTTTGGCATGACTCTTCAAGCTTCTTTTAGAGCACTAGGATCGAGTATATTCCTACATTCTTCAAAAAAAAAGGTTTAATCTAGAAATCGAAATTCTTCCTTGTTTTGTCCTTTTGAGGTACCTCTTAATATTTACATGTACTTTTCTACTACAGTGTGTTTCTCTGACAGAAATGGATCCAAAAGAAAAAAAGAACCCATAACTATTCAGATAACCTCTCCTATTTAGAAAAGGTTTCAATTAGAGCATCTTTATAAACCACAACTCCTTAAGATAATCCAAAGAACCCTTAAAGAACTTTTCATTTTAAAAGTGCACTTATGAACGTCCTGCTTTGCAGCAGGTTTTTTGCTTTCTTGCAAGCTAAGAATGAAAAGCTGCCTACTTGTTTTTCCTCAAATCAAGGAAATCACCCAGGAGGTACCTTATATTATCAGAACATTATTTAGCTATTGTGTTTCCTGTGTTATACCGAGGGCTTCAGGGAACGTATGTGAGAGATGAGTTACTTAATCATTTGGTGAGACAGAAAGACAGTTTGTCTTGGGCTTGTTCTGTTGAATGTATGATCATATCATGAAGCTGAAAACAATTAATCTGCTGCAAAAGAAATCTGTTCCGAGTTTCACAAAATTAAATTAATCATGAGATGAATTACTATTCAATGTATATTTTTTCCTTTCTTCTATGTGCTGCAAATTGGACATGTTTTGTGCCATCACAGTTGGAGATATTTTGAACCTGTCTTTGCTCTCTTTAAATTGTTTTCTGTGTTTTTCATTTTGTAATTAATGTAGAATAATTAACACTGCTAAGCACCACTCCCGTTCTATCTCCGTATTTTAATGAGTTCAAATATAACGTATATTAATGGAATACAGTCTGGTCATATCTATTAACAAACAGGCTGGAGATGATGTTTAATAGGCAGATCATTTTTACCAAGCCAAAAAAAACCATTTGTTTTATTCCAACTGGTACCATGTATAACCTACTCATTCATGTAATATCCAGAACCAGTTAAAACCATGAGATAACCGGTGCCATGAGAGCCCCATGAGGGAATTATGGGCATCGCTGCTTTGTGCAAACATGATCAGTATACCATCTGACAAATGCGTATTGCAGCACCCTGATTGATGTCATGCCAGAACAAAACTCAATATGTGCTGCACCAAGTTGCTAATCTCGTCTTCAGCAGGAACTAATGGAAGTCTGGCTCTGTGTGCTCGTCGGGCTTGCGGTAACCCAGACAGAGTGAGGTATCTAACAAATACAGCATCGGCTTTCAGTGTCTGGGCCAAGAATATGACCAATTTGTGACCAGGCTGAGCTAAAAGGTTGATGGAAGCATGGCCTGAGTGGCCAATAAAAGTCAATACCAGATAAAAATGTTCAGCATTTCAGTGTAGGTATATACTGTATGTGTCATAAGTTTATAGGTGATTCATTATAGGTGATTCAATACGATGATTCAGTATAGATGATGTAGTATAGGTGATTCAGTGTAAGTGATTTAATATAAATGATCCAGTACAGATGAGTCAGGAATAGGTGAGTCAATATAGATAGTCTATTATAGATGATTCTGTATGGATGATTTATTATGGATGATTCTGTACAAATGATTATGTATAGGTGATTTATTATAGTTAATTATGACTGCTGCAGCTAGTGCTTAACAGTCATACAGTTTTTGTTAAAGTTTCCCTTCTTCAGTTTTTTCCCCCCACCAATATTTGGTAAATGATATCATATACTTAGACTTCAGCAGTCCATATGAAACTTGGTATGGTTGTAGCCCCACATGTCTGATACAGAATATAAGGTTTGTGTACCTAGATGCATTACCTTCATGCCTTATGCTCTTCTTTATTGCCAAGTTGAGCTCTAGGGGGTGCATTACCGTAGCTCATTACAATAGCAACATCTAGTGAATAATGTTCAAAGCAAAAATCTAGCAGCTAACCCTGAAAAAAAAAATATGAGTGCCAGCGCCATCTGCGGCAGTCATAACGGTACACTGAATGAAATCACATGCGCCAAGATGTTGATATAAAAAACATTTCGGAGTTTAGAGGTATGACATAAATAATAAGCTAGTGAGCTACACATGATGAAAAACAACTTATGAAAAATAATTAGCCAGTAATAAAGATTTCAGATGAACATTTCCTAACAGTTAAGAAATAACAGCGATTAGTTTTATATTAGATTGTCATTTGTGTTTTCGTTAGTGGCCAAATACAGTTTGTATTCGCTCTTTACTATTCAACTGGCACTGGAGCAAAGGATAAGGTGATAGTGTTCCCTTTGCACTGCGTGCTTTGTTCTGAAACTCATGATTCAGCTAAGCCATTAATTACTAAGTCCTCAGTGAGTTAGGTGTATTACATAGCTTGTTCAAAATTGGGATTTCATTTCACTTGTTACAAAGGTTGACTGATGAAAGGCTTGAAACGCTCTTGCATCAGTGCAGTCGCAGACGTGCTCCGGGCTCCACTATCACTCGCTCTCTTATATCTGCATTTCACCTCTCCGAGAAACACAGAGTGTGCAGCAATTTTCCCACCTAAAACGAGCACTGACAAGCAGCCCTGCTGTGTTAGAGGAGCGTTCATAAGGGAAGAACAGTCTGCATGGCAAGCTGTCAGCTCATGCCTCTTGAAATGAATTGAAGCATGCTTACAAGGAGACATGCTAATTTCTTGTGAAATTGGCCATGCTAACAGATCACATGGAAAAATCTCCGTAGAACTATGGGAAAGTATGTGTAGCAAGCAAGACATTGACAGAGCACAGGTCAGACAATGTCTAAGCCAATATTACTCAGAAGGCATGGATGATTACTCAAGTAGGCACCATGAACAGTGAACAAACTACACAAAACTATGATTTCACAGGTAGGTGTTAGTGCAAAAGGATGTTCAGGAAGAGCAGGCTTCCTAAAAACACGTACTATACAATAAACTCATATATTCAATAGTTTACTCCTGGAAATATCCAGCATCCAAGTAGCTGTTACTGATGCAACAGATAGACAGATGTGTTTACTCCTCTATGTCACGGTGGAAGCCTGTCACCTAGCAGAGTGAAATTATCTCCTCTAAGTAACATACAAATAGCAAGGTCTGCTGCATTAATCAACGGCCTTGTCATCTCTGAGTTCAGTGTTATTAAACCGGCAATGGCTTGCCAATCCAAGAGCTGCCACCTGGGATGAAAAACAAGAAAATTAAAATGACACCGGGTCAAGGCTCATCTATGATCTATATCAGGTGCTCTCTGAAAAGTCAGAGCTCTAGTGCAACCCACAAAGGGAATTTCATCTAAATGTGATCAGGATGTGAATGTATCCACATGGAAATACAAAGAAGCAAAGGACATGAAAGTATTCTGCAGCCTGGAGGAAGGGCTGGGATGAAGATAGCAGTTAATTAAGCTATAGACAAGCAAATACAGCTCAGGCGATATTATATTGACATTTCATATCATGTTTGTCTTGTGCGAGTTATTTACACGTAATCCCACGAAGTAAACAGAGCAAAGTAGAGCTCAGAGCTCAAGCAATTTACAGCAGAGTTCTGATCCTAAATGGCAAGCTTTGTTTTATATCAACCCATGCTGAGCTGACACTTGTGTACTCGTGTGAAGGGCACATCCTGCTCCAGAGGGCTATACTGTCAGCCTCTGCTCCTCTTGCCGTCTGGGTCTGGCATTAGAGATGCTTTGCTAATTACACTCATCCTCGCATATCCGGACCCTCGCTGACTCACCAACTGCCACCAGGGAAAAGAGGTCTCCATTTTCTGTCAGGACCCTGCTCTCTGTCTCTCTGTCTCTCTGTCTCTCTCTCTCTCTCTCGCTGTATCTCTTGCCTTGCATCTGCCTTTTGTCTGCCTCTGTCATGTACTTCACGCAGCTTTGGTAAAGGTTACTGCAGCCTGTTTGTCTTGTCCTCAGGGAAACATTAATTAGCAGGAGTGTGCAAAGGGTGTGTGAAAGTTTACTTTTGGGGCTCCAAGTGAAAGCTTTCTTGATTGCAGACCATGTCAAGACTAATGACAGAGTAGTAGCTAATGGTTTAAGGAGAGAAAGAGTGAGAGATGAGATTGAGCTAAATTGCCACTTAGGCACCCCATTTGGAAAGGGGTTTTAGGAACCATCTCTTGGACAACGCTTTAAATAAGGTGGCTGATAACACGTGCAGGGCAGTGGGTAGGTTGGAGGAGAGTGCAGGAACACCTTACCCTTTGCCCCTTGATGTAAGTGGTGCCCTTTTGCATTTTCTTTCTTTTCTTTTGAAAAGCTTGTCCAAGGCTCTTATTAAGACAAGAAGTTTCAATCCATCATAATTTGACTATAAATGAAAGGCCTTTACTGTCTGTCTTTTACAGCACACGACCTCCTGCTACATCCAATTTGCCCTACATAGAGGCAGTTGTTGCTCAGGCTCTGAACTGCTGATGGGAAGGTTGTGAATTTGAATCCTGTACTGTCAAGCTTCCAGTGTTGGTTTCTTGAGCAGTGGTCGGTCCTTATCTGGTCAGGCCAGTTGTAAGCCTGGACTGGATAAAATGAAATGAAATGAAATAAATAAACAGAAATTTGTGCTCTGGTTGGAGATGGAAAGTGTATTGTGTTTCAAATCATTTAAGATGACTCACTGACATTTACGGCATTTGACAGATGCCCTTATCGAGAGCAAATCGATCCCATTCACTGAACAGTTGAGGGTTAGGGGCCTTGCTCAAGGACCCAGAAGTGGCAGCTTGGTGGTGCTGGAATTTGAGTTTATGACATTCTGATTAGCAGTCCAACATCTTCACCCTTTAATTTGTTAGTGGTTGTGTGACTGTAATAACTATAAGCCTTTATATGAGAGAGCTGTAGTGTGAAAACAAAATTGCAAACCATTGTTCATCTCCCAAACTCAGTTGCATTTGGTGTGGACATATTGAACATTGCTGTTTGTAAAAATGATATTTTTCACCGATTTTGATACCTTAGTACTTTTAATAGGGTGTGAAGGAAAAAAGATTTAAATCAAATAATCGGGCAAACAGTCTATGATATGGCTTTATTGATGTACAGGCAAGATCTGGTTCCAGTTGAAAAGGAAAAAAAACCCTGACAGTTAAAAATTGATATCGGCATTGAAAATCGATGCATGCTCCACACTCTGTGGTTCGTGTGTGTGTATGTGTGTGTGTATGTGTGTGTGTGTGTGTGTGTATATGGGTGTGTGTGTGTTTGTGTGTGTGTTTGTTAGAGAGAGCTCAGATTTTTTATAGAGCTTGAAGACAATAGACAACCGCAAAATTTGTCCAATTAAACAGTCCAATTTTCCTATAAACAGTCTACAAACCCCATTTCTAAACTTTCTAAAAATGTAACAAAACCTGAAGTCTGTAATTTACTAATTCACTGGAACCTTTATTTAACAGACAAAAGGATCTCAACAAATTGAAAAAAATCTCAACAAATTGATGGCTGCAAAACAATTGGAAAAAGTTGGGACAGAGGCAAAGTAAGGCTGAAAATGTTATACACGTAACACTGGAAGTTTCCAGTTAGCAGCTGAACAGGTAACAGGTGAGGTCATCAAGAATAAGTATAAAAAACATCCACCAAAGGCTTAGTCTTTGCAAGCAAGGATGGATTGTGGTTCACCACTTTGTGGCAAACTTCATAAGATAATTTTCAGTCAATACAAATACAAAATGAAGAAGCCATTATTTTGTGCAGAAACACTGGCCAGGTCTCTGGGCCTGAAGTAATCTGTGATGGACCAAAAGACAGTGGAAATGTGTTCTGTGGTCAGACTAGTCCATGATTCATCTTGTTCTTGGAAAAAATGGATGTCGGGTTTTATGTGCCAAAGATGAAAAAGCCCATAGACCTATGAAAAGTGCAAAAACCAGCATCTGTGACAGCATGGGGGTGCATTGGTCCACGGCATAGGTGATCTGCATATATGTGAAGTTACCATTGATGCAGAGGCTTATATTAGTATTTTGGAGAAACATATGCTGCATTTTTTTTTCAAGGAACTCCATGTCTGTTTCAGCAGGACTATGTCAGGCCTCATTCTGCATGAGTTAAAACAGTGTGACTTGACTTGACAGGTCTGCGTACGATCCAGATTGTCTATTGAACATATATGTTGCGACATGAAGAGACAAGACAACAGTGACCACAGACTGTTGAACAGCAAGAATGGGTAAAAATTTCACTTGCAAAACTGCAACAATTTTTAGCTTTAATTCCCTTCAATTTACTTACAGTTTCCTAGTAGCAAATATGAAATGATCTTTATTACTAGTGGAATAGATATGAAAATACGATCTGATCTTCATCTAGTCAAAATATTTAATATTATTGAATAAATCCACACATTTCATTTTGCCATATTACTCCACTGGAAAGATTCTATTTCCAGTCTTAAAAGGGAGCCACAACATTAAATTGATCTATATGTTAATAAAAAGTATGATGTGTTATTCTTATATGTGTAATTACTACAACAAAATTGCTGTCCAATTAACGCATAAACATTGCTAAAGATTGAAAGGAACAATGGAAAAAGTTGTAGCTGTTTTCGGGTTGCTGTTTTTGTATGATAGATCAGTTTAATGAGCGACGTAGATGACAAAGGCGACGGATCCACATAACACATACACAAACTCCTTCCTTTGCATTGTGGCGGCGGGTCTCTGAGGTAAAATCAAATCAGCCAATCACGTAGCAGCAGCACAACAGAACATCCGGCAAAGAGATATACCCATGTTCCCTTGCTCCCTACACACTGTGCAGTTCAATTTAAATAAAAAAAAAAATAAAACATCAATCATCTTTAATATTTCACTTTTATCAAATAAAGTAAAGTGAATAATGAGGCAACATTCAACAGTCCTTTCTCTTAAAATAGACCAGTGATAAACGGCAACAACACTCTCAATGGCCCTACAATGCCTACCTGCATGTACAACACAAATCACAATGTGTTTTAAAACCACGATTAATGTGCATTAAAAAAAAATTAATCATGCGATTAACACGATTAAAAAAATTAATCACTTGACAGCTCTAAAAATAATCATTGGCAAATTTTAATCATCTGCCAAACAGTAGCATGCACTCTCTCTCTCTCTTTCTCTCTCTCTCTCTCTCTCTCTCTCTCTCACTCTCTCTCTCTTGCTCTCTAAGTAGCTAAGTAGACTTGTGGTAATAAGACACAGGTGAGAATCATCTTGTGTTACCTGCTGGTTCGACCCGCCTCCTCTCCATCCACAGCTGATGCTCGACCACACCCCAACTGCCACACTTTCCTATTTTCACAGAATACCCTGTGGTGTTTTATTCCTCACACACCTTTGGGTATGGTAAATGCTGAAAAGCACTCTACAGTGGTATTGATGTTAGGCTGTCTCTTTACACAAGGAAACCTTCAATCTACCACTGTTTACTTAAAGTAATTACTCACACACTCAGAAGCTTGACTTTGCCTCTACCAGGCCTGACTGTGTCGGAGAGCTGCTGTGTATCTGTATCTAATAAATCATGCTTTAATTGATTCGTAGCTCAAATATTAATTCATTGGTGTGCAAAGACAAATGGGAACTGCATTTTTAAAAGTGGCCTGGGCCCTCTAGTACACTCTTCGCTCAAAAATCAAGAATCGCATCAACAGTAAGCAACGGTTTTACCTCTGAGATGTGTAAAAATGAAATATGTTCAATTTACATGGACAAAATGCTTATAGGCTGGTGATGTGCAGTGTGTGGGATTTGCAGTGGGCTAATGAAGAGTTCTTATGGTTTTTAAGAGCTGACCTACTTTTGTCATATATATGCTAGCTTTTATAGTGCCTGTATGTGTTGTGATGTGCAAATAATTAACACAGGATGAACATTCCATGAAGCTGTATTTTATTCGACCACCCGCAGGTTTCGCAGTCGGCACAAGGCAGCTTTTGTTTTGCTGGTTGTAAAGCTTTCCCCACTGCTGCCTGCTGTGGCTGTCCAATCAAAAACACATTACATTAATGGAATATTATGAGCATGAACACGCAACAGTGTCAAAGAAAACTAGAAAGACAGATCCAGAAATAGAAATGTGAACAAAGACAGAATTTTCTATTACCTTTTTCATTTCTTATATGCTAACTGAATCTTTTTAGAATTTCTAGCTAATATATATTAGCCTACCATCTCAAATTTTTATTTGCATTGAATGTAATGAAATGTTTACTAGTTTAATATTAGTCATTTTTATAGCTGGTAAGATATTAGCTATTATTTTTTGGGACGGTAAATAAAAATGAAAAGGGTTTATAATAACTTATATATGCCATCTACATGTATGATGCAATGATAGTCAGATTAGAAAAATTAAAGGAAAACTGAAATCTGTAATTTGTTAATTTACATTAACGTTTATTGAACAGACAACAGGACAAAGAAAAGATTTTCAGTATTTTCAACAATGAACTTAATTCTATTTGTTAAAAATATACAAATTTACTCCCAAAGTCCATGTGACTATGTCCATTATGGTAGCATGATGGTTTCTCCAACAATACTGCCTGAGGCCTCAATGGTGCGGTTTTCACCCTTGACCTTTACAACCCGAGATTTCCCCTGACTCCCTGAATCGTTTCATGGTATTATGAACTGGAGATGGTGAAAGACCTAAATTCTTTGCACTGGGAAACATTGTATTTGATCTGACTGACAATTCTCTCATGAAGTTTGACACAAAGTGGTGAACCCATCCTTGCTTGCAAAGGCTAAGCCTTTGGTGGATGCTCCTTTTATACTCAATCTTGATGACCTCACCTGTTACCAGGTAAACTGCTAATTGTAGAACCTTCCAGAAGAGTGTTACTTGTTACCTTTTCCCAACTTTTTTTGAGTGTGTTGCAGTGTACTGTATTTTATGTTTACAAAATACAATTAGGTTTGTCAGTGAAAGCATTACAAATGTTTTCTTTGTACCTTTATCACATAAATCAAATTTTAAGTGATGTAACACATTACAGTTTTTAGTTTTTATTGCATTTTTAGAAAGTGTTCAACTTTTCTGGAAATGGGGTTTGTACATTCATTCATTCATTCATTCATTCATTCAAAATTCTGCTAACTTACACAAACCTAGAACTGGGTTTGTTGCTTAGCTAATGTTAATAACCCTTTTGAATTCTAATCTGGCACTAACAACAAATCTAAGCTAGCTAGCAAATTTATTACCAAGCTTATAATTAACTTACCTCAGCATGTTTCATTGGACTAAAATTTTGGCTAATATTTAGTTTTTATTTCAGAGCCATCTGATTTGTATGATCCCTTGGTAAATCCAGCAAAAGCAAGCATTTTGCTAAGGTATGAGAGCAGATGCTCATCTTGCTCATTGCAAAGCTTGACTTCAGTATGTCCATTTTTGGAGCATGTGCAATTAAATGTGATTTTCAACAATTATTGTGAAGGTCACAATGAGAATGTAAATATTAAAGAATATGTTTTTTCTCTTGTACATGTATTTAGCCAAGAGTACAAGTATTCAATCTCAATAATACTTGAAGAAAGTATAAATGTACTAAAATAGTACTTAAGTATAGGAACAAAATACAATTATTTTTTACCCCTGCACCCTAGTTCATTTCCACACTTGGCCGGGTCTTTAGTGCTTCACTTCACTGGCCCACAAAGCTGCTGGCCCAGCAAATTAGTATGCCTAAGTCTCATTACAGCTAAACTATTTAAACAATAGAAGTCATAAGTCACATTGTAAAGTCTTCCCTTGTATTTTATGCATTGCTATGCCTTCTAGTTATATAAAAATTTATTAAACTTGTTTCCCACTGCTTTCTCCCATTGCTAGCTAAACATCCCCTGCCATATAAATATTTTGTGTGGATTAGTGGTGAGCCAGATATTTGAAAGTAAGGATAATATGTTTTTCCAACAAGACATTTGTTGTCCAAATAATATAGTTGAGAAAATTTGTATTAGTTTGATTTTAGGTGTGTAAAAGTGCATGAGGAGTACGCTAATAATAACACCAATGTGCAGTGAGCCGCCTGCACACATAACATTGCTCTGTGCCTTTCTTTGTTCTAGTCTCTTTTGTGTGAAGGAAAAGATCGAATCATGCCGAATACTTTTGCTCTTTTCTCTCTTTGTCTTTTGACAAGTCTTTGTGCCTTTTCCATGGAATTCTCTTATTTGTGCACTTTCACATGTAAAGTTAAAATCAAAGATGAATGAAAATGCTTTTAGACTTGCCAGCAGAAATTTTTTTTTCCATCTTAGGATATTATTTCAAAACTGTGAAAAAATGAAAAACTGTGTAAAACTTATATTTATATTTTATTGCGAGCATTTCTATGAAATACAGAGGAATCTTGGTTTAGATCTTCAGTAGGCTACAATAAAACAGAATGCGCAGGGTCACTGATAAGGTAGATAATCATTTTATAAATTACATCACCAATCATTACATCTACAAGTTAACTGAGATAGGAGAGGTCAGAGGTAGTAATAATGACTAATTCATCTAATAGAAAAAATTTTGGACAATACTAGTATGCAGCATCTGTTCAAGCCGACCTTGGCCAGAGCTTGTTGCCATGGATACCATATGTCAAATACATTCCCCTTCAAACGGCGGGTCTTTTGCTCACTTGTCAATAAGAATTGTGAGCTGTAGGACTTGAGGCGTGAGCAACAAGCTAACTCAAACAACGGGCAACAAGTTGTTAATTTGCAGTTGAGTTAAGACAGGTGCAAATACAAGAATTACATTTTTGTAGCCAAATTTGTGTAAATTTATGTAGCCAAATTTGGTCAGTGCCTTCACTTATTCTTCCTGTGCTCACAGACACGTTTCAACAAACCACCAAAACTATACAGGGGTTAGACAATGAAACTGAAACACCTGGTTTTAGACCACAATAATTTATTAGTATGGTGTAGGGCCTCC
>JAOVVH010000035.1:8749141-8759278 GCA_028566435.1 Scorpiodoras heckelii | reverse complement strand
TTTCTTTCTTTCTTTCTTTCTTTCTTTCTTTCTTTCTTTCTTTCTTTCTTTCTTTCTTTCTTTCTTTCTTTCTTTGGTGCAGGAGTAGGATTTAATGTTTCAATACCTTCTTGATAATAATACCTTATTGATTTTATAACATACGTTATAATATATACATAAAGCATCCACTTTGGTGATATCACATTAAACACGTCAGTTTTAATTCATATGTTGGCTTTCTAATTTTTTATGCAATTTTAGGTCAGAACGATGTACTTCTTGCACTTTCTCAATCAGGTGATGTGTAAATTTGGTCTCAACTGCTGCCTTATACACTATATCAGACTGTATTAGAAGTGTTTGTAGAGAGAGTAGTGAATGAATGGTGAGGGTATAATTTCAGACTGAGCTATTGTTTCTTCCTCAAGATCTCCACAGCTACAAAAAAAGAAAAGAAAGAAAATCAATATCTACACATCTCTGCAGTTATATAATTTTTGATTGTCATTTTTTCTGTCTTGAAACCACTGAAATGCTTCATTGGTACAAGGAAACATGTGGCACATTGGAAAGGTAACGTTCCTCACTCAGTAAGCACTGAAGTACTGAAGTCCTGAAGATTACGAGTTGAACCAGGGTCTTTTTTTAATTGCTGTCATGTTGAGAGTTTGTTTCCTTAAAATTGGGAGCTACATTTCAAGAAAAAAAAAAGAAACTTTAGACAGTATCTCAAGGCTTCTTAATGAATTGGTTCATTAAGTTCGTCTGCTATTCTGCTAACCCTCCCAAGCTATTCATTGCACAACCTTATTACCTTCTGAGATCAATTTGCTGAATTATAAACTTTAATTAGCAGAGCTTTACATTCTAAAGGTGTACACAGACAGCTTGGGGGTGAGTGCGGGATGTGTCTTGCTGTAGTGTCCCACTGCTGCTCTGGTCACATTTCCCAGTGAAGGCGAATATCGATTTGTGGCAGTGCAGGAGTGACAGAGCCCTCAACCAGGCTCCGCAAACTGTTCAATAACACAGATGGACCAGTTTATCAAACGCCCTCTCCATATCATGCCGTGTTTATTACTCTAGCCATCCTCATAAAAAACAGAGAGAGCTGCACTCACTTCCTGCTGCATGCTGAAACGAGATTTCCAGCCCATAGCAGCACATGAGCAAGTGTGAACATTAGTTAAAATGGTGCAGCCGTGACAGATATAGAGTCATGAATCAATACCCACTTCCCTGCTGGACATTTACCAAGGAGTTTATATAATATTATGGTAGATTCAAACATTACTCTTTTATTAAGATGTTACATAAATGCATGATAATATAGTGATCGAAAAGCAGTACAGATTCTAATGTTAACCAGTGCATAATATATCTATGTGCCCTTTAATGTTATTTATTACAATAACACATTATCCATGTGCAAATGACACTGTAAAGCTAAAACCTGTTGACTATCATAAATAATATGGCATTGTTATGCTTAGTATGTTTTTGCTACCCATTATATATTCTGCCCATTCTGCTATTCAGAGCATGATGTGAAGTTGTTCACAAAACCATGGCAACCATACAGTGAATTTTGAGATGCATGGAAGGTCATCGTTTTACCTCACCTCACCTGTATTCTAACAAATCGCTTTTGCAGGTCGTTTGTCTACATTTTCGACATTCTGACTGCAACCGGCTGATAAATAGCTTTTTAGATAAATATTCATTGCTATTATGTTCACCAGAAATCGTAAGCGAATAAATATTCAGAATAGCTCCATCTAGAAGTTCTTTTTTTACATTAATGCACATGGTGGATGGGTTAAAATGGTGTGTAAGTGTTGATATGGTGACATTTTCTGTAAGTAAATTAACGAACGGGGTCGTCAGGGTCAGATCTTTGTGACGGCCGTTTTAACGAAGATGGGAAAGTCTTCACAAAAGAGCACTTTGCAGTTCCATGATTACATGACAAGCTGCTTATTGTCTTTTTAACTTCAAAAGAGCGATAAAAAACATTATTGTTTATCGCTGCAACAATGTAAAGGATAATAGGAACCAACTTGATGTTCCACAGTGTTGTCTTTTTTAATCAGTAAAAAAGATGTCATTTTTTAATTAAAAGAAAACAGTAAATGTTGCCAAATTGTTGTGATATAAGAAGAATAAAACACTTAAGTACCTGCTGTTACATTACATTACTGGGTTGCTTTAAGACATATCACACCACCCTGTTGTTGATTATTTTCCTATAACAGCTTCATTAGTCAACTGCATTTAGACGTATAGCAAAAAACTTCAATAAACCACGCTCTAGGTTACCTTTAGGTTGTATATTATGCTTCAAAATGACACACAAAATACACTTAGGATAAATACTATAGTAATATAAGAAGGTGTTATATTCTTTGTTACATCATGTAGACTCAAAAACAGGAAAACTAGAATTTTATCAAAAATGCTGCCAAGCTGTTTATATTCTAAAATCCTGGGTTCAGGAGGCAATTTGGAGAACCAGTGGAAAACAACAAATTTTAACACGAAAACAAAAATATTAACTTTATGCTTCAGAAGCTTGACCAGACGGCCTCGGTGGTGGTGAGCCTCAGGCAATTACCTGCCTATTGTGTAGCTTAGCCTCTGTATAGAGCTGTGTAGTGGCAGGATTTGTTGGAAAGTGGTTTGGGAAAACAACACAAAAAATCTTCTCAGAGTACATTGTATGACTACTGATATACAGCAGGTATATACAGCTACTGTTTAGATATCCTGATCAGTTTATAATTCGTTTCAGTGTGTTTGGTTTTATATAACTTAAAAAAATTCTTTATTTCTAATTATCTCTTGAAGAAAATCCAGAAGTAAAAAATTCCCACCACTATTACACAATATTATATGTCCTTTGACGGCTTCCTCGTGCTGGTTGGCACATGGCACATGGAGATTCGGGTGAGGGTTTCTGATACTGATTACTATAATTTATTATAAAAGCGGTTTGTTGCAGCGGGTGAAATGTAACTTATTCGAAGTGTCATGAAGTAACAAAGCTTACACTGGTCTAAGCATGTTCAGTCCGTGTGATTCATACTCACTGCCGTTTCCCCATCATAAAACACAAACTAGGAAGCAGTGTTAATAAACACAGTATTTAATAATTCAGAGCAATCAATTTACAATCCACCTCAGGCTAAGCCATCCTTTGCTGCATATTAATAGCAGGTATGGACACAGTCCTCCACAGACCAATATGGTGCCTTTAAAAATGTATGGCTTCATCAATCAATAAGCAGAAATGACTAGGACAAGAGTGGTGTTCACATGTAGGGATTTGTGTCAGTACTGAATGTGGAACAAAGCTTCGATTTGATGAATGTGTATGAGTGAGGTACAGAACTGAGTGATGTGTTAGACTAAAGAATAAACCATAAATCAACTTCAAACAATTCATTGTGCAGCATGTTAGATTAGGATTATGATTAAATTCCATCTTAACTGTCAGAAAGGAACAAAAATATGAAGTGTTTTCTTTACATTATTGATCAAAGATTTCAAGTTTTCAAGCTCTATAATGTATACAGGTATGAACGTCACTCTTGATTCTTGCATCTAGAGCACTAAATATTCATTTAATACAACACATTAATGAGTCACTCATCATGTACAAGCAGGGCTCTTCTCAGATTGATTCGGCAGAAGCACTGACGGTCGTACTTTTTCATCCATGATATCATACACTTAAAATTCACCAGTCCACATGAAACTTGGTTGTATGGTTGTAGCCACATGTCTCATACAGAAAATATGGTTTGTGTCCCCAGCTGGATGTTGGTCTTCATGCTAGTGCCCTCTGATGTTTGGTAGGCTCAAAGCATTTTCTGGGCAATAGCTCAAAAAAACTGAACTTTTAATGGCAACTTGGCCTCTAGTTGGCACTTTATCCAGCTCGTTATGATTCATTTGTGGAGTAGCACCACCTAGTGAATAATGTTTAAAGAAAACATCTAGCAAGTCACTAGCCAGTATCTTGTGATATAAAGGGTCAAAGTTCACAAAATTTCACAACTTGTGTCACTACCACATTCTTTAGATGTACACCAAATTTCATGAACTTCTGTCCATAGAGGGTGCTGCAACTGACACATTTATATATCTCAATAACTGTTCAAGCTACACACACCGAGAGAGAGAGAGAGAGAGAGAGAGAGAGAGAGAGAGAGAGAGAGAATTAAAGACATACCAAAGTCAGAACTATTTAGGCATGTTAACCAGTACCAAGTAACCAATGCACCCAAGTATGTTCAATGTAGAATGATTTCTGACCAGAGACTCTTCAATAAAATTTAAGTACATAACACAGATCTTATTTGTGCTTAACACTTCAGCCAAACAGTTGTTTTCAGGCAATTGTGTCCTTCAGTTTAGACATTGGCGTGTGTGTGTGTGTGTGTGTGTGTGTGTGTGTGTGTGTGTGTGTGTGTGTGTGTGTGTGTGGGGCCTCCAGAATTAATTCATTAATTAGTAAAGCTAATATATAACAATAATAATGTGTGATATAGTTGATCTTGTTTCTTGTGCATTCAGTATTAAATTATGTGTAATGTTTTATTATGTGTAATTATATGCAATCATTTTTACTCATTTTTATGATGGATACCAATAATTGTTGCAGACACTCTACATATTCTGTATAAGGTAAAAGACTAAGACTATACTATGAGCAGTCCCTCTACCTTATCTAGTCATCCCCTAGCAGGTTCTTTATTAAGAATAATACAAAATTGTCCAATCAAGTTTGGTGGACAATTTTTTATCCCCTTGACTATGAATGATATGCTTTAATGTGGTTATGTGTATAAACTTTAGGTAGAATTATGGCGCATTGGGTAGTGCCAAAGTCCCCACTTTGATCCTGAGCTTGGTTTACTGATGATGTAGAGTTGTTCTCACAGTGTCTGTGTGTATTTCCTCCCAAGAACATGCTGACAGGTGGATCTGTGACTCTAAAATAGTACCTGGGAAAAACAGTGAATTTTGTGTGTAAATGGAGCCCCGCGTTTGACTGTTGTCCCATCTAGAGTGTATTCCTGCCTCATGCCCAGTGTCCCTGGGATGGACTCTGGATCCACCATGGCCCTGACCTGGATAAAATCGTTAGTGAAGAAAAATGAATAAAAGAATGTTTAAGTGAGTACAAATGGGTCATACTGTGTATGCACACATGGACTTTACACCGCTACTATGTGAATGTTCACCTATTCTGCAGTGTGTGCAACATTTATCAAACTGACGTACATTACTGCCCTCTGGAGCTTCTCCAAATGTACCCAGTCCATATCTCACTAACTCTGCCACTTCTTTTCACCCCTGCAGATGCAGCCACCAGTGCCATCTGGCTTGTATGCATCCCTTAGCATGTCCTTTTCCCCAGGGCTCAAAAAGACGGCACAGACGACTGAGCAAATTTCCAAGGTTAGACTGTGAAGTGCATGACGAGGACCGTGCCTGCTCGTCATGTCTGCCAAGACAAGTGCCCATGTCAGACTCTTTCCCTAGCTGCTTTGAGGACTAGCTGTAGAAATCTAGTCACTGAAATTGAGATCAAGAGATGCAGATAAAACAAGTGGTAGAGGCTGAGAGAGAGAGAGAGAGAGGGAGAGAGAGAGAGAGAGAGAGGGCGCAAGCAAAAAGTTCTCTCTATTCACCTCTCTCAAGGACTCACATTTAGGATTTAGCAACGTTTTTTGAAAAGGCACCTTCATTGTTGAAGGCCCTCTTCACTTTAATTGCATTAACCTTTATGGTACTTAGCTATCAAAGTGCTTGCGATTCACATGCAACAATCTGTCTGTGCCTCACGAGGCTGTTCTTACCACGAAATGAACTTCAGTTCCTAAGCCAGAAGGTTTTGAAGGTTTTACTCAAATCTGATAAATGATATTTAAATAAAGAAAGACCGTCTTGGATCCTGAACTATTTAGTAAATATGTAGAGGAGACTTCATTAATGTGGAAAGGTATGTGAATATTACCTGACACATTCACTCTAAATAGGTAATTGTATAGAATTAATTAAAAGCAAGATTAAACCAAAGTGAATAGGATTGCTGTTTTGTGTAGTTAATGTCCTTGTAGTAATAAAACTTCATAAAAGAAAGTTAAAGGTCTCTGGATGGAGAAGACTTTGATCATGGACTTGTGCTTAACATGACTCAAGGTTAGAATGAACCTATTCCTTGATAAAAGTGTACTGCATCTGTATTTTCATACAGAGAATTAAGTTTAAAGTAGTATCAAACAACAGCAAAACACACATTTTTCTGGTATCAAGGTGCCCATTTTTTCTCCTTTATTGATCGTTCTACAACTGATGAGAGAGAAAGAGAGAGTTTTGGCAGCCCTGTTTATTTGCTCTTGTCGAGGTCAGAGCTGGTGTTTACAGCCTCCACTGATCCACTCTGTGGCACTGGATAGATGAGTGATATGAGACTCATTACTCCTGATTACATTTATCTACTTTGAGCCTGCACCTTCTGAGAACAGGCCATCGTGCTGATGGATGTAAACACAACCGAGGTCAAACGCTGAGGAATTACACCCTCTTGAAGCGGGAATTCAAATAATTTATCACTGAAATAAAGCAAGATATGTGGAACTACAGAACAGTTAGTCCCAATGGAGTAATTTGATTGAACAAGAAGCAATCCATGAGTGCTGATGTTAGAGTATAACAGTGACTTTTAAGTCTACATGTATAACTCCTCTTTACAGGTGTGTTCTATTAACTGTTAATTATGCCACATATGATTAACATACATATCGTTATCTATATTAGATTGTAGCAAACTATGCACAGAAAAAAAGAAGAAAATATTAAATTTCATTTCCAAAATTTATTCTTAATTTATTTTTGTGGTCAAGTGTAGACCGACACAAAGTAGCAAGCTCATGTGAAAAATGTTTACGTGTTGCTTGGAAACAGCCTAGTCCCAGTCCAGTGGTGGAAGTATTTGTGTTGGCGGAGTTATTAAATTATTAAAGAAACAAAGAAATTGTAATTTGTTATCACTTATTACTGTTAACTAATAAAAAATGGTGTTTGTAGAATTGCTGCATAAACATAATCTCACACTTGAGGACATGCTGTTATATTAAATATCAGCACGGCTGTGATTATCTTCGATGTCTTTTAGATTATTATCTATGGCTGAATAGATATCATTGATTATCTACAAGTGAATCACAGGCATGCTGATATTCAGTATCATTGTTTTTGGAAAATAATCAACAACAGCATGGGGTGATGTGGTTCAGTGTGAAACAGAGTTACTGTTACCACCTAGAAGTTGATTATATTTCCAATAACAGCATGTCTTGAGATGTTAAATGTTAAAAAAATTGACACATCATACATTTAAATAATTTATAGTTTAAATTAATGTTGTGGAATGTCCACAAAAAAGTCCCTATTGTTACTTGAGTGATAATGTAGATGCTCCCAAAATTCATCACCTCACCAGCCTCTATTTTTTTTCTCTCGTGAGGTTAATAAGTTAAAAACGCAGCCGGTCATGTTACCAAGAAACTCAAAGGTACAAAGTCCTCTGTCCTGAAGACTTTCCTGTGGTGGAAAACATATTAACTGTTGCAAAGTGCTGACTGGAGAACCCTTAAATAAATATTAAAAAAAAATCCATATCAATGATTATACTCTTTTCTTTGGTAACCACATATATTTTAATATGTTTATTTATTAGGTTTGGATTATGTGTACATTGTATTATACAAGTCCCTGTGAATTACTTTGTTGCGTTATTACAGACACAATAAAGTATTAACAAAAGCATTAATACATTATTGTTAGAGCTGCTGTTATAGAAATTTAATCAACACTACCCAACCAATCATATCATCCATACACTAGTTTACATGATTCAGAGCAAATTTAGCCAAAATTACTTGTACGTACACTTAGTAAGCATGTAAATAAACAAGAAGAAAGACATTGAAAGTACACATCGTGTAACCAGTTTTGGAGGGTTCCTCTGAAATATGGGAGGCTATATTTGGAAAGTTGCTACTGTACCTTTGTAGGTGACCTGAATACTCTGATTGACCAGGGAGACATGTTTTGTTCATATAGGTTTTTTATGATCTCGGCGTTGTTGGGAATCGAATAGATAATCTCTCGATCAAAGGTCAAACACGTTACTGCTACACCACTCAGGAAACTGGATTGGAATTGAATAAATAAAAAAACAACAACAGTGCACGATTCTTCAGTCAAGTCATAGAGCTGATTTCATTTAAATAATAGTCCACGGTGGACTGATTTTCCTCTCCAGTGACTACGAACATTATGGTCAAGTGGCTTTGGGTGGTTCTGAAGAGAAGTACCATGATCATGGCAACAGAAATGTCATCAGGTTGATGATAACAGCTTTCAAAAATTTCCAAATAGCCTCTCATGCCAAGCTTGTTCATCCTCATAATCACATTACTAATGCAAAGTAACACATTTTTAGAACCTTTCATGTCTTTGGTTGATCTGTTTATCAGATTCCACTGGAAATAATTTAAGGATTAAAATGGGTGTTTAAAAAGTCCATTAGGAGCTGTCTTGATTCAGACAACTTAACTGCCTAATAGCTCTAGCAGTTTGAAGAATGCATTTATACGACCAAAGGTTAAAATTTAGTGCATACCTATTGAAACAAATCTGTGTGTATCAGTGTTCTACCAAAATGACTCCCTGAGCAAATAAAAAAAAGCTTCATGAAAGTGCTTCATATTTAAAATTTTTGATGGGGTAACAAGCCAAATATCCTCTTTAAATGCATCTCTGTCTAAAAATAATACAAAATCTTACCTTGCCGAGGATCAATAGTTTGAGCTATACGGCTTATCTTAAATGGCTAGCAGTATACCTTGTTATGTCAGCCTCAATCAGTCACTGCAGCAGAAAGGAGCTTGGCTATAAACATATAAACGTTAGGCTGAATGTTCAGTACAAATGACAAAGATACGCTACATGCATTTGGAGGCCACATGCTTTTAGCAACAATAGCAACCTAGAAGCTCCAGTCATGGAGTCAGACAAGCACTCTGCTCCACTCTCTGCTATTAATTATGGAGCAGTCACTGGAGAAGTGCGCTTTTTGTAAAGGGAAAGAGCAGACTGCTTTGGGACGACTGACGCAATTCAAGTTTTAATAACCAAAAGCGCTTCCTGTCAATCTCCTGTTATTTGACTTGGGGAGTGGAAGAAGGTTGGTCATGTCTTACATACCAAGATGGCCAACTGAGAGATTACAAAGGCAGTTTGGTTAATATTCAAGGTAATAGCTTTTTGCCCTATTGTAACAAGCAGGAGGGAATATTTACTATGCCTATAGCAGGCCAGGAGAGCAGTGCTAATATCCAAGCCACAACTTGTAAACTTCAATCTGGCTGCAGAGTGTGAATGACGAATCCAGCCTTTGCAAGGAAAGATGCCATCTCATTAGGTGGCATGGGAAACAGGAAAGGAGGTGAGGCATGGCAGTTAGTCAATGCCAGTTTCCATATGAGAATAAGCACTTATTATGCTGAAATGTGTTGTAGAAGAATTGGCTGTCATGCTAAAGAATCTTGGTTGAAATAAGAAAAAAACGAACAAGAAATGTATTATTTCCTTGCTTTGGATGTTTATCCCCAATTTGGTCATTTGCCAATGCCCATCCACCAGCCAGCTCTCCACTATCACACAACAGCTACCACGAATTGGTGTGGGGTGGTGGGTGAAGAATTCCATCACAGGGCACACATGTAGAATAAAATGAAACACTATTTGGACAAAAGTATTTGGCCACACCTGCTAATTATTAAATTCAGGTGTTTCCATCAGACCCGCCCCCACAGGTGTACAAACTAAAGCACTTAGCCATGCAGTGTCCATTTGCAAATATTTGTGATACAAAATGGGTCATTCTGAAGAACTCATTGACTTAAGTGTGTGTTAGGATATAATTCTTGTGATTCTCCATATTTTGTGTTTCCTGTATTTTTAGTGCTCCTATTTTGTTCTCCTGGTATTATACTCTTCGTGCCCGGCGCGGAATGATTACGTTATCAAGACAAGACGTTCTGTTCTGTTGGTTTGATACACGTTGGCAGGACACGT
>JAOVVH010000035.1:8697729-8711537 GCA_028566435.1 Scorpiodoras heckelii | reverse complement strand
CTGCTGAATCTAAACATCACTTAAATAGAAGCTGTCTGCAATGTGAAGCAGCTAGAAGGTCTCAAAAAGCAGCACATTATGCCATGTTCTAAAGAGATTTGAATACAGATGTGTGAAACAAAGTCACTGATATCTACCTGTCTGGAAAGGGTTACAAGCCACTGCTAGGGCTCTGGGACTCCAGAGAACCACAGTGAGAGCCGTTATACACACATGGAGAAAACCTGGAACAGTGGAAAACCTTCCCAGGAGTGGCCAAACTACCCAAATATCACCCAGAGCCCATCAATAACTCATACAGGAGGTCACATAAGAACCTAGAGGAACATCTAAAGACCTGCAGCCTCACTTACCTCAGTTATGGTAAATGTACACGATTCCACAATAAGAAAGACCCTGAGCAAAAATGGCATACATGGGAGCAATGCAATGCTAAAAACACTACTGAACAAAATGAACACAAAGGCTCATATCAAATTTAATAAAAAAAATCTAGATGACCAACAAGACTTTTGGGAAAATATTCTGTGTACTGATGAGTCAAAGATGGAAATTTTTGGAAGACATGAGTCATGTTACATCTGGGGTAAATTAACAGCATTCCACCATAAGAACATCATACCTACAGTAAAAC
Organism: Scorpiodoras heckelii; assembly: GCA_028566435.1. Taxonomy (NCBI): domain Eukaryota; kingdom Metazoa; phylum Chordata; class Actinopteri; order Siluriformes; family Doradidae; genus Scorpiodoras; species Scorpiodoras heckelii. The sequence goes on along the minus strand of JAOVVH010000035.1, from coordinate 8,710,903 downwards.
ATGGTGGTGGTAGTGTGATGCTCTGGGCTGTTTTGCTTCAGAACCTGGACGACTTGTCATACCTGATCGAACCATGAATTCTGCTCTCTATCAGAACATCCTGAAGGAGAAGCTCCACTTGTCAGTTTGTGACCTAAAGCTCAAGTGCAGTTGGGCTCTACAGCAGGACAATGATCTGAAGTACACAAGCAAGTCCACCTCTGAATGGCTCACAAGAAACTAAATGAAGGTTTTGGAGTAGAGTCAAAGTCCTGACCTGAATCCCATTGAGATGCTGTGGCGAGACCTAAAACGGGCAGTTCATGTTCACAAACCCTCCAGTCTAGCTGAAATAAAACAGTTCTGCAGAGAAGAGTGGGACCAAATTCCTCCACGGCAATATGAAAGACTCATCGCAAGTCATCACAAACATTTGATTGCAGAGGGTGGCGCAACCAGATATTAGGTTTTGGGGGGGCAATTACTTTTTCACATGGGTAACAGGTTTTGAATCAATCTTTATCTTCAGTCAATGGAATGATCATTTTAAAGCTTTATTTTGTGTTTACTCATGTTGTCTTTATCTGATATTAACATGAGTTGGATGAACTGAAACATTTCAAATGTAACAAATTAGCAGAAATAGAAGAAATTGGGAAGGGGGCAAATACTTTATCACAGTACTGTATATATATGTGTAATTTAAATATAGTGAAGTACATATTGAAAAACAGTTATACAATAAAAAGCATGACTAGATGAACTGTTCTGTATCTGAGAAAAATATATATGAATTGTGATTACATTTGCTGTGATATCAGTGGGCAGGATGATGTGCTAAGCAGAATTTCTAACTTCACAAGGATAGTGGTCTTATGCATGGAGGTACATACAGAACACTTAATATGGTAGAAGTTTCTGGATTGTTCAGTGCTCAAACATACCAAACAACCAACCTGAATTTCTTTCCTCTTTGTCTTCCAGAGTTTTTATCCCCAGCTACATCTCTTCAGTAAAGGTTCAGCTGGTGGACTGCAGCACCAGGAACAAGAGCAGTGAAAGCTGTCCAGTTCTGTTGAAGTTGAGAGCCAGAGCTCCACCAGTCCATAACTCCAGTGCTGTGGACTGCAGAGAGAACCTGCCTTGTGAGCTGGAGGTGCCACTGCTGTCTTGGGAACAGTGGTACTACATTCTGGTGGAGCGCTACCTCAGCACCGCAGATGTCTACTTCCGAATTGGTATACAAGTCAAAGGTAAGACCATAAAGACCTACGTCTGTGAAGGTTTTTGGTCATATTGTAAATTTGTAATGTATAGTAGTAGTAAGTCTTCATCAGTTTATGAGCATCTAATTATAGCACAAGACCTTGAACATAGCAGCAAGAGCATGAACATGTGTCATTCATTGCTTTATCCTTAGTGACTGGTGTAACCAAGTTCATCACGTATGATAACTGTGCTAAGGACAAATAAAACAAACATTATTGACAAATAGACAAAGGAAGATGTTAGAGAAGCTGGATGTGACCAACCAATTTATTACTAGACACATATTCGATGGGGTTCATCCACATCTATTCTACAAAGTTACAAAATGTTTGACTTTTTCTGCCATGTCTTCTTTTCCCCTTGGATTTTGTTTTCAACAGTAACTCATGCATTGATGCTTTGTGGTGTATGTTGCAATATGATTTGCTACTTATGAAAATGTATGTGCAATTCCTTTAATAATTAGCATGAAGTAGTACCAGCTGGAAGAGCTATACTTTGCTTTTTTTGTGGGCTCTTTGTGTCGGATTGTGGCACGTACCGTTCTGTTGTTGTATATTGCATGAGAAAATCTTTGAGATGTGTGAAGCAAGATAGGGCTATGCAGTGTGTGTGTGTGTGTGTGTGTGTGTGTGTGTGTGTGTGTGTGTGTGTGTGCATTTGTGTTTGTGTGTGGTTGGGGACTGGGGAGTTCCTGGGTGGGTTGGGGGACACTGTGTATCGCCATTTTCTCCAAATAGAGTGCTCAAGGGCACATCTCTTGCCAACACCTCATCTAATATAATCTTAGACAGGGAATTGCCACCAGGACATTGGGAGGCCTGAGCTGGTGTATATGTTTCAGCTTGGAAAGCTGAGATTGATGTATAACAGAATGATAGTTTGAAGTGGGATTCATTACTTATTTATTTGTGTTTATAAACATAAATATTGAAGCCATATGGCTCAGTGGGTTATTGTTTTCTGATGAAAGGAATGTATCAGGATATTGGAACCATGAGTGGTTTTTTCGAACACTGATTTTTCTCACTTAGACCAAGTGGAGCAGGGAAATTAAAGTGGGGCTGGTGACAAAGGCTTAGCCATGAATCTTGATAAAAAATTGGAGCCTCACTCAGCTGAGCCGTAGCCACTGTCTCACCGAGGAGTCGCTGTTATTATTCTGCCTGATGTCACAGTGAAGTGTTGATAAATTCCTTAGTTCAGAGTGTTTTTCCTAAAAATGATAAATATAGCAATTGGGTTACTTGGAAAGTAAAATAGATGGGAGATTCAACCACACCATATTTCTTTATCAGAAGGGTATTCCCAGCCCAACACTTACCTTGATGAAAATTTAAGAACAATATATATATATATATATATTTCATGGTCAGAGTTTTTCTACTCACAAAAAAAGAGCAAGGATAAATATGGAGGTTTACTATATTCAGTATTTTTGCAATAAATCTTCATTCATAATCTTTTCTAAATGCATTTCCCACACCATCTAGCATTCGTAACACATTTGGCAAAAGCCTTTATAAGTGATCCTAAGAAGTTTATAAAACATGAGTACAGAACTCAGAATATACAACACTGATTTTATATTGTCCTATAACACAGTCCCTGGTATAGACATTATACCATACACATTGCTTTCCTAATTCAATCATACTTGCCTATGTTATAATGCATTACAAAATTAGTGTCTGCAGTGGTATAACACTTCCACTGGTTATAAACGAGTGTTTGCGCTATATACATAGTGTCACAATGGATAGGTGGGAGTGGATGCAATCGCAGGTAAATTGCGTTTGTTAGATAAGCACAGGCACACAATCCAAAACAGCAGACAGAGACAGAGTCAGTGAATAGGCAAGAGTCAGGTAATATATATAAAATGTAACAAGGACAAAGCAAGATAAAAAAAAAACAGAACAGAAGGGAACAGAACAAGATCAAATACCAAAATATAAACTGGATAATATGGTGTGGAAATGACAGTCATTAATGGGGCAAACTCAAAACAGGTGATGCTGATCATGACACAAGAGGGAAGCAACCGGTTACAAGACAGGGAGGTTACATGACATGAATCAAAACTAAGAAACAAGTGGCAACGTAAAAAAAAAAGGTGAATGAATGCGGATGTCCACACAGTAGTGCTGAGAGCTACGAGGTGCACTCAGAGCCACAGCATGCAGCATTCTTTGCAAGAGGGGAATATGTGACACATACTAGTAGAATACATAATAGCTAATAATAATAGCTAACATAAAGCTGTATAATTGCTCACAAGTACTTGTAGCTAATTTCCTAAGCCCTAAATCACAAGTGTATGACTTTAACTCGGTTAAAATGGTACAGATACTATACCAGAACCACGTTAACTTTATTGCTACAATGTTTACATGAACAAATTTGATGTGTTATGGCATTTGGGTTTATGAAGTCATATACTGTGCTGTGAAAAAGTATTTGCCCCTTCCCAATTTCTTCTATTGTATAGCTAATTTGTCACTTTAAAATGTTTCTGATCATCTAACTAATTTTAAAATGACAGACAACTTGAGTAAATACAAAATGCAGCTTTTAAATGTTTATTCCATTTATTGAAGATGAAGATTTATTCAAACCCTATATCACCCATATGAAAAAGTAATTGCCCCTAAACCTAATAATTGTTTTTGCCACCTTTGGCAGTAACAACTGCAATCAAACATTTGTAAAAACTTGCATTGAGTCTTTTTAGCTCACTGTGTTTTGATTCAGCTATACTGGATGGTTTTTGGCCATTAACTGAATGTTTAAAGTCTTGCCCCAGCATCTCAATGGGATTCAAGTCAGGACTTTGACTCCAAACTCAATTATGACAAGTTGTCCAGGTTCTACAGAAGCAAACAGTCCCTGCAACACTACCACCACCATGTTTGACTGTTGGTATTATCTTCTTATGGTGGATTGTGGTCTTAATTTACAACATATGCAAGGTGACCCATGTTTGTCGAAAAAAGAATAATATCCCGAAAGTCTCATGGGACATCCAGATCTTTTTTGGCAAATGTGAGACAAGCCTTTGTGTTCTTTTTGGTCAGCAGTGGTTTGTATCTTTCAGCTCTTCCATGGATGCCTTTTTGCCCCTGAGAATAACTAAGGCACATTAACTGAGGCAAATAAGGCCTGCAGTTCTTTAGTTGTTGATGTTCTCCTGGTGAAATTTTGGTAGGCCGGCCTCCCCTGGGAAGGTTCATCACTGTTCCAAGTTTTCTCTATTTGTGGATAATTACTCTCACTGTGTAGTTGTTTTTATTATTTTTAACCCCCTAAGTCTGGCTTGTATATATCAGGGATTGTCTCCTCATATACACGATATTTAGTGTCTGCTTCGTAGATTAATGCACTGTTGTATGAGAGGAAATAAAATGTAGTAAACTGTATTATATATATAAAGTAGTAAGGTAGTGGAATGATTGAATATATGAGAATAAATTTTGTATAATGATCAGAATGTATGCTGCTTGGCAGTCCACAGTGTCTGACCCCAACAGTATTAATGCACTGCCGTGTCATGTGGGAGATGATGAAGTGTCTGCATAAGAGTCAAGTGAATTTTGGAGGCCCTTCCACAGCTCAGGAAGAGAGTGATTCACAGCAATGTCAATTTTAATATAAGAGCAGTTCAATTTATTGGAAAGAAAGTGGATATCCAGATGCTGTTGCAACATAACTAATACTGCCTTCCGACGCACGGTGACCCATCATTCATTCAGACTAATGGAGCTTGAAGATTCACTAATACGATTCAAAATTTGGCAGCAACAAATCACTTTGAATCTTAGGTTTGTGTAATAGAGATAAATGGATATTATAGTTATGACCACTATAAATTTAAGCAATGAGGAATCTGTTTGAACGAATTGCCATCCTTGTTTTATTACTGCCAACCTACTTTCTAAATCTTGCAAGTGAAAAATATACACCTCATAGAGGTAAAAGGAAAAATCTGCCTCATTAGCATTAGATTTAGAAATAAAATAGAAAAGCTGGAGGCCTTCCTCCTAAATTAAAACCTTCCTTAATTGTCATAATAAATCAGCATTTTTTTGTTAATAAGCAAACCAGTTCATAACATTTAGAACCACTGTAAATTTTAGATTTGAATTCATAACAGGCCAGGACTCATAGTGCTACCCACATTATCATTATCCCAAATCATTGTTAATGAAGTGAACAATTTGTTTGGTCACAGTGAAAGAACCATTTTGGATGCAAGAAACTGATTTATATTAGTGGTCTGGCCAATTTACAGGCAATAGGCTATAACTAGGCAATAAATAGAAAAGCACAACCTAGTTCAGGTATCATGCATGCTAAATGGATTTTACCGTGAAAGCAGAATTATATCACATTGCTTATTGTTTTAGAAAAATATATTCCTCTGGTTATACTTAAAAAAAAAAGAAATTATCACCTGCTTGTTAAAATTTTTCAACTTTTTCGAAAAAAGGTTTTCATATAGCCATGGATGGATTATTATGCCTAGACCCCTACCTATGCATGCAAATATTACATGGGCACTTTGCGTGCCCTCCCCAAGCCCACACAGCGTGATCGCACAATAGAACAGGGCAACTCACAATCACACAGCATGTATTGCTTTGAAATGTCATTATTTTGTCATGTTAAATACATAGTTAGGAGTCAAAACACACATCTTAATTTAAATAAAATCACCACCATCAAACCATAAAAGATTTCATATAAGAACATTGAATGTAGTACAGAGCCACACAAAACCACAGTGAAAAATTTCCTACCGAAACCATCACCTTCCACCTGTATTTTAGGTGAAACATTTGAAATAGATTCTATTTGTTGTACCAAAGAGGCATCTTTAGCTTCTGTTTCTTTTTTTTTTATTTTATGCATTGCTGACTCACTAACATGCCTTTCCCTACGTTGATGGTGAAATTGACATTTGACCCTTAGCCACTCAGCCAATTTACCAAAAATTCAAACAGTTCAAATCACTGATTTGATTCAAATTTACTCCAATATTTAAAAAAAATTATTATAAAAAAGAGAATAATAAATCTTGAGGCCAAGGGCCCCATTGGCTCCTGGGCCCTGGGCATGTGCCAACTTTGCCCATGCAGTAATCCATCTATGCATATAGATTAACTTATAACTTAAATGACTTATACTGCATCCAGAAACAGTCTGTAAAATAGAGTGCAAACAAATTCTTCAGTGTTTCTTCAGTGGGACAATGACAAGTCAGGAGATGGGCCAGGCAGAACTCAGACAAGGTATTTACTATTTTAACTCAAAGTATCGCTTTGCACACACTCAGGCTCTGTGTCTCAACTATCTCATCCCATGTCTCTCCCAGCCCTCATCTCACTGCAGGCACACATAGAGAGACAGAGAGAGAGAGAGAGGGGGGGGGGGAGGTAGGGAGGGAAGAAAATTAGTTAATTAATAAGGAGCAGGTGTTAGCGCTTACCTTTTTGCTGTTCCTGGCTCCGTCTCCCATTGCCAGAGCAGCACTTAATCACGCCCTTCCTGCCACATTGATATTTACTTACAGGACAAGCCAGGGAACATAGTCAAATCCAAAGCTATGCATAATTACCTTCTAACTATGCAAGTTATTACAAAGGCCAGTTACAAATTACAGCTATTTAATAGTGGCAATAATAATAGCACTCTAATTATGCTGTTATGTACTGTATATCGTCCTAAATAAAACTAATTTCTTATTTTGGATTTTTGGATTTTAATGAATATTAATGGCAACATCAATGTCAGACCATAATGACAGTTATGTACAAGCTCCCTGATCCTAAAGTAGACTTTAGAGTTTGGTTTTGCTGTTGAACAGGTCGTGTTGTAATGGTTTTATGAGTTTGAATTTGAGAAATTTTCATGAGTCTTAAGAGGATGTGTCATAACACAACATTATGTCAACAAAAACTGATTTTTCTTGACATCGAAGTGTTGAAAGCAGTCTTTATGACAGCTCACTCCTGTTGATATAAGCCTTTATAAATATTTCTGTAGGTTTATGTCAGATATATGAGGAGCTTACATAGGTAGCACTGTGGACACTGCCCTGAAGTAAAGTACTACCATCCATCCATCCATTGTTCAGTAACAGTTTTATCTTGCTCAGGATCACAGGGCATCCAGATCCGATCCCAGGAAGACTTGTTATAAGGCAGGAATACACCCTGAATGGGATATTCACACACTATTTCACACTTAGGGGCAGTTTAGCATAGAGGTGGGAGGAAACCCAGAGTTTGCAGAGGAAACCCACACAGCCACCAATTTTCTATGTTTATAATGTTGCTCTGTCTTTACATTTACACTTAATTTGCAATATCCAAAGGTAGAGCTGGTAGAACTGAATTCAAGCTACATTGAGCTATGATACTGTTAGAACTTAGCCATACACTACCTAAATAAAAATTATAAGTAAAACAAGTCCTGTAACCCAAAGTGTTCCTAAACTACATAAAACCAATGAAGAACAAGACACAGTCAATACAATAACTGCTGGAAGTGCTAAAAGTGCTCATTCAAGTGTTCTTGAATGAGGTGGGTCTTAAGTTGTCATTTGAAGACAGCAAGTGACTTCGTTGTTCAGACACTCCGGGGGAGTTCATTACACCACCTTAGTGCCAGGACATAGAAAAGTCTGGATGCTTTCCTCCCATGTGTTCTGGATCACAATGGGACAAGTCGAGCCATACTTGAGGCACAAAGTGCTATGGGTACACATTGGGCTTTGACCATTGCCATCACGTAGGGAAGGGCTGGATCGTTTTTGGCTTTGTAGGCCAGCATCAGGGTTTTATACCTGATGCAGGTGCTGCAGAAAGCCCATGAAGGGGCCGCAGCAACGGAGAGACATGGCTGAACTATTGAAGGTTGAGTACAAGTCGAGCTGCAGCATTCTGAATCAGTTGCGGGGGCCTGTTGGCATGTGTAGGAAAGCCAGCCAGGAGGGAGTTGTAGTAGTCAAGTCTTGAGATGACAAGAGACTAAACAAGTATCGGTTCCAAGGCTACGTGCTTCTGAAGACAGAGTGATAAGGGTGTTCTCAAAGGTAATTTAGAGATCACAATGAAGACCAGCAAATCCCAGGATGTAAAGCAGCTCCGTCTTGCTTTGATTAAGCTTGAGGTGGTGGGCTGCCATACATGAAACAGTGTCTGCTAGACATGCTGAGATCTGAGCTGTAACCTGAGTATCAGGAGGCTGAAAAGAAAGGATGAGCTAAGTATCATCAGCATAACAATGGTACGAGAAGCCATGTGAAGAAATGACATCTCCCAGTGAGCGAGTATAGAGTAAAAAATAGAAGAGGACCCAGCACTTAGCCTTGTGTGACACCAGTGGAGAGTTTACATGGAGTGGATGTTGAGCCGTTCCATGTCACCTGGTAGGAGCACCCTACCAGGTAGGACTTGAACCAATTCCATGTAGAGCCAGCAATGCCATGGTCAGAAAGGATGGACAGAAGTATATTGTGGTTGACTGGACCAAAGGCAGAGGAGAGGTCATGAAGAATCAGGGCCGATGACAGCCCAGCTGACCTTGCAGCATGCGGCTTCTTTGTCACTGCGATAAGTGCAGTTTCAGTGGAATGTGCTGGTTTGAAGCCAGACTGGTTTGGATCCTGAAATTGGTTCTGGGAGAAAAGAGAGACAGCTGAGTGCAGACAGCACGCTCAAGAATGTGCTGTCTACAATCGTGCTGTCTTTGAGCATTCTTTCACCTAGCTGTGGTGCTGCAGTATCCCTGCCCATGTTCTTAAAGTAAGCAGGGATCAGGAGGGGGGCCAGTGATGTTCAATGAGGCTGAAAAGGTCTTAGACCAGCTTAGATGTAGCACACGCAAGGGAAACAATTGGCCATGATGGGCTGCTCTACCTGTGGACCGTATTATTGCTCTTGAATGAGGAGCAAAAAAGCTGTGAAAACTGTCTACCTCTCAAATTGCATTGTGTATTGAGCCATTAAGTAATGGAGCGTGGCTTTATTGCAGCACAGTTTATTGCTCTCAAGTCTGAAAGTCCAGTCTATTCCATCAAATGCACTTCCAAAATCAGATTTTGTTATGGTTTTACTTGTTTAAATTAGTTCCTGGCTTTTAAAGTAAAGCAAAGGATAAACATAAATGCTATTTAGTAGAAGCTTATGTTTCATGTACCTGCTGGGTGCACAATCATGTATTTTATTAAAAAGAGGAAATCTATAATCTACAATCTATCTATCTATTTTTGCCTTTTACTAGTCTTTGTATATGGATTGAAGAAACACAGTGCTTTATGACATTAACTTTAGGGATTAACCTCCAGGGGATAACAAGCACAACTTGGCATGTTTGCACTTCGTTTTCATAAAAATAAAATGCATGTCATTGGAATCAGCAGAACATAAAACAACATAAAAATGTAGTTGGTATCCAATACATTTCCACAAATTTCACAAATTCACTTCCTGAAATAGAAACCGATTCTCCTCTACACAATTACAAATACATGCACAGAAAGGTTGAGCAAGTTGTTAAGGTGTAGTTTAACCAACTGGGGCTAAATAAATTAATGTGCGAATGTCAGTGTGTTGTATGCCATGTGATGAAATCCTGCCTTGGATCCAGTGCTCCTGTGATGGGCTTCCGATTCAAATCTTAGGATGACAAATGTTATATTCATTATATTTAACGTTGTTGGTATATAATTGTACTTGTTACAGTAATTAAAAAGACAATTTCCCCTTTGCATTTTCTATTTGTTATTTTATTTTTCTTGACTTTTCCTTTCTTTCTTTTTTTTTTTTTTTAGTTATATCATCACTTTAAGGCCACCCCAGTATCATTATTAGCAGCATCTTCTTTATGTTTAATATAAATGTCCAGGCACAAACAGTGTATCAAACCTTCACTCAGATGCTCTGTAAGCCATGTTGTGAATCATCATATTTGAACCAAGTTAACTCCTACCACTACACTATTTAAATAAGATCAATATGTAATAAATAATTTAACCTCTTTTTAAAAAAAAAAACATATTGTGCATTGCCCACTTCATGTGTAAAGGAGTGCTGTTTATGACATCTGATTAGACTTAGCAGGCTCATGAATCTTTGCAAGTCACATGGTAACTCAATACAATAACGCTGACATTTTCAAAACATAAAAAGTCTCTGCATTCTTACTAACCTGTATTTCAAAATACCTGCATTACCATCCCGCGTTACCACTTGAAGAACCGAGCATTTGAGTGAAAGTTTCATATGTTATGCTAGAACATTGCTATTCAGTGCATAAACAGAACTACAGAGAATGTTTTTCTGTGAGACTTGGTGACTTTTAAGAGTGAATTAATCCATGCCATCTATACCACACACAGAGTAACAGAGTTACACTAAATTGAGATTTTCCCAATGATAATATTTGCTATTCATGACTTTCTATACATATCATATCTATGAGCTCTTTGACATTCTACACTAGGCATAATCAGCTGAAATTTGTAGTCCAGGTACATAAAATAACTTGTTTACAAAGGCCCAGATAAATGACAAACATATCTGAATGGTTACAACAGTTACCTTTCAAACAATAATGATTAGTTTATGTCTATAAATAAGACAGTTCAAAGTGGTTATGTTTTGTTTTGTAGCTCCATGCACTGTTTTGAATTTCATGTGGGATGAATAAATGCATTGCTGCTTGTTTTTCCATATTTAAATATTATATCAATTCAGCAATCAGACCAGAATGCACAAATAACATGATAAATCTACAAAGCTCTCCACTTTATCCATGCAGCTACTCCAAGATAAGATAAGATAAGATAAGATAAGATAAGATAAGATAAGATAAGATAAGATAAGATAAGATAAGATAAGATAACACTTTATTAATCCCAAAGGGGAATTAGAGTGTTCCAGCATCTCACATACACATAGTAAACACAGAGTACACGTAGAGAGTAAGCTAAATAAAATGGATAAAATAAAATAGATATATTATTATAGATAGATATAGATAGATATAAATAGATATTTATAATAATATAAAAGGAGAGATCTATAGTATATACATACACCGATTAGCCATAACATAAAAACCACTGACAGGTGACGTGAGTAACATTGATTATCTCACTACAATGACATCTATCATGGAGTGGGATATGTTAGGCAGTGAATAACAGTGAGCACACAAAGATGATGTTTTGAAAGTGAGAAAAATGGGCAAGTCTAAGGAACTGAACATCTCTGACAAGGGCCAAATTGTGATGGCTATACAGCTGGGTCCGAGCATCTCCAAAACTGCAGGTCTTTTGGGGTGTTCCCGGTATGCAGTGGTTAGTACCTACCAAAATTTCTCTTAGAAAGGGCAACAGCTGAACCAGTGCCAAGGCTCACTGATGCTCATGGGGATTGAAGGCTAGCCTGTCTGGTCTGATCCCATAGAAGAGCTACTATAGCAGAAATTGCTGAAAAATTTAATGTTGGTTCTGATAGAAAGGTGTCAGAATGCACAGTGTATCACACTTAGATGCAGACCATTCAGAGTGCCCATGGTGAACCCTGTACACCACTGAAAACACCTACAATAAGCATGTGAGCAATGGAAGAAGGTGTCCTCATCTGATGAGTCATGTTTTCCTATTCATTTTTTCTTTTATGGTCGGGTGCTTGTATGTTGATTACCTCGGGAAGAGATGGCAACAGGATATACTATGGGAAGAAGGCAAGCTGGTGGAGGAAGTGTGTTGCTCTGGGCAATGTTCTGCTGGGAAAATTGGGTCCTGGATTTCATGTGTATGTTACTTTGACACGTACCACCTACCTGAACATTGTTTCAGACCAAGTACACCCCTTCATGGCAACAGTATTGCCTAATTGCAGTGGCCTTTTACAGCAGGATTCAGGAATGAATTGAGATGCATGACAAAGGGTTCAAAGTGTTTACTTGGCCTCCAAATTTCCCAGATCTCAATCTGATCAAACATCTGTAGAATGTAATGGACAAACAAATCCAATCCACGGAGGCCCAAACTTGAAACTTACAATATATAAAGGATCTTCTGCTGATGTCTTGGTGGCCGATACCACAGCACACCTTCAGAGGTTTTGTGGAGTCCATGTCTTGACAGGTCAGAGCTGGTCTGCTGGCACAAGGGGGACCTACACAATATTAGGCAGGTGGTTTTAATGCTATGGCTGATTGGTGTATAAGTCACTTATACATGGTCCAATGAGCTGCCTAAAGTCTTATAATTATAACTGAATGCATATGACTGGATAAGCTGCGACAGAGGAAGCTGAGCTAGTTTAAATAATTGGCGTAACTGAACTACAGTGAGTTACATTATCATCCCTGCTACAAGATTTTGTCACATATTTGGTTCAGTCTGCTGAAATGCATTGCTGTCTCTGAATCTAGTCTAGTACGTTTCATTCATCCATTCAGAATGATTTAATCTGTCCTGCAGAACAACATTCACTCCACTACTTTGAGTGTCCTCTCATCTTTTTGCCTTCCTGACTTGCCAGATGTGTGTATGATCTGACCTTGTAGAGTCACTGTCCCTTGGATCTAACCTTCAGGTCAGCGCTTTTGTCAGATTTAATTCTATTACCGTGTATCCTGCTCTTCCCCCACTCTTCAAATCAATTTCATCTAACAGCACAGCCTGGCAATCTGCCATGATTCTCTCCTACATTGGCCACCCACCAGCTGAACTCTTCATCTTCCTGCCCTCCTTCCCTCACTGCTCTGGGACCTTAATTAGCAATAGAGCCAGGGTCAGTGGAGAATAAAGATCATCTTTGGGTTCAACGGAATGCTTCCTGGAGAGAAGGAGAGAGAGAGAGAGAGAGAGAGAGAGAGAGAGAGAGAGAGAGAGAGAGAGAGAGAG
>JAOVVH010000035.1:8647015-8657278 GCA_028566435.1 Scorpiodoras heckelii | reverse complement strand
CCACACAGAACGGCCCGGACCGGGAATCGAACCTGGATCGTCTTGCTGTGAGGCGACAGTGCTAACCACTACACCACTGTGCCGCCTAAACCACAAATGTAAACAAATATTAATTTAATCTGCTGTGATTTTTACACATAAGAGCTGCTTGAATTTATATAGAATGTTGAAAATGTTTTACGGGTGGAAATGCCGTGCTGAAGAGAGAGATCAGAGCAGAATGGCCAGACTGGTTTGACTTGATGCTACTCTACAATAACTCAAATAACCACTCTGTACAGCCATGATGAGCAGAAAAGCATCTGAGAACAACATGCCAAACCTTGAGATCGATGAGCTACAACAGACAAAGACCACATCAGGTTCCACTCCTGACAGCCAAGAACAGGAATCTGGTGCTGCTAGGAGCAGAAGCTTGCCAAAACTAGATTGATGACAACTGGAAAAAGGTCACCTGGACTTTTTCAAACCAGTCTGGCCATTCTGCCCTGATCTCTGTGGGAAGCTGTTGTGTATGAAATGAAAATCCCAGGAGAGCAACAGTTTCTGGTACCAACAACCATCTGAGATCATGTGTTTGCCATGTGATTAGATGACTGGATAATTGCATTAAAGAACTGGTGAACATGTCTGCATAATAAAGTATTTTGGTGACTGATCTTGTCTATATATTATAAAGTGTTCACGTTAGCATTTGTGTATTTGTGGATTATTATGCACAGCAGCAATCCAGGAAGTTCTTTATCCCAAATGAAACTTGTTGATCAGTGTGTCATGGTATATAAATTTCATGAACGGAATTGAAGTATTCATAACATTTCTGTAATTGTATTTGACCAACGTATAGCAGCCCCTTGTTTCCCCAAATCCTGATTACATCCCGTTCCCCATATATTACTGTTCAATTAAACACTACAGCTCTTTTCCTTTTCTTTTCTTTTTCGCTTTCTTGCTATAGTTCTACCATGCCTGTGATCAGCCGGGCATTGTCGTCTTCTGCATTATGGAGTATGATGTCCTCCAGTTCTGTGATTTTCTCGGCTCCCTCATGTCCGTCTGGGTTACGGTCATCGCCATGGCCAGACTTAAATCCATCATCAAGCAGGTAATGATGACTTGGGGTCAGAATTGTTAAAGCGTAATTCAACAACAATAATAATACAATAAAGCATGCATTGCACTTTATATGAATTATGATATAGTGTTTCTAGAGTTGATTTCAATAGTATAACTGATAGTGAGGACTGTATTATTATTATTATTTTTTTTATCTCTGGAGAAGTTCCGGTTCCCTGATTTAGTGCTGTGATATAAAGATGTGAATATTAGCACTCATCTTTATTGGCAAAATCTGCATTCATTTGTAGTGAACATTTCAGTCACACTCAGAGCCATGAGAGAATTTAAGAAAGAACGAGTGGAAGCTCATAGGAGACTGAAATAGATTTTGTGCGTGCATGCATGCGTGTGTGTGTGTGTGTGTGTGTGTGTGTGTGTGTGTGTGTGTGAGAGAGAGAGAGAGAGATAGTTATTTTTCAATCAATTATAATGCTAGAGAGAATATATCTCTACCACAATTGTATCAAGTTGCTATTGAACCATAAGATTATATGTTTCAAATTGCTTATTATATGTTGAGAGTGTACTTCAACATTGGAGAGGAAAAAGAGGACTCACAAGCATTCACCTCTAAAATATTTGCGTGACCTAATGCTTATTCTATTCGCTTTGTATAGGTGCTGTACCTACTCGGGGCAATGTCTCTGTCCATGGCTCTTCAGCTGGACCGCCACGGCCTGTGGAACCTACTAGGCCCCAGCCTTTTCGCTTTGGGTATAATGGCCATCGCCTGGGTAAGAAGCGTCTAATACATTTCCATGCTGTATCTAATAATCTCGTGCCTGTAGAGATAATGTAAAACCTTCTCAAGAAATGTTTTTAATAGAAAGTTAAAGCATGGAAGTTATATAGCAGGGCCAGGGAACACAGATAAAACTGTTGCAGGGTCAGGACTTTGCAGAATGTGTGATGGATGGTATTGGTTTATAAATTTAGAGAGATTTGGCAAAGTAACCCTCCAGCTATTACTAGACTTGGAAGTTCTTTATGCAACTGCTGAATCATGAAACACGAAGTTTAAAAGTAAAAAATAAAGAATAAATATGTCCTAAAGTCTCCAGAGTTTCTTTTCAGCTTTGGAGTGGTTGCTTGTATAAAATGCTTTGTGGTGGGAAAAGCTGCAATGCACCACACTCCAAAAATAACTTATGATCCTGTTGGTCTGAAAACCTGTGGTTGATGGTAAAGTGCTTATCCTAAGTGCTACGACTGGCCTTTCCTCATCCTGGCTGTTTGCAAAAATAGTCATTTGCAAATTGTTAGGTGATTTGAAATTATTCTTGGTTCAGTGTGTGGCCCTTTGCTTCTCACTACGTCTGAACATTGCAGGACACATTCATCTTAGGTAGCGGTCATTAGCATGTCAGCTAAGATAAAACGTAGGGCACTGACATTACTTTATACAGGCGGTATTATTCATGCCTTTATAGTTCCATTACCAGCCAGCTTGTTCTTTCTCTATCACAATAATGTGTTTCCTGAAGTGAGCAAATAAAAAATAATGGGTGTTGGGATAGGAGAGGACTTAGCCGTAGACCCCGACACAAGCGTTTGATGTGATCAGTGGCTTGAGAGAAGCCTCCCTCCAGCCGAACAATGGTACATGTAAGACAAAAATGGAAAACTGAGGCGAGATAAAGTGGCGAGGACTGAGCTGTGTCTTCGTGAGGTGAGTCGGCAGTGACGAGTATGAATCATTCACTAAATGCGGTGACTGAGCACACAAATTGATTTAGAGGGAGAGAAAGAAGGAACCAGTCACGATCTTCTGCACAGGGAAGAAAGAACAAAAGTTAGACATGTTTAGTCTGTGATTATTGCTTCTTAGTCGTTTATATGGAAATGAGGCTTTGAATAACGTGTAGGCACCATTGTACTCAGCACGCATCAGACATTTCATTACGTAAAAATGAAACGAAAAAAGGGGGGAAGGTTTTTAAGTATGGCTGCAGATTCTGTGTAGGTTAAGACAAATTATTGTTACAGCAAATGATCCTACATCAGTGATTGCACTGATTTACAGTATACTTCATTATGATTCTATATGTTAGACTATAGCTGGATCACATTAGTTACTAGGGGAATATGACATTTTGCTATGAAACTGACATAGTAAAGTTTAAAGAAGCACACTATTCAGAATGAACAGATAATATATTCTAAATGAATACAGATATGAATACAGAGATGAATAAGAAAGCTTGCCAGGAAAGTTCACAGGGCATCTGGTTGAGCCTACAGCTGCGCATTTGGACTGGGATTCCTCCAAACCCAGCTACAAAAGTTGAGTGGGAGGTTTTTGCTTTCATGTGGGTGCATGTAAACACAATGTATTTACAGCATCCTTAGTAACTGACTGGTCAGGGTCACTGTGGCTTAAATTACTTAGTTTATATTTTGGGAAACAGAAAGAACTAAATTTCTTAGGAAAATCACAGGCATATGCAAAGAAAATATTACAATGAGGAGCATTAAAGCAAAACACAGAACAAATACTTGTTCTCTGAACTAATTTACTTTAATTACATTATTAAAAAAGCAAAACACAGTTTCTACTGGTACTTACATTTTCCTTTATACAGATTGTAAACATCTAAAATCAATTTTTTGTTCAATTTGCCTGGCCAATTATTTCTGTT
The DNA here is from genome assembly GCA_028566435.1 of Scorpiodoras heckelii. NCBI lineage: Eukaryota > Metazoa > Chordata > Actinopteri > Siluriformes > Doradidae > Scorpiodoras > Scorpiodoras heckelii. Next base: position 8,653,520 of record JAOVVH010000035.1, on the reverse strand, counting down.
TGTGATTTATTAAATATATTTAAATCCTCCAGTCAAATCTATAAAAAATTATATGGATACAATATCTAATCATGATTCTATTATTCTCACTCAGTCTTCATACATTAAAGAAAAATAATGATCTCTTGAGGGGGAAAAAACATACAATTTAAATGAACAAGGATAACGTGATTATGTTTCATACAAAGCAAAATACTAATGCAAACCTCTCCCTGATCCTAATATTAACCTTATGCTTAAGAAAAACACGTCCTGATTTCGAACTTCAGTTACCTTTAAATACTTTAATTACACGGACACGTTAAAAATCACTTTCAGTCAGGCCAGACATTTCATCGACTTGAATCCCTATCTATCCCCGTAATTGTTTCCCAATACTTAATCCCCACATAATGTTTCTTGGTCCAGGTTCGTGTGAAGTGTGGTGTCATGTAGCTCGATAAGCACAGCGCTTGAGTACATTTTCACCCACAGTACTATTATATAGCATAGTTGTGTAACGGTGTGCCGATGGTACAATTTAAATAAAATTATAGACACTCAGTAACAGCAGCAGTATATACAAGGGCATAGCACCAGCATAGAAATATACAGAATACAGATAAGTATGGGTTGCTTTCAGGCAAAGTGAAAAAGCAGATTGAAATGTCAAGCTGTACCGGCACAATCAAAGTCTCACAATGTGTTATTCATTTCACGTTTGGGACATTATATGCTTCAGTTATTGCCCCTCAGCTCGCATATTTCTCTTAGACACATCTTCAAGTATCCCATGATGTACTTAGTTTATGCATCTATTTATTTATTTATTTATATATTTATTTTCATGAAATGCTAAAGATAGAGTTCGTCTATCCTGGAGTGCAGAACAGCTGCGGTGTGAATATGGTGCATTTATTTATCAAAGAACTTTTATATCAATCAGCTTGTTCACATGTGATTTGGCAAAGCCTCACTCACTTCGCAAATGTGCCCATACAGCCCAAATGAGAGCAGTGGAGCGGAGCAGTTGACTGTGTTCACACAGGTGTGATCTAATAATATAAAAACATTGAAATTGAGAAAAAAGAGAGAGAGAGAGAGAGAGAGAGAGAGAGAGAGAGAGAGAGAGAGAGAAAGCGAGAGAGAGAGAGAGAGATTGAGAGACAGAGAGAGACATCTGTAATAAATTTGCTAGAGTGTCTTCTGGATGTCTGTGTACACGTACTGTATACGAAAACATCCGAGTAGAGTGTCGAAAGATAATTAATAAGAAACCTAGATTTACATAAGGAACAGGCTTTCAGATTACAAAAGGGTTTGGACAGATTCACACTCTTCCGAATAATACACTCCTGTCAGATACGTTCTGAGATTTTCAGGTATAAAATGCCAGTATTCCAACAAGTGTCAACTGATTACATACATCATCCAATCAATGTGAGCTCTCAGACTATTCACCAAGCTCAAGAGGAAGCCTATTTTGCAGATAAATATTCAACTTTTGAATATACTGGATATGTGAGGATCTTTCCAAGGAATTTCTCCAACGTATCATTTTATTCAGGACTATGAATACACACCATTGATCCACAGAGTTAGACATCTCTCCCTGAAAAATAATAGCTGTATAAGGGAAAATATGAAAACTGAAAGCTGACTTACCTGTGCTTCTCTACAATGGACAAGATTAAGGATTTACTGCACATTGAAGAAATTCATTCTCACAACTCACAACTTTTGTGTAATAATAATGAGTAATAATGTAAAGGTTCAGATGGCATTGATTTTTTTCCCCCTGATTTTTTCAGTTTTTTTCTGTTTTTATACATTTGAGGTTATGCACATGTAATATTCCCATGACAGGTGGTTGTTGGTGGTTGTTGTACTTTGCAGTGGCCATCAGCCAGACTCTGAATTTCAACCCTATTAAAAACCTAATCTTAGAGGACAGAATAAAGGAACTTCCCATTTCTGTATGGTGTTATGATGCAAAATACCTCTATAACTGTCTCCTACCTTGTAAGACATTCCAGGAAGAGGCTTAGTGCTGTTATTTATTATTATTATTTTCCTCAAAGGAGACTGCGGTGCTGAAAATATTGAAATAAATGTTTTGCATAAACAATACGTAGGAAACCGTTCCAGCAATCGTTTCTGTGTTTCTTCTCATCAGGGTGAATGTTCGGTATCTTTATTATTTTGAAATATCCATGTAGGACCATGTCTTAACCTCAGAGCAGAGGCAATGTTTCGAATTTATGCAAATTTATGCAATCTGAAAGCATCCTGGTACTTAGTTCATGATTCGTAATGCCATTCATCTTTTTATTGTTTCAATTTTTTAAAAAACATTATAACTAATATTTATTTCAATTTTTTATTTTATTAGAACACTGTCTCAGATGAAGGATAATGTGCCTTGATTACAGTGAGGAATACTGTGGTTCCTGCAATATTCTTTAAGGAAAGCAGCCAGTTGGACTTAATTTTCTTCATTACTATTCTTTGTAATACTGTGCCAGATGATATAAATGCAATTTCAGTTTAATCACATTTAGTTAAAAATGAGACATATGTATTTGGATGAAAATATTCTTGTAGATTGTATCTAGATATTACTTTTCGGATAGAGGCTGTTCCAATGTCAAGACTGTACAGTAGTCATCAATCATAAAGGACTTTTTACAACAGCACAAGCTCCATAAAGAAAGAAATAAAGAAGGGCTATTATATAGAACAGTTTAAGAAAATTATTGCAGACTAATCAAAATGTTCTGCTCTGAGGTGTAAAAGCATGCAAGGCTGCGCAGAGGGTTGACACCCAGTTTGAAGTGCTAGGACACTGAAGAACACTGGCAATGTCAGGTGGTTAAGGATAAATGAGCAAGGCAAGAGACTCTTCTTGAACAAGACAGCAAAAGGCTGAACATCATGTAGTAGCTGTGTGGGTGTAGAAATAAAGGGGAAAGGTGCAGAGCAGTGTGAAGCCTTCTGAAATTCTACCAAAAACCTACTTTCCTTAAAAAATATATAATGGCACCCAAGGCTCATCTGTATTTTACTGACAGGAAAGGCATACTTGACTAAACGGCTTATTTATAAGAGTATGCCAGAAGGTTACGCTATAGTGTTGAGACTCTCAACAAAATCTAAAAAACATTTTTGCTGGCTTTTGAAATGGTCCATGTAAAGTAATAATTCAAGGTTGTTTGCAGGCAAGCAATTGAAATGCAATATAACAGGGTTACACACACACACCGCCATTATGTACAACATTTTAAACTCCTTGATATTCCTGGATATTTTGTGCATGTGGACTTCCTGTTCAGTTCAAACCACAGGTCTTCAATGGGGTTCGAATGCAGTTGGGTGATGGAGACTTTTCCATCAGATCCATCAGTCATTTCATGCATCTGTGGGTTTGGTGTTTTTTTGTTTGTTTTTTATCATTTTGAAATATCTGATTATGGACCTCAGAGGCAGCCTAGTTTTTTGTTGCAATATTCTGGTACATAGTTCATCAATCTTCACAAAACCCTGTGAAGCACCAGCCATGAAACGACACAATACGGATCCCCCATCATATATTACAGTGGGATATTGGGTGCTTTTCCTCATATACACTTCTTCTTCATTTGGCTGGTCCTCTTGGCGGTCGCCACAGCGGATCATTCATCTCCATCTTGCCCTGTCATGAACATCCCTTTCCATCACACCCATCACCTGCATGTCCTCGCTCACCACATCCATAAACCTCCTCTTTGGTCTTCCTCTCTTCCTCCTGCCTGGTGGCTCCATCGTCAGTACCCTTCTTCCAGTATAACTCTCATGTCTCCTCTGCACATGTCCAAACCATCTCAATCTCGCCTCCCTAACTTTATCAATTTACCAATACATCGTACCCTCGCTGTCCCTCTAATTAACTTGTTCGTACTCCTGTCCATCCTCGTCACTCCTAATGAGAATTGCAGCATATTCATTTCTGCCAGCTCTAACTCCCTCTCCTGTCTTTTTGTCATTGTCACTGCCTCCAGGCCATACAACATAGCAGGCCTCACTACTGTCTTATAAACTTATAAACCTTTCACTCTGGCCGATACCCGTCTATCTCAAATCAATCCTGCTACTCTACGCCACCCATTCCACCCTGCCTGTACTCTCGTCCCCAAGTATTTTAATTCCTCTACTTGCACCAGATCCACTCCTTGCAACTGAACCTTTCCACTGCCCTCACTCTCACACACACATGTACTCTGTCTTGTCCCTGCTAACTTTCATTCCTCTTCTCTCCAATGTATCGATCCATCTCTCCAGGCTAACTCCAAACTGCTCCCTACTCTCACCGCAAATCACAATGTCTTCTGCAAACATCATAGTCCATGAGACTCTTGTATAACAACATCAGTCAACCTGTCCATGACCACTGAAACAGGAAAGGGCTCCATGCTGACCCTTGATGTAGCCCCACCTTCACTTTAAACCAGTCTGTCAGTCCTGTTGCACACCTCACCACTGTCACACTGTCCTCATATATGTCCTGCACCACCCTCACATACATTTCCGCTACTCCTGACTTCCTCATACAATACCACAGGTCCTCTCTCTGCACTCAATCATAAGCCTTTTCCAGATCAACCAACAAACAATGCAGCTCCTTCTGGCCTTCCCTACACCTCTCCCTTAACACTCTCAAAGCAAATATCGCATCTGTGGTGGACTTTGCTGGCATAAAACCATACTGCTGCTCACAAATCCTCACCTCATCTCTAAGTCTAGCTTCCACTACTTTTTCCCAGATCTTCATGCTGTGGCTGATCAACTTTATGCCTCTGTAGTTATTACAGCTCTGCACATCACACTTACTCTTAAAAATTGGTACCATTATGCTTCTCCACTTCTCTGGCATCTTCTCACCTTCCAAGATTCTATTAAACAATCGAGATAAAAACTCCACTGCAATCTCAGCTAAACACTTCCATGCCTCCACTGGTATGTCATCGGTGCCCACTGCCTTCCCACTCTTCATCCTCTTCAAAGCTACACTCACTTCCTCTTTGCTAATCTGAGGCACTTCCTGTCTCACTATCTCCGCTTCATCCAACCTTCTCTCTCTTATCAGCTCCTCAAAATACTCCTTCCATCTTTCTAATACACTCTCTTCATTAGTCAGCACCATCCCTTCTGCATCCTTTATCACCCTAACTTGCTGTACATCCTTGCCAGCACAGTTCCTCTGTCTCGCCAGTCGATACACGCCACATCTCTTTGTACTCCTGTCTACTTTCTTCATCTCTCTTGAGATTCTAGTTCTGTTTTGCCAACCTCTTCCTTCTTAAGCTTTCCTGCACTTCCTCATTCCAGCACTAAGTCTCCTTTCCTTCCTTCCTCTGTTAAGACAACATACCTAGCACCCTCCTAGTTGATTCCCTCAGTGCATTTGCAGTTCCAGGTACAAGCCCAGTTGTCTGTCACCCCTTCCTCCCCACCCAGTATCTGCCTTACCTCCTCCCTGAATCTCACACCGTACTCTCATTCCTTTAACTTCCACCATCTGATCTGTGATTTAGCCCTCACCCTCTTCCTTCTCTTCACCTTCAAAGACATCCTACCTACCACTAGCTGATGCTGCCTTGCTACACTCTTGCTACCACCTTACAGTCACCAAACTCCTTCAGGTTGCTTCTCCTGCATAGAACATTATCCAGTGTAGACCTTCCTCCACTCTTAAATGTCACCCTGTGCTCTTCCTTCTTCTGAAAATAAGTGCACTACTGCCATTTCCATTCTTTCAGCTACCTATCTCCCTTTACCAGTCATAGTGCCAATGTTCAGTGTTCCCAACTCCTCCACCATCCTCACTCTCCCCTTCTCTGTCTGTCTCTCTACTCTTCTTCCCCATCTCCTTCTCCTCCTGTGACCAACAGTAGCCCAGTTTCCGCTGGTACCCTCTTGGTAAACAATTCCAGTGGCGGTCGTTGTTAACCTGGGCCTTGACCGATCCGGTATAGAAATCAGATTTGTGATCCATATTATTGATTTGGCATAGTTTTTATGCCAGATGCCCTTCCTGACACAACCCTCCTTATTTATCCGGGCTCGGGACCAGCACTAAAATGCACTGGTTTATGCATCCTGGTGGCATGATTTTCCTCATATACCCACAACCCACAATTTATTTTCTACTTTCCTTACAAACACTTTCATGTTATTGATCTGCCATCTAATATCAAAATTTTAAAATATAAACTGAAGAATCAACTAAACTGTGCAGTTACAAAATTGCTTCTATAGTTTTTAAGAATGTTATCTAGATTGGGCAGGTCAGCAATCATCTAGCTTTTTGCTTTGGCCGTGCTGATTGATGATAAATGAGATTTTATCTTTGTGCAACTTTATATACATTGCATACTCTGGGGAACCAGGACAACTTTGTTCTTTAATGCACATTCTAATTTATTATTATTATTATTATTATTATTATTATTATTATTATTATTATTATTATTATTATTATTATTATTAT
>JAOVVH010000035.1:8577109-8588109 GCA_028566435.1 Scorpiodoras heckelii | reverse complement strand
TCCCAGCAATTACAATAGGGGTCCTTGCGCGCTTCGCGCTCGGACCCCTAATAATAATAATAATAATAATAATAATATTTTGAATTTGAATAATTTCAAGTTTTACTGCACTAAAATGTTCCTCCTGTCAGTAACAGCTTAACTGAACTGAAATAGTAAATGCAGTGCAAAAGCTTTACTGAACGTGATCTCAGTATTCAACATCAGTTCACATCAGACACATCAGAACTCGAGCCTGCATGTTGCACTGCCCGGTTTACGTTATCTCTCTTTCCCCACTCGTGTATGTAACAGCTGATTTATACTTCACACACAGCAACAATGCAACATACGATGCACACCTCTAACTTGCACACCACGACACTTCTGCTCTATGCAGCTGCCATGCATGTCGTTTCTTTTTCTTTCTTCCTTTTGTTGATGTCATGCTGACGTGGGGCAAAACAAATACCCAAATAATGATTTCAGTACACAAATACCGGCCCCAACAGATTTTTAAAAACCCGCATGCATCTAATTTGGCAGAGACCTGTGTGAATATCAGCATGCTGCACATGTACTTGCTCACGGATGCAGAAGTGTGTATATGCCATATATTTTGTCTTTCCATCCACCGTTTTATCAAATTAAAAATTTTCCCTGTGCTGTTTCAAACTGTCAAACAGCCAAGGCCTTGCTGATAACACAGTGATTGCCAAAGTGAACAACGACGTGTGGGACCTTGACAGACCATTGGAGGGAGACTGCAGTTTGCAGCTTCTCAAATTTGATGATGAGGAAGCACAAGCAGTAAGTCCAAAATCCCATTTTGTTTTTTCCTTTTAAAAAAAAAAAAAAATTTGTTCTACAGGTAACGGTCGCTTAGTGGAGCAGCAAAGAAAATTACTGAGTTACAGAATTATATATTACTGAAAATGGTTCTTGCTGTCTCTACGGCATCTACGTAACATCACTAATCATTCCAGGAACAAATCTGACAGATAAAAACAGCACAAAAAGCCTAAAGGTTTAAGCTTCAAGTGAGAGTTTGAGTACTAAAACACATAAATAAAAATAACCCCCATTTTAAATGCAATAAAAACAGAAATCTATATTTTGTTCATTCACTTGAAGTTTTATTTAACAGAGGAGAATCCTGAGAAAAGACATAATCTTGACAGCAGCGTATGTCTCTCCAAAATACCAGTATATCCATATAATCAATGGTACTTTCACATATATACAGATCACCCATGCCGTGGGCACTGATGCACCCCCGTGCCATCACAAGATTGCAGGTTTTTGCACTTTTCGTTGGTAACAGTCTGGATGGTCTTTTTCATCTTTGGCACGTAGAATCTGACATCCGTTTTTCCGAAACACAACCTGAACCGTGGACTCGCCTGACCACAGAACATGTTTCCACTGTCATTCAGTCCATCTCAGATGACTTTGGGCCCAGAGAACATGCTGGTATTTCTGTGCAAAATTAATAAATGTCTTTCTCTTTGCATAATACAGTTTCAGGTTTCATTTCTTGATGTAGTGGTGGACTGTGTTAAGCCATGATGATTTTCCAAAGTACTCCCGAGCCCATGTGGCTATGTCCATCACACACATTCAGCAGTTTCTGCCCTTGGCCTTCACGTACCAGGATTTCCTGAATCTTTTCATGATATTATGAATTGTGGATGTTGATGGACCTAAATTCTTTGCAGTCTTGTGCTGAGAAACATTGCATTTGAACTGACTGACAATTCTGTCATGAAGTTTGGCACAAAGTGGTGAACCACGACCCATCCTTGCTTGCAAAGACTAAGCCTTTGTTGGTGCTCCTTTTATACTCAGTCTTGATGACCTCACATGTTACCAGTCAAAGTGCTAATTATGGATTACTTAATCCTCTGTGCTTTTACCCTGAATTTTGGTTGTAGCCAAATGTTATGGTGTGTTGTAGTTTTGTTATTGTTTTACTTGAACATCAGGGATAAAAACCCACATTGATCATTTGTCATAATCAGGGTTATCAATTTTATCATCTGATCATTGCAGCAGAAGGTGTTTTTTGGTAGGGATTTAATAATTACCAACTTTGTGCATGCACCACATTTACCTACAGTATATGGCCAAATGTTTGTGGACAACCTGGCCATCACAGCTGTATTAAAAGTGCAAAGTTAAAAGCACACAATCTTATAGGACATCTTTATATCCTATAACATTAAAGTTTCCCTTTGTTGGCATTTATTGGCCCAAACCTGTTCCAGTTTGACAATGTCCACAGAAGCGAGCTCTATGAAGACATAGTTTGCCAAGGTCGGAGTAGAAGTCTTTTGGCCTGCATGATTATTGAATGAACAAATCCCCATAGCCTTTTTACATGTTATTAAGTTATTATAACAACAAAAGAGGACTAACTCTCGATTGAAATGTTCGAGAAGCACGTATGGGTGTGTTAGTTGGGTGTCCACATACTTTTGGACATATAGTCTGTCTTATTTGAATAAATGTGAATGAAACGATTCTGTTTTTAGGTCTATTGGCACTCCAGCGCCCACATTATGGGCGAGGCCATGGAGAAAGTGTACGGAGGCTGCCTGTGTTATGGACCTCCTATTGAGAACGGCTTCTACTACGACATGTACCTGGACAATGAGTGAGTGTCCGAATGATATGATATTTTACTATTGAATCTATGCTGTATATTTGTTAGCATCAGTATGGTTCTTGTGCTTTAGATAGGCCTGGAATGATTTGTTGACTTTTTTTTTTAACAATAGAAGAACTGCTACATCATTGGGACATTAATTCTTACTATTGTGCTAAATGGCTTCTTGTGTATACTGTAGTTAAATATCTAAATTCCCAGCGGATTAGTGATCTTCATACACTTTGCATAGAATTGATATGGAAGGTGAATTTAGTCCGTTGTTTAACAGACATTTAATAACCGTAGAGAAAAAATAACTTGCAGGTCGTGAAGATTTGAATTGCACTCTATTCTTCAGGCTTTTATTAGTTTAACAAATTCTTCCGCTGATGGCCGAATATTCAGTATGCGCTAAACAATTGTTTAATTTCAAAGACAGATCGACCAGTCTGTTCAAAGCGAGCTTGGGAAAGATGCTTTATGGACAATTTCATTTGACCTTTTCTTAGACTGGGCTCTTTACCGTGCCTTTAAATTAGCGTGAAGGGAGGAAGTAATAAGCACAAGTTATTTTCTTGCTGAAAAGCCAATTTATGCTAATGATATTCTAGGAGATGATTTGACTGTCAAGTTGCACCTTGTTTATGGTGTAGACGTGTCAGCTGTGAAACAGCAAAGCCGAATAAGGTGACTGGTAATAGAGAAAGTTCTTCTGAATGTGGCGTCTAGGAGATGTTTAGAATTCCTTTTTTTGTGGCTTTGGGAGTTATTTATATATATTTTTTTTGTTCATGTTTATTCATGAACGCTCAACTATTTTCTCTCCTGCTCTGACACACACTTTCAGAGGCGTATCGAGTAATGACTTCCCCTGTCTGGAGAACCTGTGTAAAAAGATAATCAAGGAGAAGCAGCCTTTTGAGCGTTTGGAGATAAAGAAGGAGACTCTTCTGGAAATGTTCAAGGTGCGAGCACTACCTTTGACTCGGTTTTGGCAGTGGGAGGTGGGAGCTCATGAAAGGAGACAAACTCTCCTTAAGCCTTGTTGTAACTGATGTTTGTGTTTCTGTGTCTTCCACAGTACAACAAGTTTAAGTGCAGGATCCTGAACGAGAAAGTTACCACCCCAACGACTACAGTTTACAGGTAGGCCTGACTCTTATCTTTATCATGGTGCCAGGTTAAAATTCGCGTCATTAGCCGCTAACAGCGAAAGCCTCATGCTGAGGTTAATGTATAGGATTTTAAAGGCAATGTTTTTAATAAAGGCATGGGGATCGCTTGCCTGAGCATGTAGAGCAGTATCAGTGAGCGTGTTCATTAAAATGAGCACAAATGTATCACACCTTGAAGCATTGTGTAGACCCTGGAAAGTGAAATGCTCGCTTCACTGCTTCACTTCCTTTCACTTCCTCAATTCACAGCAGTTTTGAACTGTTATGAAGATGTTTTATTGAGTATGTAGGAAGATCCTGGTAGGTAGAAAGCACAGGTTGCAGTCTGCTTTGCTTTGATCATTAGACAAAATACATCCCGGTTGCTGACATTTTGTGTTGCCTGTTCATTAGCGGATGATGGTGGATGAGCTGAGCATTTTTATGAGAGTTTGAGGAAATAAGCAACTATCTGACTGATACCCGATGCCAGTATTGGCATCAGTGCATCTCCAGTAAATACTTTTGCACTGCGTCTATTGTTGAATTTAGCTCCAATTTAGTTTTATAAAGCTGGAATGCAGTTCAAGGAAAAAAGGTGTGAAAGTATAGGGCTTATATATCAATAGATATTGTCACAAAAGCAGCTTTACATGGATGTAGATCCATTTTATTAGGTATGCTCTTCTTATATGCTCTTATCTGTTCCTCTGAAGGTGTGGACCCTTGATCGACTTATGTAGAGGACCCCATGTAAGACACACTGGCAAGATCAAGGCCTTGAAGATTCATAAGGTATTATTAGATTAGATTATTAGATTCCGTGTCTAACATTAAGGTACCCGAATGATAAGAAGTGCACTGTGTGTTTACTTAATTTATTTAGGAAGCTGTCTTGTTTTGTTTTTTTTACGTAAAACCGTGTGCCATGTATTAACTGAAGGCTTCTAAATGTTCAGAATTCATCCACATACTGGGAAGGTAAGGCAGACATGGAGACCTTGCAGCGCATTTATGGCATCTCCTTCCCCGATCCTAAGATGCTGAAGGACTGGGAGAAATTCCAGGAAGAGGCCAAGAACAGGGACCACCGCAAACTGGGACGGGTATGGCATGGATATTCATGGATACACATGTCCTAGTAGAGCCGATGTGATGATAAGATGAGATGAATATTTCAGAAAATGAACTAAGCAGGTTTCTCTAAGGTGTATTGTGGGTGGTGTTATACGTGTTATAACTGAATCATTGTAACATGGCTGATCGGAAAATAAGGATAATTTTTTAGTCCCGTCTGATTTTTCTTCTTTTCAATTTTTTATTTTTTGTTTGTATATCTTAGTGTTATTGCATCTAGCTTTTAGCTGATATTATGCTAACAAGCCTGAATACTTTTTGTTTCACAGCTTGACGATCGTATTAGCTGTTGTGATAAGGTCATATCACACACGTCATGGGTTTTATCATTATACATGACAGAGATAAGTTGTATTGTATTGACGCCGAATACGACTGCATATCTATCCTGAGACGATCCAGTATGCATCTTAATACTTTTTTCCATGTTCTGATGTATGAAAAATAAATATGGGTTAGAGCTGAGAAGTAGAGAGGAATATAAAACCTAAAATGATGTTAATCCAATATTTAATGGCATTTTTTAACTAAAACACAGGTAGGGGAAAAGTCTATAGAGATATAGATAGAGTAATGTAATGTAATGTAATGATCTGAGTCATGGGTTGAGTTGTAAAGTATCTGGTATTGATTATGTAATGCAAAGGATTTCCATGTAGCTGTAGGATCAGTATCATTACATTGGAGAGCCTTAATGCACATGTAATACATAATGTACATGTAATATATAATGCACATGTATTAAATTTTGCCATTATTGTATCTGATTACAGAGATGCTAACGTGCAGGGTTTTGTCATAACATTTATCTTTTATTTTTTTATTTTGACAGTAATACATGAGACACCTTCTGCTTTGTCAGTTGAAGCAGCGGTCTGAGCAAACGCAATTAAAATCCCCCCCTTCAGAAAATCCGATTCACTAAAGGAAAAGTGTGCAGGGAGTGAAAGGCACATTTGTGGTTACTTTTGCCAGTGTTGTCTTGGTCATATGACCTGTGAATGTGTGAATCTTGGCCTTATGAGTCAAAATGAAACAAGACGACTCAATATATGGAGCTGCTACTAATTACCAGTACTAACCAGATACTAATTCTAGTCGATTCTGGATATTAGCTGATTAGGCTTATTTGTACTGTGGGTTACAATATGGATCTTTTTTGTTGCCATGGGAGCTGTTTGCTTCCAGCAAATCACCTTGCACATTGTTTGCATGGTCAATCGAAACAAAAGCTCTGGCAGTAAATAATTTCTTGTGTGTATGTCTGCATGGTTGACTCGCAGTTTTTTTTTCTCCAGCTGTTAAGAATAAAGAAGTGTTTATTGAGCAGCTAACCGTGAACTTCTAGCTTTTCTTGTAAGCAGGCACCCTCAGCAGGACTAGGTTTAGTGTCTGTGAGGAAAGATGGCCGTTACTGATTAAACAGTGTTGATCTGTTGTTGATAAACCAGCAGAAGAAGCATGGCCATGTTAAGTAAGGAGTGTTCAGTGAATGTGTTAATGACTCGGGCTGTAAGCTGTCCACGCTTTCAGTATAGCTGCTCTGTGTGTGGAGGATCCCAGTGCTCCCGTGTGCTCTCCGTTAACTAGCAGTGAGGCCAGGGGGTAAAGCTGGCAGATGTCTGAGTCCTTAATGTGCCATCTGTCAGGGAGCACACCGATGGGTACGCGGGGATCGCTTTGTCACAGTTAAAGTGAGAATGATAATCAGAAGCCTGAGCATTTTGCCCCTGATTTGTTGTTTTGGTAGCTCTTTTCTTGACTTTAGTTGCCACTGTTTGTTTCTTTCTCGTGCTTGCAGACATGCAGACAATCGCACAGACATTCTGTTGTTGTTTCTTGTTTCCAGGAACAGGACTTGTTTTTCTTCCATGATCTCAGCCCTGGTAGCTGCTTCTTCCTCCCAAAGGGGTCCTATATCTACAACACGCTGGTGGAGTTTATAAGGGTAAGCTGTCTCTCCTAGAGATCCAGTGTGTAGAAAATGCATCAAAAAAAGCTGTCTTTGTATGCAAGTCATAAATGTTGTAGGTGTATTATACTGTGCTGAAACTTTTTGATCTGTTCAGGGTAAGATAGGTGTATATGTTATTATGATGACTCACCACAAGTCAATGAAAGCACTGAATAACAAACCCGATCACGTTTGTTTTTCACACTCCCTCTCCCTGATTTACGCAGAATGTATTTGTTCAATGAAAATTACTAAGCGAGACTCAACGTCAAGAGAAATGGCAAACCCTTTGTTTTCATGCGTCTGAATGAAAATGAATCATCAGCCAGTGTGTGAAATGGTGTAGCATAGCGCAAGAGATTTACAGTATACCATGTTACACTATACATATAGTATATAGGCAGTATTACTGTATCTTTTCAAACAATGTAATTTAACAACCATTAATAACCATTTATATAAGCTTTATTTTATAATTCTGTACCTAGTACAAGACTATTAGGTTATATACACTATGTAACTACACTATATGGCCAACAGTTTGTGTACACCTGACCACCCCAGGGCTCTTCATCCAACATCAGTTTCTGACCTCACTAATGCTTTTGTGGCTGAATAAAAACAAATCCCCAAAACAGGCTACATGAGATATACCTGCACCAAACCATACCCCCACACCCGAGCAGAACAAACCCTCTGCACTAGGTGCAGAATTAGTCACTCCAGATTAACCCATTTGCACGTACTGAAAGGAGACCCCCCCATGGATGAGGTATACAGTGTTGTAAGAAAAGGAGGATTGTTTTGTTGATGTGTTTCACTCAGAGACTGTGTGTTTGTACATATTTATTAAGTGTGTGTTGAAGGTGTTTTGCCTGTTTTACCTGCCTTACAAGCAAAGGTTTTATTAGCATCCTAGCCATCCGCGGACCTGAAATGCGGTCACACCTATGATGGTTTTGTTCCTCTTGTGGGTGTGCACACGTGTGTGTGTGTGTGTGTGTGTGTGTGTGTGTGTGTGTGTGTGTGTGTGTGTGTGTGTGTGTATAAACCGATTGTTTATCCCGACCCTTTGGGAGTAAGCATGAGAGAGAGAGCAAGATGCAAGATTAGCCTGTATGGTGTTTCTAAAACGTACAACTTTTCAAGCAGTGATTGCAATACCATTCCCATATTTTAAACCTGCTTTCCTTTACTGGTTATTCATATCTGTGTTAGTTGTAACAGAACACTGTTCAGATCCATGTCATATTCGCTTACCACAGAGTGAATACAGGAAGCGGGGCTTCCAGGAGGTGATCACTCCAAACATGTACAACAGCAAACTGTGGCAGACTTCTGGCCACTGGCAGCACTACAGCGAGAACATGTTCTCCTTCGAGGTGGAGAAGGAGATCTTCGCCCTAAAACCCATGAACTGCCCTGGACACTGGTAAGACCGTCTGTCCCTGATCCATCCCCTTATTTTAATATATAAACCGCTTTGCCTTGTAATCGGTCCAAAGCATGTTAACGTGGCAAGTAATGAGTAATAAATAACCCATGACTTGGTACAGTTCCAAGGCATGGATTGAAACGTTTGCTCTGAACAAATTCACGACAAGCAAATAGACTGAGAAATCCTCCACACCCGGCTTGCTAAGCCACTCCTGAGGTCCTCAGGAGGCGTGTCGTATCTCAAACACTTGTAGAAATTATAGCCGGTTGAGGAAACGTGTCTCCTTGCAGATTCAAATCATGGCTGTCAAGTCATTTCATGGGCACTTGAACATTGAGATGTGCGGTTTTATCTCCATCTGTTTATTTATATCCATGCAGCCTGATGTTTGATCATCGACCTCGCTCGTGGAGGGAACTGCCACTGCGTATGGCTGATTTTGGCGTCCTGCACCGTAACGAGCTCTCCGGAGCGCTCACCGGTCTTACTCGTGTTCGGCGCTTCCAGCAGGACGATGCGCACATCTTCTGTGCTATGGACCAGGTCGGGGCCTTTCTGATGAGTGCCATTTAAGATGTACTGTGTTGTAATGATTCTAATTAAACCATTGTATATGCAGAAATGAAATGAAATGATTAAATCTAATGCAACTAGAGCATTAAGACGTTATTATAAGATAAATGCATGCACTAAAATTAGTTAATTTACTGTATTGTACTATTCTCCTACGAATTATTTCTACTAGATCTGAAAGAAATTTTTAAAAAGATCTTGAATAAATAATAGACTGTATATAAAAGCTTATAACCTGTCTTGACCTATTATACATGGTATGTACACTCACTGAGCACTTTGTATAGTATAGAAACACTATACTAATACTGAGTAGAGCCTCCCTTTGCTCTCAAAACAGCCATAGTTCTTTGTCGCATGTGCATTCTGAGATGCTTTTCTGCCCAGCACAATTGTATAGAGTGGTTATGTGAGTTCCTGTAGCCATTCTGTCAGCTCAAACCAGCTTGGTTATTCTCGCTTTTCCCCTCTCTCATCAACAATGTGTTTCAGTCTGTAGAACTGCTGTGCCCTGGGTGTTTTTTTCTTTCTGGTACCATTCTGAGTTAACTCTAGAGACTTGGTATGTGTGAAAATCCCAGGAGACCATCGGTTGTAGAAATAATCGTACCAGCTCATCTGGCACCAAGAATCATGCCAAAGTCAAAATTACAGAGATCACATTTTCCCCACTCCAGTGGTGGTCCTTATCTTGCATGATTTTATGACTTGCACTCCTGCCACACAATTGGCTGATTAGGTAATTGCATGAATGCGTAGTGTAGAAGATAAGTCAGAAAATACATTTATTTAATTATTTAGAATACAATCACAGAACGTATTTTTATTTTATAACTACATTGTAGCACAGGTTATTCTCATGTCTGCTTGCAGGGATGTTAAACTCTCTTTCAGCTTGTATCATGTCACCCAAAGGAGGCGAACATAACATTCCTGTTCAAGGAGGCTGGCAAGATGAATCCTAGTTTGTACCAGATTGTCCAAGGACGATATATAGATTTAATAGCTCTAACAATTGAGATAGCATTAAGAGTGTATAGGTGTTCCTAATAAAGTGTACAGTGAGTGGATATACACAATATACATTTGGGCCAGAAAAAATATTCTCAAATTAATTGTTTCAATTTCTCACCGTGTTTAGATCGAATCAGAGATTAAAGGTTGTCTGGAGTTCCTGCGTGCGGTGTATGATGTATTCGGGTTCACCTTTAAACTGAACCTCTCCACAAGACCAGAGAAGTTCCTCGGAGAACCAGAAGTGTGGGAACAGGCTGAGAAGGTAACCTTTTACATTGCTGACATGATCACTAGCAAGACTCTGACAAACCAGCCAGGTTTGAGACATTGGACCTGATCTTTTATTTAACGTGTTGTGCTGTTGTAGATCTTTGAATGATTTCTTTTAATTAACTTAGATATCACTGTGAATAGATGGTCAGCTTTGAAACTAATTGTTTATAACTTTTACATAGCATCAGTCATCATCTTTCTCATTTGGCTTTCAACAGCAACTAGAGAACAGTCTAAATGAGTTCGGGGAGAAGTGGGTATTAAACCCTGGAGATGGTGCTTTCTATGGACCAAAGGTAACAAAGAACCAAAGATTTTCAGCGTGATGATTGTTGTTTAGGTGTATTACCTGAACACTTACTCTCTTTACGTTTTATATTCCTCAGATTGACATTCAGATCAAAGATGCCATTGGAAGATACCACCAGTGTGCCACCATCCAGCTGGACTTCCAGCTTCCCATCCGCTTCAATCTGACCTTCGTCAGGTAAACAACACGCTGTGGATTTCTTCCTCAACGTTATTGTAATCATATAATGTACATTTACTGTATTTTCGTCATTGTACAAATCATATTAATACAACAGTGACCCCTAGTGCTTATCTGTCTGTATTACACTCATTTTCTCTGCAAAAGTACTTGTCATTTGCATTGTTCAAAATTAGTTACATGTTCTTCTAGCGCTGTGTAAATAAATGTTTAGATCAAAATATAGAATAGATTACGTTTTAGATACAAATATATGAAGTAGATATACAGGGGTTAGACAATGAAACTGAAACACCTGGTTTTAGACCACAATAATTTATTAGTATGGTGTAGGG
>JAOVVH010000035.1:8535100-8547476 GCA_028566435.1 Scorpiodoras heckelii | reverse complement strand
GTTATTACAGCTACCCTTTAGCTACCCTCTTGTTTATGAAGTCCGTATTTCTGATAAAGAGTTTCTTTTAAGGTCATTTGCAAACTTATAAAGCAGTCTAACAGTATTTCTTGACACACAATTTTGCATAGTAACCTGATAACTTCAGTTCATCATACAGCACAGCCTCTTCATCCCTAGCACTATATTATCACACCCATACCTGCAGACATTCTGTATACCATTAACATTTAGTAAATGCAAAAGAAAGCCCTTCTGACTCCTTTATCCATCTCAAGACCACAAAGAAGCCCAGTACAGTAGCACACCTGACCTTTCTTCTTGTTTCACAAATGCAAAACTCTACTCATTTCCTCTTCCTTTCATCCCTGTCTAATCCTTTGTTTACGCAGCTCTCACTCTTGTCAGCACAGTTTATTTAGGTCCCGTGCCAGTCTTAACCGACCCTTCTCCCTGCATTTACTGCAGCAGCCCTGTGAAAGGAGACTGCTGAGAGATTTGCAACAACCACAAGCTACAATTCTGCTTGTACAAAAGTATTAAAGTTGAGAGAGTGCTTTATTTGATTTGCACATGCTGGTATTAGGATGTGTAAACTGCAAGATTGCTTCCTTTTTTAAGCATTATGCTGAAAAGGGTTTTTTGTGATATAATAACAGCAATTAAAATAAAATAAAAAGTGTGACATTGACACAAGCAAAATTAAACAGTAAAACAAACTTTAAACAAAAATTATAATATTATAACTGAAATACAAAAATATTTATTAGAAACTCGTTTTTCCTAATAATTATCTATTTGCAACTGCATCTGCTACTGCTAAGATAATAATAATAATAATAATAATAATAATAATAATAATAATAATAATAATAATAATAATAATAATAATAATAATAATAAATGACAAAAGAAACAAAGTTGAACATTTTGAGTAGGTTTTGAGTTTCTATGTTGGCAATAGTTTTTTTTAGTATGTTTTGTTTTATTTATTTAGGGTTTTTTTTGTTTGCATGTTTAAATCGATATTAACCTATCAAAATCAATGTTGGTATTTCTGATTAGCATGCACTCATGTTGAAGCCAGCTAGATACAGTGGCAGATAACTGACTAAGCAAATATTGATCATAGTGTCACAAAAAAGAATATCCGATTATTTTTTCGAGATCCCATCGAACCAAAATTAGTGAAGACACTGCATGTAACATCATAACACACATCAGATTCATGCTGCTTAAATGTCCATCACCTCTAATGTAAACACTTTCCTGCAGCTAATAATTTTTTTTTCTCTTGAAAGATGTGTAGACTTTTTATATCCATTGTATATAGAGGGTTTATACTGTATCAACTCTGAAGGTCAGCATAGTTTTTTACTGCATGTATTTTACTGCTTAGACAGCCTCATGGCATGAATTGTATGCCATTTGAAAATTTGTTGTGGAAAAGAGAAATGATTGAGATGACTGAAAATAAAACTCAATGTAAGAAAACATAGAGTATGTTTTATTCTGGCAATAGATAAATGCTCCAGTACAATCATATGGTCACTCCATGAAAGTTGCAGCCATTGCGTCCATGTTACACTCACAACGCTTCATGCAGGGTATAGTGAAGTAACCTCAATGAGTATACAGTAGATTGTAGTAGATTACAGTAAATTGTATTTTCATAAAAACTAAAATAACTTTTGGTATTCTCTTATCTTTCTGTTGATGCGCTAAGTACCAAAGAAACTCTCGACTTCAGTGTACAAAATCCTTCGTTTTTATTGGACAGAAAATAAACTAAAGAGTTAAGAAATGATCGAGTTAACAGATTATGAGATATAAATTGATCTTGAGGTCCAAATTGTTCATTATTTTCAAACTTAATATTAATGTTAATTATTGACTTGTCAAAAGTTTTTCTATTTTTTTAACCATTTTATTGATATGTTCATTATTATTTTTGTACCCTTGATACATGCGCAGAATCTCATAGGCTGTAGTTTTCATGGAGTGACCCCATATTTAAATATCAACAGAAGACAATTTGCAGATTATACATACATATGTACCAATATCTAATAGTTGTTCTGTATTATAGCATGTTTTACTTGCTTCCTTTTATAGACCTCTGGCCTGAACATCTTCTGTCTAGCTGCATGCTTGAAGTGAACTGTAAATTCATGTGACCAATTACACCACCCATAAAAACTCTTAAAACCAGCCACAAAGTAGAAACATTTAAAGTTGACGGTAAGGTCATTTTAAACACAATTAGACTGATGCCGTCACTGGTAACATGCCGTACCTTCAGCAGTATTTTTGAAGGGCTTCCTCTCAAGTTGTCAGACCATAGTTTCTTCATTTTCTGTGCTTTTGGACAATATACTGCAGTTCCAACTGAAAGATGGATATATAAAAATATGCACCAATAAGATTGTTCTAAAAACCAAGTCTAAGCATTTGCAAGGAATGTAAACAGTCATGAGTAAAATAATTCAAGTTTCCATGTTTCCAGTCGAAGCAAAACCACAGACTTCTGACATATTTGCAACAAACACAGTGGACATTAATGGCTTGACAGCGGCTTAAGGGCAGCATTAACTGCAATGCATTTCTTCATTTCTACTTCATTGCAATTCCGCAATGACGTGATGACAAACTCGCTCAGTATTGATGACTTCATCCGCTTTCCATTAGCCAGAAGTGAGGCGAGGAAGGTTTTCCTTTCTCCCCCAGCTGCAAGCACAATGACTCATACTGGAGCTTGTCACTGACAGTTGAGTTTTGACAGTGTAATATTTATGCTGTCAATTACCAAGACTAACTCCGTGCAATTACAGCAGTGAGTTTGGACAGATGTGCGGACGAAAGAGAAAGGGTGCTATTGTTGTTTTTTTTTGCCGGGTGGAATTATATTGCTTGTGCCAAAAACACCTCACATTTCTCAGGTTTTCCTGCTCACAGCTAACTAACGTTTTCATTTCTTACAGGGCCTATTATCTGCGCTGACAAACAAAGTAAATAGAGTATGTAAAATTTTTAAAGAAGAATTGAAAAGAAACTTTTGGGTGTGCTCATTGTTTGTGGTTTCTATCGTCTCTGAAGTAACTTCGGATTAATTTAGTAAATTCTCCATTGAGGGTTTGTCGGAGAAAAAGCCTCCTTGACATCCCTGAACAAAGCACTGTATTTTTCTGATACACAAGAATTCTCATCCTGGGTGTAGGCTGACCTGCAAAGTTGTTGGCGAACATTCAACGTTCAAATGTTGGGTTTAAATTACAAATGACAGAAACAATGACAAAATGTATGTCTGCCAGGGAAGAAAGCCAATTCCATTTGTCAGTATACTTTAAGAAGCAGTGCACTTATTCACTCAGAACAGAGTACTTAGTCTTCGTCGAGGTCTTTTTTTGGATCACGACATCCTAATTAGCATCCAATTAACCACAAACTAATGACATTTAATTCTATGTTCTTGTATTGTACAGTGTCTGCACCAGTCAAGCGAGAGCCTGAGACATAGACATGCTGTACCAGTGGAACAATGCTTCAGCCCTGTTTCAAATGGAACCATCAATGCCTTGGCATCTATTTCAACAACACAGAGACAAATATTAAATATTTCGGCAATGAAGTGGTGAAATTTCCAAGGACCAAGACAGAGGCGTTCCTCCTCCAACCTGGAGCCCCACAGTGCTGGAGGTGTGACCGGATAATTATAGGGAGATGAAGGTCCTGCCAGAACAGTGTCAAAAAAAAAACAGCACTTCCACCTGGGCTGTGTCATTTCAACTCTGATTTATTCACCAGTGAAAGGACTTCTTGTAAGCCCTAAATAAATTTTAATTGTGTTAAGCTGGTTAACACAGCAGCTTTCGTTTTCTGTCCCTCCCCTTCCCTTGCTCTGTAAGTCTTTTTTTCTCCTTCTTTTGCCGGCATGGGACTTTGAGGGGATTAGGAATTGGACATTGAGGAGGAGGTGGAGGAGGAGGAGGAGGAGGAGGAGGAGGGAGGTGTAGGGGTTGTTGGGAAATGTTTGGAACATGGCCTTGGCTCTGACAACATTGGCCAAAAAAGTCTGAGGCCATTGTTCCTGTTGAGTGGCTTTTTAGGCGCAGCTGTCCCAAAACCGGCCATTAACGTGAGTTTCCTGTGAGACCAAGCACAAGGGTCTCAGTTAAATGGGTTTATAATTTGCGTTATTAGTACAGCTCAGACAAAATAGTTCACAGAGGCTGATTAAAAAAAAGCATACATATGGTGATGCAGCTCAGAAATTTTATGTACGTTTTTACTTCCTGACAACAAACTCAAGACGATCCAAGATGATGCTAGGAATTATGAGCATATATACAGCAGCTAAAACTGTAAAAGATATAAACTGAACAAATCAGTGATCATATTTAGCAGTATAAACACTACATTTTCTTAGTTATGCCCTTTAGCGAAAGTACATTCCTTGGGTTCTTGTCAAATCCTGTTGCACCATTTATTTATTTATTTATTTACTTTGTTCCTATGTGGTTTTAAGATGTCAAAATTTGATGTTGTGGGATTTCGAGGCGTAAAAGGACTTAACCTCAAGCAACCACTTCTGTAATAACCAACATTCTAAAAAAGTGACCTCAGTTGACAGGATTATTTGTTTTAACAGTGTTAATGCAAGATGTTAAGCATAATGACATGACACATGGCAAAATGTATCTGTCTGTGTTTTTAGTATTCCTTATCAGAATGGAAAACTGCAGCCTTTGCGCTGCTTTAGTCCCATAGGACTTTTGATGATAGCAGGAAACCAAAGAAGAGGTTACATTTAGTTCAACAGAGATTCTTATCAGGGATGATTAGCTACAGGAGAGTATGTTATTATTCGAATGATAAGACTGACACTTTTTATTTGGAAGTCTCCAGAGCTACCTTTGGAGGATAGCTGGGTGAGAACGAAGTTCCTGAGAGAGAGAGCGAGCGAGCATGTTTTTGGCTGGCCTGAAGGGAGGGATGCATTTCAGGTCTAAACCTGCTGCTGGAGAAGAGAGATGGAGGAGGGGAGAAAAGACCCAATTACTGACCTCAGGAGGGAGTCTGCATTCTTCAGATTAGCGTCACTGGGAGTTTGCTTAACGAATGTACTTCACATAATTTAGCATTGTACCAAGCCACATAAATAAAGCTCCACTGGTCCGCCCGACTGGTCCGGGCTTCTCTTATTGGAACGCTTATTGGAAACAGCAACATTCCAGGAGTGATGCATTAGCACACGGTAATATACAAGCCTTTGAGTTATAGCAGCTGGCACTCCTTCCATGCTACAACAGTTATGTTATTTTCTCCTGAAGCCTTTTTGATGCATTTAAAGCCTCATTACTTTAATATAGACTTTTAGTTGCATAGGATTATTTCTCCTAAAATGCAAAAACAAGTTTATTGACATCTGTTTTCAATTGAAATCAAAGAGCTTTAACTTGCATCCTGACTGTACAGAATGTTCAGCATTCTGGCCCTATAACAGGAACCTCTTAGCACATTGCATAAGCAATGTACGCAGAAAGGGTCATTTTTTGGCATGAACATAGAATCAACGTAAAGGAAAAGTACTTCACTTTTGCCCATACTATTCAGTCTGAGAGTATTCAAGTACTCATTGTGTTCCACTTTTAAGTGACAGTCTCAGAAAGCCTACTGAATGTTGCTTCAGAGGAAAAAAAAAACACTTTTCATGAACTACAGTCTGAAACATAAACTTTATACAACCATTAATGTTTTTACTATGTAATATGTTTACTATGTAACCTTATCTAGGATTTCTACATTTTGAGTATTTCTCCTCACTATGGCTGTGTTTATACATTGGACATAATTAGTTTGTATGAAACTTTACTTCACAGTTACACAAAGCAATAAAAAAACCCAACTGAAAGCAGTTAGATGCAGCACACATACTAGCATCAGATTAACAAAGCAGAACATATGATGACAGAACATAAACTGACTGGTTACCAGAAAAGAAGCAATATTTTTTGCTGTTTGGTTATTATTATGGTTCAGGCAATAGGCTTAAAATAAATAAAATAAATAAAACGAAGCTTTTTGTTATGAAATGCAAAAAAAAAAGTTATCTCTGTTCTGTGGCAGTCGATTGTTGCCTTAGATGTTTTGCTAAAGTGTAAAAATGAAGTTTCACTTATCACATAAAATCTCTGTGTTATGAATCAGCATGGGAAAGCCAGTAAGCTTTCCACGTGAAATTAGACAGATGCTAGTTGACCTGCAAAAGGAGGTTAATGGATATAAAAATGCTGAATCACATACTAATATTATCAGACACATCTATACACATCATAAAACATTTCAAAACTAAGATAATACATGAGTATTCTGACCATCAAGTCAGAGGGAATATTTTCTTCACAAAGCATTTATTTTAGTCATAGCTATCAGGCCAATTTAGTATTCTTAGTATTCAAATTTAAACACATCATGCAGCAAAATAAAGTGATACTATACAAAGCGAAAGCGCAGCATTTCGAGCGTGATTTATGTTCATCAAACATCACCTTAAAAATGTTCTGTGTGTAAAACTAGAACCCTCCGGACATTAACAAACATGGCAGTCCAAACATGGCATATGGCCCCAAATTAACCTTTGCTTACATGGTGTAAAGTTAAAATGTGTCAGTGTCGCACAGGCTTGTACCTGTGGCTTTCTGCCTTTCAGAGGTGAACCCATCGATCCAGCCTCTTTCAAAGGCCTCAATCTGAGCCAAGCCTTGAGGCAAGAGCGTGCAACAGACAGACTATTCTTCACATGCACTCATTCCCAGGATGGTCATATAGTCATGAGATTGGTCATGAAAGCCTTGAGGTGACTGGTTGTACCCTGTAATCACATCGCTTGTTGGCTCGCATCTCCGATTTACCATGATGAAAGGGCAACCTGGAATCTGGAGAACACAATAGAGGCAGGTATTTAGGGATCACACAATGGCCTGGTAGCTATAAGGACATCTGCTTGATGAAAGGGAGACAGGCTTGATTATGAAGTGTTGCTATTCACTGAAATGCCTATAAAAGGCTCAGAGACATTTTGCAATTATTGTGTAGTACTTGTGTGTACTTGTGCCTTTTAAATAAATAGATGCAAGCAGAAGATGTAAAACCTTCATGGTGTTCTGACTAAGAATTTGAGTCAGATAACTCATATGAACCCTAAGTCATGAGTGGTTAAAAGCAAGGGGAAAAATTATGAGTATATATTTATTTAATATTTTTTAATAATTTCTTGCGATAAGTGAGCACTTAAAGCCCCCAGATCACCAGGGTCCCCATTATTTTTAAAATATATATGCAAGAATATATATATATATTGGCCAAGAACTTTAAGTAATAGATAATTGCAGAGATCCCTCTTGTGATGTGAAAAGAATAGAAAATGCAATTTAAAATAAATACATTTGGTACCTAGCATAACTAGCATGATCATGAAACATTCGTACCTGTCTGAACACCAAAAAGAAAAAAGCAGAGGACCCAAAACACAGACAAGAAAGCAATGCTGAATGAATTGGATTTAGTCAGTTTGTCTGCTTTGCTGCATTTGCTTGTTAAAGTAACTGAAAAGGAAAAAGGTAACTGGCTAACTAGATAGCTAGACACATGCACATCAGCTTGTTTTCAAAAGTAGGGTTGGACAAAGACAGTTGTACGTCTATTTTTTAAAGTGGGCTTTTCATATTCTAGCAATACATGTTAATGCATCCCTTTAACGATCACCTTTAATAGTTGCTTGCTTCTTTTATGTGTGTTACAATTATGTCTGCTAATATGGATGACATAATACATCATGGTAAAATAGATTTGTTTATTCTGCTGTTTTGGAAGTCTCGTGAAAGCCACATGAAAGCCACATAACCAAGGTTGTCACTGGTAGAACTGATATCCATTGTCAGCCCCCAAACACACTGCCATCAGACACTGATAGCCAAGTGCAATACTGTCCCTAGAAGAGATGAAGGATATCCCAGAGGTGAATACAAGGACAGAGTAAAGGTTACCAAACCTTTACCCATGGAAAATTACTTATCTTATCCTTGCTATACGACAATATAAAAATCGTCTTTAATGGTACACAACATAGCCTAATATTTATCAAAATGGTTCCTGTAATACACAACCAGTTTACCTAACATGAGCTCTCTAGCACCAGCTACCCGGCTTCCTGCAGCCAACTGCTGCAACTTTAGTACCCTAGGATGGCTAGCTAGGATTAAAATAGCCCAAGCAGTTGTTGCAAATGCACATCAAACTTAGCTACCATGTACCAATGTAATTTTATTCATTATTAAGTTCAATTAACTAAAAGTCGGGAGGGACAAAATGGGTGACAGCAAAAAAAATTTAAAAAATAAATAAATAATTGGGGGTATTCTGGAGGTGGCTAGTATATAATAAGGATGTTTTATTTGTTTATTAAACTGTATTTCCATCATCCAAAGTAATGAACTATTAATTCTGTTAATTCTTGCATGTAAAATAATGTGATGATGTGTAGGGGAACCCTGAGTAGTCCCAAATATTCAGAAAAAAAATTGTTGAATTGAATTAGTTATTTCTGGACATTTTCACTAATTGCTTATTTTATCAAGAGAAATGATTGTACTGCACTTGCAGATTATTTATTTATTTATTTATTTATTTATTTATTTATTTATTTATTTATTTATTTATTATTTGCTTACTTATCTATCTATCTATCTATCTATCTATCTATCTATCTATCTATCTATCTATCTGTCTGTCTGTCTGTCTGTCTGTCTGTCTGTCTGTCTGTCTGTCTGCCTGTCGGTCTGTTTTTTCTTTATTATTATTCATTTATTATTTTTTAAATTATTATTATTTAGTATTTTATTAGGTTTTTATTTATTAGATGTAGTAAAACTCTTTGCTAGTGCAGTAAAATTATATTGCACTTCATAATTTGTTTTGGGTGAAAGTTTTTGACACTTATTCAAAATATTTTGCTAAAATATTTTTTGCAGTCCATTTCTTTTATTATAGCTATATTCACACACATAAAATTTTACACACTTTAAATCTGGCATAATCACACTTGCCCATCATAATTCCTACAAATTTTGCATAAGCTTGCATTTTAATCTTAGTTTAAATTTATATCTACAACTTGTTGAGCTATGCTCATCTGTAACACTGAAGCACATTGTTTCAAATGATTAAGGTGACTATGCTGAAAACAAGCCAGCGATGCTGTGATAACAGTATTAAAGTGTAACCTTAGGAGTTAGTCTGATCTCCATTGAGCCAGCTGGCACAGGCTTGAACACAATACCACAGCAATCTGTGGTGCGTAATTTCATATTCATCCTGCTGCTGGACGCTCTTACAGACTCCATTTCAGCCAGATACACACCCGCTTCCCAGAACTGTAACCTCTTCCATTACAGTGCAGTGTGGCAGACGTTCAGGATAACAGCCCTTCCCTTAAAATTCCCTCATCCTTGTTTTCACTTCATACGACTCTTTCTGTCCCAGTCGCTGCGTGAACATTGTTCTGTGAATCCAGTTTCAGCGTTTGAGTCTCTAGCCACAGTGTCACCTTAACGTTGGGTTATTGTGCTATATGTAGGGTGAAGAGGTGATGTGACTGAAGGGAAACCACAGCACATATGATCCCAGAAAACAATACAGTGCTTTGACAGAAAAATCCTCTTGCTTGTAATGGATGCCTTCGCTCTTTTCTGTACATTTCCTTTCTCAGCAGCGAGGTTAGACAGAATGTTTTTGCACTCAGACCTTGTCTTGTTTTACACTTCGCCAAGAGATTTGGTGATGGAGCTATTCCTTTTCAAAGCAATTCTTTTCTTAACTACTACCAAGGTTTCATGATTACACTGATACAAAGGTTTAGTTTTAAAAAAGGTGCTTAGTTTCAGGATTCTAAGGTGTTCAACCCAAACCTTACAAACCAAAACTTTAGAATATTAGATCAATTTTTGTATCAGCTATAAATCCAATGAATGTCAAAAATATGAACTGTGTAGCCTAATGCAGCAAGATTTCAAGATTTTAAAACAACACCAAAAAGTTATTAATTGAATGACTATTATTAATTGAATAATCATAATATTTTTTGTTAACCTACCAGAAATCACCAGAATTATTATAATATTGTTTTCATTTACAAATCCTTAAACAGCTGGCCTTGAATGTCAACATTCCTGCATGCTCAACCCCACCAGAGTTCTGTTATTATGCTGTGATTCTTTGGATTGGAAAAATAATTGCATCCTGTCAAGAATATACACTCCCTTTGGGCTCAAAACAGCCTCAATTCTTCATGACATGGATTCCATAAGATGTTGAAAACATTACTTTGAGATCCTGGTCCATATTGACATGATCACATCATCTAATTCCTGCAGATTTTTCATGCTCTGAATCTCTTGTTCTACAACTTCCAAAAGGTTTTCTTCTGGATTCAGTGACTGGGACGGCCACTGAAGAACACTGAACTCATTGTCATGTTCATGGTACTAGTTGCTTTGGGGCATGGTACATTATCATCCTGGAAGTAGGCATTAGAAGATGTCAAACTGTGGCCATGAAGTGATGCAAATGGTCAGCAACAATATTTAAATAGGCTGTGGTTTTCAAGTGATGAACAGGCCCAAAGTGGGCCAAGAATACATTGCCCACATCATTGCACCACCTCCACCAGCCTGGACTGGCGACACAGACAGGTTGGATCTATGGATTCATGCTGTTGGTGCCAATTTCTGACCCTACCACCTGTGTGTGTGTGTCTCAGCAGAAATCAAGACTCATCATACCAGATTATGTTTTTCCAGTCTACAGGTGTACAGGTTTGGTGAGCCTGTGCCCACTGTAGCCTCGGTTTTCTGTTGGCTGACAGAAGTGAAACCTCACATCTTCTTCTGCTGTTGTAGCCCATCCACATGTCAAAGTTTGACATGTTGTGCATTCTGAGATGCTTTTCGGCTTACCACAATTATACTGAGTAGTTATATGAGTTACTGTAGCCTTTCTGTTAGCTTGAATAAGTTTGGCCATTCTCCATTGCT
Source organism: Scorpiodoras heckelii (assembly GCA_028566435.1). Taxonomy (NCBI): domain Eukaryota; kingdom Metazoa; phylum Chordata; class Actinopteri; order Siluriformes; family Doradidae; genus Scorpiodoras; species Scorpiodoras heckelii. The sequence continues at coordinate 8,536,386 of JAOVVH010000035.1, read as the reverse complement.
CTCTCTCTTCAATAAGGTGTTTCTGTCCACAGAACTGCTGCTGACTAGATGTTTTTTCTTTATTGCACCATTCTGAGAAAACTTTAGAGACTGTTCTGTGTGAAAATCCCACTGGATCAGCAGTTATAGAAATATTCAAACTAGCCTGTCAGGCACCAACAATTATGCCATGGTCAAAATCACTGAGATCACATTTATTCCCCATTCTGATGGTTGATGTGAACATTACCTGATTTTATGCATCACACTGCTGCCACACTATCACCTGATTAGATAATCACATGAATGAGTAGGTGTACAGGTGTTCCTAACTAAACTAAAGACTTTTTAAGATTTCTAAAATTCACAAATTTGTGAAGTCGCTATGAATGAAATGATTTAAAAAAAAAACTTTTTCATTCTTTCCCACCCTCAGGTCACTTATATATTATTATATATAAATATATTTAATAGATGTGTCTTATACTCAAGAGTGACTTAATGTCTCAAAAATGCTGTAAGTGTAAAGTCCAAACCTCTACAAACTTCTAAGTATTTTATGACCAGTTACTGAAATATAGTTGCTTCATTGTGCTTTTCACAAGTACTGTAATACCCAAACAAAACAAGTAACCCAGCCCATTTTTAGACATGTGGTGTTAAATGTCACGTTATCAGCATTTTCAATCTGTGTAAATTTCATTTCTCAGCAGCACATTGATCAAACAGATCTGACAGGCGTGCATAGTGCAGAGTCTTTCCTAATGGACGTGAGTACCATGTTACAGCTCCTCCCTTCCCTAAAGTAACCTCCTTCTCCTGACACACACACACACACACACACACACACACACACACACACACACACACACACACACACACACACAGTATAGGAAGCGCTGGCGTTTCTCACACTCAGCATTGCATGACTACTGTCTTTCATTATCCAAAACAGCTGGGAGGCTATTAACCAACAGAGACACTACTTTATCACTGTGAGTTGTCTCAGGGCCAGTTTAAGTGTAGATCTTAATCAGGAAGCCTGAGCTGAGGTGAGACACAGGTCAAACATGGGCTCGGTGTTAAAATATCTGTTTTTGTGTCTGTCTGTTTACGCATTATTCTTGTGGCTATATAGTGCAGGCTCTCCTTCAGCTGATGCATACTTACTTGTAGCTGAGTATTAATGTGGGCTGAAAGATTTTCATTCCTGAAAAGATTTTATTCCTGATTGTGTAGCATTGTGTAGTGTGGAATTTGAACTAGAAGTCTGACTTTGCATTGTAAGGACACAAAGTTGCAACCCC
>JAOVVH010000035.1:8505015-8520983 GCA_028566435.1 Scorpiodoras heckelii | reverse complement strand
AGTCAGAAGAATGTTGTATTGATTTGCACTGATGCTTCATTTTAAGGAAACAAGTGGAGGCAAACCATGTCAGCAAAATAAAAAAACACCCCCCCCCCAAACATAACATAGCCACTGGTTTTTCATGTAATAAGTCCCAATTGTTCATATCCACCATATATGCACATGTCACTTGTTATTTAAACAGAGCCACACCCACAATTAACCATACACGGTATGTAAGGATCACTTCAAAGGGTCCCTAAAGAAAAGCCTCTGACATTCTTTTTGCTCCTGACACAAAGAAGTGAGCGAACAAAAGAAAGTGAAGCGGAGATTTTGAGTGTGATGAAGTGAAGTGGAGAGTTATCAAGCTGTGCTCTTTATCATTGTGTCTTTATGTAATAGTTTAATGTTTAACATTAACAAATGCACTTTGCAAGTCATCTACTCATTCATAGAATGAAAATCCTTACAATTAGGTTAACTAGATTCTTTTTCGGATGCCACTTGTGCAAGAATGCAATCAATTGTCCCAGTGATTGATGCTGGGAAAAGCAGCAATTGGGTCTTGTTTCACACTGATACAGCGGACTTGAATAGACTGGGAAAAGAGAATTAATGTGAATACAGTAGTGTAGGTACAGTCCTATTTAAGGATGGCTGAAAAAATTCTCACATTATCTCCAAATATGCCACAAGCCTCATGATTTGGTGGTGCAGAGGTATTGCATGCATGTCTATTTTTTCTCTTTCCAGTTTGGGTTCCAACTGATGGCACAAAATATCAAAATCAGCTGTGATTTCAGGAGCAAAGAAATCAATCCAGGTCTTAAATTCCAAATGGAGTTACATTTAATCACACAGCAGTAATGGATTTCATAGTTAATTCAAAATTATTCGCAATCCAGTCTCATTATCACACAAACACCAACATCCAGATCTTATAAGTCTACAAATTCCTTTTGTAGTTTTATTATCCATCACTATGTTTCTTGCTAATACGGTCAAAGTTGCGTGTAAATACATGCCAGATCTAATCAAACGTTTGTTTTCGTGAATTGAAAAGTTTGTACACAGAATTTACACACAAATTTGTGTGCATACTACTGATAAACAATGTACCCAGTATATACAAAATTAAATTAGCTGACACCAGTTACACGTGGTCAAAATAAAAAAGGAATGGGTTTGCTCACAGTCGTCTGTCTATATCATCTTGAGACAAGCCAGTGTTTTAGTTTGGACAACATTCAAGTCTGGGTGGGTGTCTCCCTTGTGTGGACTTTGAAAGCTCTAGGCTCTGGGTCAAATACAAACCTCTTCTTGGCAGACATTGTGAAGAAAACCTCTAGCCAAGTGACAGCATTATACAAAAGCCTACTCCATCACCTAACATGGATATTCTATAGTCCTGCACACCAGTTATGGACATGCACATAGACTGAAATAACAATAATAATAAGTGTGGGGTTTTAGTCTTTGTATGGAATATGAAACTAGTGTGCTGAAGCTCAAACTGCAATGGCCTTGAGATTTTGAGTGCATGAGGGATAAATTTTGGACACACACATAATAGGTTTAAGGCCTATACATTGACTGTACTTAATGATTGACACTATATCCAGTGGGAGTCATTATTTAGTGGACTTGCCTTAATACTCAAGCACACACTCAGGGTTTCTAGTGGTGGATATCTAGCAGCTCCCAAAATTCTTTAAGGAATTTAGTTTGAAGATCATATGAATAAATTAAATATGAGTTTCTTTTTAATTTTTAAAACAAGATCAAAATCTGATATATATGACATTTCTTTTTACTACTACAAACTATAAGCTTGTTAATAGCTCCCATTATCATAATTCATTGCGGATCATAATTCATTACAGCCCACTATTGATTTCATGCTTTTTTTTAAAAGTGGAACTTAACCCTTAATGTGATGTGTACACTGACCATTTTATACGTAATTAACAGTTCCTGCAGATTAAACTGTTAGGAAAGGATTCTGTTTAAGAAAATAGTAATGTTTGCACTGTCTCAGTAAGGATTACTGTGGTCAATAAATAGATTTATGTTGGGATTGAGAGGGATTTGAGAGATGATACTGATACAAGTGCTATCAGAGTGTACAGACACAAACAAGGGGTTTAGCAGCAGCTGTAAAGCTTTTTCATCCCTTTGACCATGTTTGAGTTGTTTTAATCTCATGCTGTTTCTGCTTGCATTGACACGATTACTTCTTTGACATTGCCGCTCAGTGAATTATCCTGCGGGGTTGCATAATTTAAACGTGTGTGTGTGTGTGTGTGTGTGTGTGTGTGTGTGTGTGTGTTTTTATGTGTGTGAGAGAGAGAGAGAGAGAGAGAGAGAGAGAGAGAGAGAGAGAGAGAGAGTAAGACAGAGAAACACAACTGCAGGAGGTGATATGATCAGGTCAGATCTGAAATTGATATACAATCCAGAAACTGTTTTCAAACGTCGGCTCAAGTTTACTAAGAGACACCCATGGCACCACCTCATGGTTCTCCACATTGTTGGAAAGAGTGTTGACTTTCTACTCAGCTGGAATTTGACTAACACTGACTCCATGTGAGGTTGAGGGTACGTTTGGACTCCACTGGGGGAGAGATGAAAAGAGGAACTGAGCAATCACCCACTGTGAAGGTGTGAGAACAAAAGGGAAACTCTCAGCAAGGCAGCTTTGATCCTGACCAAACCTTGGGAAGCTGCTTACAGTTTTTAACAATTAACTTCTCAGCTTTTCTCAAACATACCACTCTTGATTCCTCCCTAGGATCCCACTTTTATTCACTAAACCAACAAGAATTGTTGGACAAGGCTAAATATTGACTTACATGACGTTGGCAAATGAAAGCATGTGCACTAAGCCTACTTCACACACATTTAAAGAACAATAGGGCATTGCATGTATGACCTGGATGCTTCCTAAGCTGTCTATAATTGCTAATTAAACAGCTTGTTTAGGGGAGGAGCTAAGTTAAGGTCACACATAACAGTTTCCCATGATTTTTTTTTTTTAGCTCAGTGGGCAGAGTGTTAAATGTTCATCTAAGCATTTCAGAACTAGTACTAAAAATGCTTGAGGCAAATGGACACACGCCAAAGGAAACAAGAATTTAGAAAACCAAGAGGAGGGTGGAGAGGGAAAAAAACAGGTGTTTAAGGCAATGGTTGATATCAAAGGGCTAAAGAGGCAAATGTGCCCTGTTTCCCCTTTGACCTCTCCATTGCCCCTGTGTTTGGTTTAGAACACTGGGGCAGAAAGGGGTTAGGACAGGGCTGAAAAGGGTTCCTCGAGCCTTTAAAGCATGAGAAAGGATATTGGCAATTGAGTCAAGAGTATATTGTTGTGGTCCTGAAATGACTTTGTTTAAACTAAAACATTACAGCATATAATGTTGTTTATTCGGTTTGAACATTCAGCTAAGCAAGTCAGCATACCATGTTATATTTGGAAATGAAAAGCAGCTGTTAATGCAAAAAAAAAAGAGAAATTCCAGCTAAGTATACTTCCAAAACATTGTAAATATTCCAAACGCAGGTTCATACCAGGGCATCACCTTGGAACGGAGTCATGAAATAGGATTAACTAGAGCAGTAACCATGATTTGCTCTACATGTCAATTTGACAAGCTGGCAGAAGCGCGAGATTCCGTCTAAATTTACTGCAGGGGGAAAGTCTTCTCAAGTGTCAGTAAAAACCAAAAGCCGTGAAATGCCTCAAGCCATCTTGGGCTGAACCAACTTCCATTGTCCTACTGCAGACTACAGTGAACGCTCCCAGTATGTATTCATTACAATAACATAAACCAGAAAATCTTACACTTAGCTCTAAGTTCTCTTGTATGAATACAAGGATCATAAAAAGTGCAATGAATAAGGAATAACATATGATGATGTGTTACTAGAAAATCACTTTTTTCCAATAATGGCATGTCCAGATGTGCTTTATTGTCTTATAGGACAGCACTATGCCACCTACTACAAAGAAGAGTTCTTTTTATTGAATGCAATTTTATCCAATTCATATTCTTTTTAATGTTATAACAGCTGTAAACATTCTTTCTCTTACTAGCCTCTTTTTTAAATAAGTATAAATAAACCTTGTTACTGAGAAGTCTGCTATGAAGACTTTACTGTATTGGAAAACTCAGACGTAGACTCCTGCTAAGACTTCTAAATAAACATCAGCTCACAGAATTCATCATCACAGAAACAAGTACATCATTTATAAAAAAGAAAAAAATCCCAAGTCCCTGCGCATGTTTTTTTTCTGTCGAAATGATAACAATCCCATGTCTTTATAGACAATAACACCAGTCCAATGTTATTAGTAAAAATATGATTAATAATCATAATCAAACATTCAACACCGATGTGGTATAAAAGAACACCAACAAAATTTCAGACATGTGACGTGCGTTTGTCTATTTCTGCATGGGTGTCTATGAATGATGACCCTCTACTCTACTGCAAACTGAATTTACCTACAGGTACAAATAAAGTAACCTGAACCTGAACCTGAACCTGAACCCGATTAAGTGTTTGTTCAGGTAAGCAGGTTCTTACCAAATCTTTGACAGATACTTGAGGAGGAATAATATAAGCATTTTCCATCCACATACTATTATACTTCTCTAAGACAAAGTTTTCGACTTCTGCAGTCAGGAATAACAAAGTGCAACACACAACCAAAGACATCTGAATGTTGTGGTTTTTCCCATGGAGAGACAAGTGAACACGCCATAACAAAACGATTCACAGACTCTGTAATCGTTACACCAGCTGTATATAATACTGTAATTAGTTTATAAGGCTTGTGTTGCTTTCCAGTGCCGCTGGAGGCTTGGAAATGATTCTGAAATCAGTTAAGGGAACCTAATCTCTTAATGAGGAAAGTCTTCAATGTTAGGTTCTCTGTATTTAACTCCAAATGGACCTGCCAAGGCTAAAAGGTCTGGACTGCTGTAAAGTTTTAATAAGAATTCTATACAATTTGTGCAATGGCTTACTTTGAAAATGGACATAATATCATGCTTTTTGTCCCAGAATGATCAAAAGGGATGGCATGTTGACGTTGTGCCTCTTGAAATTTTAACACAACGCCAAGGTTGTTCTTACCACAGATATGTCCCATCGGCTGTTAGGAAAAGATGGAGATGAACAGAGCTTTGCCAAATGGGCTTAATCAAAACCTTGCTGTGTCTGCACACTTGTCCTTTTCAGTCAGTATCCTCAGGTTTTCCTGAATGACATCATTGCTTCTCAGAGGAAGTTGACTTTGCTGGTGTATGACTAATAAAACAGGACTGGCATGAGTCTCAGTAGGTGGACTGTCTATTAAAGCATCAAAAGCATAGCAGTATTTATTTTTAAGTCACACATAATGTATATGGATATTATATAAATGCAAGCTGTTGGCACGAATTCTCTAAAAGAATTTCAAGATAATTAGACTACATACTGTACAGTATGCAATTAAAACTATTACATAGAGTTACTTTTTTAATTGAATTGATTGTCAAATTAAGGGGCAAAAGTGATCAAAAACAGTACTTAATGTCTTGTACATACTTTGGTCATGTTACACTACCTGGTTTATACAATATAAACTGTAAGCTACATTGCTATAATTCCTCTAATAATCTTTGGATTTGACAGTTCCTCAACCTCAGCTACATCACTCGGGTTACTAATTTCTCAGGGGTTCCCAGACCCAGTGCACACCTTTACTCTCAGATGCCTCGTGAACCTTTCTGGCACACCTTCTCAAACAAATTATTACCAGGTTAATATCTATATTTAGATCTGTTTAGAGCACATTATTGGTTCATTCCAAATAATGTATTCATACTCAGTGACATCATTATTGCAAGAAATACTTGGTGCATAAGTCAAAAACTTTTGAACATAATAACTAAATGTCAGAAAATACTAGTTACTATGTTGAATTGTTGAGTATTAATGTTAGACGCATTACTGCATTACGAGCTATCTTGATTCAGATATGTATGTGGGCTGAATTGCTGAATTGACTTTGGTACTACTTGATATTATTAAGTTCCTGCTTATTATGACATGCTAAAGGTTTTTTCATCTTATTAGTTACTATGTACATACACACTGAACTTGCAGAGGGTGTATCATACTCACCAGCTAATATTTTCTAGTAATTATTTCACAGTAGCACTAAATTCTGCAAACGTATTAGTTTTCACATGTCACTGTGTACTTCAACGCCCAGCATACAAACAATGTACTGAATAATTAGTATATACTAGTAAGTGTTACAAAATGTTACAAAAAATCCCATCTATTTCAGAATTTGGATTTTGTAAAAGGGATTCGTTAAAAGTTTTCCCAAAGTCACTGAAAACTATCATCTTCTCATCTCTTATATCAAAGAACCAGTCAGCAGATGCATGGAAGTGATCTTAGTTGGAGCTAATTAGTCGTCTCAGCAGGCTTTGGTTTAATTAAAGCTGGCCTGCGTAAAAGAAAAGTCTAATAGACAACGAATAGATTGCATTTTAATTAGGAGGCTCTTAACTAAGGGCATCTTGCCAGTGTGCATAACTAACAAGCTTCAGTGACTTGCGTCTCCTGTTCTGTCTGTTATTTGAGATGGAACAGTTGTTCTTTGAGAAGATTCAGAAGCATTGCTTTAAAAGATTCCTGAACCAGGCTCTCGTGTGAAAATAATTTGTTAATTTGGCTAAAAATGTAGTGATGGGGATTGGTGAGTTCACTGTTAAAAAAGTATTGTGGATTTTACAGTAATTTGCTAGCAATCTGGCTTGTTATCTGTGACAACTTTCTGATCTGGCTCATAGATCAGAATTTTATGTGTACAAATCCCAGCACCACCAAGCAGTCATAGTTGGTCAAGATCCTTAACCTTCAGCTCAGCTGTGTCCTGCATCACCCATATGAGCAAACGTACTGGGTTATCTGTTATTTTATACAGCATTAAGCTGTTACAGTACTTTACTGTAAATACATTTTACAGCTGTTTACTTTAAATTGCACAGAGTTTTTGCAGTGCTGGGCCATATTCATATTGATCCCAACAGTCCCATTATTAAAAATACCATCCACTGTAGCTTGGCCTTATTTCAGTTCGCACTATGAGTAACTTGGCTCGGTGTAATAAGGAAATACTGGCACCGATTGTCAATATCCAAGGATGTGAGACACACACACACACCTGGCCCAGAATCTGTGCCCTGTAACAGAAGCCCAGACGGGATGTCAGGAATCTGTGATTAAAATTCCTTGCCTTCCGTCCACTCGTTCATCAGGTGTGTTGAAAGAGGTCAGCAGCAGAGTGACTGCGCCGGATTCCAGTGCCGTCCTTCATCAGTGTGCTATAATGAAGGACCGAGAGCTTTTACACAGAGATCCACTGCTCACGAGTGTGAGCCTGTAAACTAATACCCGTAGGATAGAGAGAGAGAGAGAGAGAGAGAGAGAGAGAGAGAGAGAGAGAGAGAGAGAGGGTGAGTGGGCAAGTGGGCGAGTGGGGGAGGGAATAAGGTTGAGGGTCATCTCCTAGGTGACAGGGCCCTTTTAACTTTGGACACAGCTTGGCAAAATGATGGAGGTTAAAAAAGTTTCTGTGAAAGCAACAGCTGTTGCCCCCTCCCTTCCCAAACCTCCCCCATGCTTTTTTCCTTTAGTCAGTGCAGTATAAGGGCACCCACTTAGCTCACCTGATAGGGCCATGCAGGGCTAGAAAGATAAACAAGGAGAAAAAACAACAACAAACGAGTGCAGGGAGCACATCTCTAGTTCACTGATCATGATCTACCTTTGACCAGACTGTCAAAGGGAAAGAAGTTTAACAACAGGTTTACTCCAAACATCAAGAATAAAAGTGTGTGTAATCAAGACTTGAATAAATTTGTTAATGGTGAGATAGATATTAGACTGATATTTGGGGTCATAATTATGTCGCAGATGAATTTATTTCATATGAAACAAAGTTTGCATAATGCTGAAGCACATCTCAAAAACTACAATATTATGGGTTAACACTGAGTTATACCAAGAATGGTCATTATCTATATCAAGATTATTGCTTTGCCTTTGGGAAAGGTGTGACAAATTAAACAAATACAGGAAAACTGTAATGGAGCAGAATTGTGTAAGGGGCAAAAACATAATAGGGGCCAAAGTCAAAACATTGTCTTACTTAATCGAGCTTGCCTTAGAGGAATGTGAAATTGGAGCGCAAATAGGGTGTTATTTTGGGCCCTGTGGGCCAGGAAGGAGGGATAGAGAAAGAGAGGAAGAAAGGATCGACATGGTGGAAAGGAAGCATGAGGGGGGGGGGGGTGCCTACAGGGACCAGGAGTGATTTAAGACAGCTGGTTATCCACTGCACGTGAATGCTGGTGTTTCTGTATGTGTTCTGAAGTATAAATGAGACATATACAGTACTGTGCAAAAGTCTTAGGCACCCTATTGTTTTTATGTCCAACTTTTGTTATTGATGTTTTTTTTTAACATTTTAACAAAAAATTAAATGATACACAAGAATGTTTGTATGTCAGTAACAAAAGCAACACATTACATAACAGACCACTTTTCAGACAAAAAACATAATGAAGGCTGCTGGGTTTTCCATGCAAAAAAAAAGAAGTAAGTGTGACAGTCAAAGTCTCCAGAAGAGCTGTGGCAGATTCTCCAAGACACTCAGAAAAACGTAAACGCTAATTACTGTACAGTACGATGCAGAAGTCTTAGGCACATGCAAAGACTTGCTGTAAAGCAAAGATGCCTTCGAAAATTATGAAGATGTTTCTACATTTTTGCGTAACATTTAACTTTTTTGCTGGAAAAGTAACATTTGGAAATATAAAACTCAATACTGACTCAATAAAGCAGAACTCAAAAATAACCCCACCAATAACAAAAGTTGTACCTACAAACAATAGGGTGCCTAAGACATTGCACAGAACGGTATATGTACGGCTATTTAAATCACCACATGTGATTCTACTGTAACAGTTTCATGATGATATCCACATTGTACAGTGCACGTCAACTTCCTGGACAGTGTGTTCTCTTGTTCACAAAACATCTGGTATTCTGTGAGGTGGCTGAAGATCTCTCTGCTGTGATGCATTGCTAAAGTGTTGAAAATCTTCACTCTGCCATGTTTGTTTGTTAAACAGTTCCAGGTTCTATTACAGGTTTGTGTTTAGTGTTGTAAACACTACAACTTTTTAACTAACTTTAATTCAGTAGACATTGTCACAGATCAGCTTTAGTGTAATAGACTGTAGATGCAGATTTAGATCTAGAATGAGCAAGCCAGAGGAGACTCTGGCAAAGAAAAACATGCTGAGGATGACATGAGGAAGCAACCTTGACTCAAAGGGAAACCATCTTCTTCTGGGAGACACCAGATAGTAGGATTATAAGTCATTACAGTATACAGGTGTAGAAGAATAAAGGCAAACATAAACAGTAGGAAGTATGTTGAAAGGATGTTTACTACAGGTGTATTGGAAATAAGAGAGTGCTGGAAATCTTTATGATTATAGCAGCAATCTTTTGGATATATGTATTATTATTTAATATTTTAGTATGATATACTTCATAAAAATATATACTTAATAAATGTGCTTTTTAAAATCATGAATCTGTGCTGTCCGAGGAGTCGTTATTATTTCACTTATAAAACTGTACTTCAGTGAACCGTGCTTGCAGTTTTTGTTGAAACATTGCTTTAATACTTATATAATACAACCCCCATTTCCATTTGGGAAGTTAGGACCCTTTCTAAATATGCAATAAAAACTGAAATCTGTAATTTGTTAATTCACTTGAAAATTTATTTAACAGACAAACTGACAAATGTTGTCTTGATGGCAGCACATGTCTCTCCAAAATACCAGTATAAGTCTCTGCATCAATGGTACTGCCATATACAATGCCTTCAGAAAGTCTTCAGACCCTTTCACTTTTCACATTTTGTTATGTTGTGGCCTTGTGCTAAAATAAAAAGAAATCAGGTTTTCCCCTATCAATCTGCACTCAATACCCCATAACGACAAAGTAAAAACAAAATTTTAGAAATTTTTGCAAATTTATTAAAAAGGAAAAACAAAAATTTTGCATGGTCATAAATATTCAAACCCTTGGGTATGACACTTGAAATTTAGCTCTGGGGCCCCCCATTTCTCTTGATCATTTTTGAGATGTTTCTACACCTTGATTGGAGTCCATCTTTGGTAAATTCAGTTGATTGGACATGATTTGGTAAGACACACCCCTGTCTATATAAGGTCTCACAGCTGACAATGCATATCAGAGCAAAAACCAAGCCATGAGAAGGAAAGAACTGCCTGTAGAGCTCAGAGACAGGATTGTGTGGAGACACAGATCTGGAGAAGGCTACAGAAAATTCTGCTCCTCTGAAAGTTCCCAAGAGAACAGTGGCCTCCATAATTCTTAAATGGAAGAAGTTTGGAACAACCAGGACTCTTGATAGAGCTGGCCACCCCAGCCAACTAAGTAGTCGGGGGGGAAGAGCCTTGGTAAGAGAGGTGACCAACAACCTAATGGTTACTATGTCTGAGCTCCAAAGATCCTGTGTACAGATGGGAGAAACTTCCAGAATGTCAACCATCACTGCAGCACTCCACCAATCTGGGCTTTATGGCACAGTGGCCAAAAGACACATGAAAGCTCACCTTGAGTTTACAAAAAAAGCACCTAAAGGACTCTCAGACTGTAAGAAACAAGATTCTCTGGTCTGATGAAACTAACATTGAATTTCTGGCCTTAATTCTAAGCACAATGTCTGCAGGAAACCAGGCACTGCTCATCACCTGCATAATATCATCCCTTCAGTGAAGCATGGTGGTGCAGCAGCATGCTGTGGCTGTGATATTCGGTGACTGTGACAGGGCGACTGTTCAGGGTTGAAGGAAAGCTGAATAGAGCAAAGTACAGAGATATTCTTAATGAAAGCGTGATCCAGAGTACTCGGGTCCTCAGACTGGGCCGGAGGTTCACCTTCCAACAAGACAATGACCCTAAGCATACAGCCAAGACAGCACAGGAGGGGCTTATGGACAAGTCTGTTAATGTCCTTGAGTGGCGCAGCCAGAGCCCTGACTTGAACCCAATTGAACATCTCTGCAGAGACCTGAAAATGGCTGTTCTTCAACAGTCCTCATCCAACATGACAGAGCTTGAGAGGATCTACAGAGAAGAATAACAGAAAATCCCCAAATCCAGGTGTGCAAACCTTGTGGTATCATACCCAAGAAGACTGGAGGCTGTAATCACTGCCAAGGTGCTTCAACTAAGTACTGAGTCTGAATACTTATGTCAATGCAGTATTTTTGTTTTCTAACATTCTGCTTTCACTTTGTCATTACGGGGTATTGAGAGAAGAATGATGGAGAGACACTTTTTTTATTTTAGCACAAGGCCGCAGCATAAGAAAAATGTGAAAAAGTGAAAGGGTCTGAAGACTTTCCGAATGCACTATATATGCAGATCACTTATGCACTGATGCACTGATGCTGGTTTTTGCACTTTTTTCATTGGTAATAGTCTGGATGGTCATTTTCATCTTTGGCTCATAGAATCAAAGACAAGCTGACGTGTACTCTGATCACAAGAGGTTTTCACTGTTTTTCGGTCCATCTCAGATGACTTCGGGTCCAGAGAACTTGCCAGTGTTTCTGTGCAAAATTAATATATGGCTTCCTCTTTGCATAATGCAGTTTCAGGTTGCATTTCTTGATGCAGCAGTGGACTGTGTTAAGTGATCATGATTTTCCAAAGTATAATACTCCTGAGCCCATGTAGCTATGTCTATCACGGTAGCATGATGTTTCTCAAACCATACCACCTGAGGGCTCGATGGTCACACACATTCAGCAGCAGTGTCCACCCTTGGCCTTTAATCACCGAGATTTTACCGAGATTTTAAAGGCTACTAAACCATTCAGGTAGGTGCAGTGAGAACTCAACAGTTACCTAATGAAGGGGTGAGGAGGGGATGGCACAAAAAAGTGGGGCTAGTTAAACATTTGAAATGAAAAATATTTACATATTAAGTACATTTGGCCTGATTCTGGGGCATCATTCATTACAGATGGACAGATAAATTAGAGTGCTTTTAAATAACAAGTATATGACTTATTGTATACTATGCATATTAGAAATAGATAAGCAACACATAACTTGTACTGCTCTAAGCATATTAGATGTAGGACCAGAAAAACTGGTATGGGAGCCCATGCAAAATACATAACACATCTGCCAATGCATATGTAAAGCAATAGGCATCTATGGAAGCTTCTAGAACTGTTTGCCCGTGAGAATGGCAAGTTATCACGATTTTGCGATTTTCAATGCGGTTTAACAGTCGGAGCTTATGAGATGGGTCATAGCATTTCGGAGCTAGAAGCAAAGTTTGGATTTTCACATATGAGCATTTCAAGGGTGTACTGTGACTACAAGAATTCCAGCAAATCCTCGAACTTACGACAGCACTGTGGCTGTAAAATAAAAATAGAAATAAAATACTTTCTGGGACTATACAACTTGATATACTAATCATGTGATTCAAGAGCACATGGGTTATATTTCAAGAATAATTTAAGCATACGTTTAGTGTGTTTTTCATGTTCAATTTTATGTACTTAAATTATATGAGAAGTGTGGCGAAAATAATGTGTTTAGTATACTCAGTATGTAAGTGCAACTTAATATAAATTTAATGGCATATTAGTACTAATTTAGTACAAAATTAGTGGTTCCAAAATAAGTACATAATTATTTCAGTACTATTTACGTATGCTTGTTTGCAGAAGGGTATACTTACATACGTTTGACTATGAATGGGGTACGGTTTCAGTTAGCTGTGAATAAGAGAAGTGGCTTTAGCACACTCTTCTAGAGATATGTCAACATGTTTGCCTTATTCAGAACTATTTTTAGTGTAAGCCTGATTTTGAATATTATATTCATTCATTCATTCAATATCTTATCCACTTATTCCTGTCCCCAGGGTCATGAGATAGCTGGTGCCTAGCCGGCGGCATAGGGTGCAAGGCAGGATCAACCCTAGACAGGGCGCCAATCTATCACAGGGCACACACTCACACACTAGGGGCACTTTAGAGACACCAATTAATGTAATGTGCATGTCTTTGGACTGTGGGAGGAAACCAGAGTGCCCGGAGTAAACCCACGCAGACACGGGGAGGACATACAGACTCCACACAGAAAGGACCCAGAGCACTCCACCCGGGGATTGAACCCAGGACCTTCTTGCTGTGAGGCGACAGCGCTACCCACTGTGCCACCGTGCCGCCCTCTATTACATCTCAAAATATATTCAAATTTACACCCACTGAGTGTAACTGGCATTAAAGGCATCCTGAATGTTAAAACTGAAAAGTATTTTATATACTGTAGGTATTTAGAAATTTCCTATGTTTGGGACTATACGCTGAAGATACACTTGAATATGTTTACGTACATACAGCTGTTACACTGAGCACTTGTATGACACTTAACAGTGTTGACTGCAGACCATCAGGAACACAACGTAAATAATCATCTCTGTTGCAACCTTCTGACGTGATCTAAAATATACACTGTACACTGTACCCTTTTTGCATGAATTTGAGTGTTGATGGTTTGATTGTTAAACGGTTAAGGGAATAACACTACTGCTAAACACTGAAAACATTTTAGTACTATCCAGAGCTTAAAGTGAATGTCACAGTGTTCATAAAAATACACACAAGTGCTCATACTCTCCCTTCACCAAATATACTTGTGTGACAAAAAAAAATAAAAAGAGAAAGCTCCATGGGAAACATATCACTTCTTCTTCTTTTTGGAAGCTGTGTCAGGGCATAATAGCTTAGTTGAATTAATTAATTACGCTGAAGGATCATTTGTGTTTGCTACACAAAGCCAGTTAAACTCGCGCACCAATTCAACATA
Organism: Scorpiodoras heckelii; assembly: GCA_028566435.1. Classification (NCBI taxonomy): domain Eukaryota; kingdom Metazoa; phylum Chordata; class Actinopteri; order Siluriformes; family Doradidae; genus Scorpiodoras; species Scorpiodoras heckelii. The sequence goes on along the minus strand of JAOVVH010000035.1, from coordinate 8,506,994 downwards.
TTTATTACCATTCATTCTCCTGCTCTCTCACTCTCACCCTGTACTGAATCCTTTAGACCCTGGGTACTCCTGCATGTCCTTAGCCATGAAAAGGGACAACATAATGGAGGAAACTGAATGTCTGAAGGATGAATTCTTTCAAGACAACAACTGGGCACAATTTGGCCGATGGCCCTGGGGGTCGGCTTAATAGAGTGCGAGCCCCAGCCCCCATTCAGTTTCTCTGAGACTATTAACTCTTAACAACTCCTCAGCTTGGGTCTCATTATTTATTCTGTTCAAGCTTTTCTCCTCCCCCCAACACTCACTCACTCTTTTTTTTTTTTTTTTTTTTTTGTTATTGCCCTTCATTTTATTGCGCTGAATTGATTTTGTACTTAGTTAATCATTCAGTGTGATCCCAGTTTGTAAGTCGAGTGCCTTCTTGACTGGAGAGCTGAAGGAGTGAGGCTATAAAACCTTTTTAAAATCACTTGCAGTGGGTTCACTAGTTGGTTCATGAGATGCGAGCTGCTCAACACATTGAATCATTATCAGGGAAATGACTAATGAAGGGCTGATAAATGATACTTCTGGAGTGCATAGTGACACGTGGCATTGAACCTACACTCCTGTATACTTGCATTAGAAATGTTCTGTATAACACTGTATGACAGGAGTTTTTTTTTTTTTTACTTGGACCCCTATCATGTTACATTTCTTATATTGTTGCCTTTAGAATTTCAACAGGTACACATAAATATTATTATAGGTCTTTTTGAATAAAACAGTTTCTTTTTCTGTTTTCTTTCTGACTCTCATATACTAACACCATATGTCAACTCTTAGGCATATAAATTTGAAATAAGGAAAAATTATACATTTATAAACACTGGTTGTTTCATTCATTTCTGAGTGTGTTAACACCGCATATTACCTACGTTTTGATTCTAAAAAGTGCATCAGTCTTGTCCAGGATGCCAATTGATTTGCTCTTCAGGGTCAGAGGAGCCAGAAGTCCGAATGTCCTTCCAGAGCAGACTGCACCTCCCAGCTGCCCTGCAACCGTGGAAATGAAGTTATGCCTTGTGTCAGCAGCTTTTTGTCTTTTCCCTCCTTCTCTTGGCCTCTGCCTTTCTCTCTCCCTCCATATTTTCCCATTCTCGTTCTCCTTTTCTCTGCACAGTCCACTGGAGGCTTTTGGAGTTCACTGCTAGCTGGAGTATTCAGTGTTGGTAAATGGATTTAATGGCAAAGTGAAGGGTCAGAGTGAGGTATTGTGGAGCTGTAATTGAGAGGGGTCCTGCACTTGGGCAATGTTAAGTCATTCACACACATGCACACACAGGACTCCTTTACCAGTGCTCTTCTGATGAATTCTTCTCTTAATTACTCTCACTCACTCTCCCACTCCTTCTGCTCTCTTTGGGTTGTGCTCTTGTTTGGCTTGTCTGTGGGAGAGTTTATTTGTCCTGCAGCTGGATGGATAATGATTCTGCTCTTGAAGCTGCTAGTAGAGAGTTGTACACTGTTTTGCCTATATTTTACCTTTATGTCATTTACGCATTATTCCAGATATGAAAGAAATGGGAATATATCATATTTTTAACATACATATATATTAACACCATATGTCAACTCTTAGGCATATAAATTTGAAATAAGGTAAAATTATATATATAATTTAAAAATTTTCTAAATTAGATTTGTTTATTATTATTAGTAGTAGTTGTTGTTGTTGTAGTAGTAGGAGGAGAAGGAGGAGGAGGGTCTGTAACATCTATCTAGTTCATAAAATATTTGTTATAGAATGTTGAACCACTTACATACCCATTTTAAGATTTTTATTTTGTTTCATAGATCCCAGTTATGGGCACATGTGGGTTTGATGGTCAGATGTTCACATAATGTTGACCAAAGAGTGTAGGTAGGTAGGTAGGTAGGTAGATAGATAGATAGATAGATAGATAGATAGATAGATAGATAGATAGATAGATAGA
>JAOVVH010000035.1:8489347-8504707 GCA_028566435.1 Scorpiodoras heckelii | reverse complement strand
TAGATAGATAGATAGATAGATAGATAGATAGATAGATAGATAGATAGATAGATAGATAGATAGATAGATAGATTGGTCCTAATGATCTATTTACTTCATTCAGTCTGCTGGTATCACCTGCCTTCATACCACTGCCTGAACCCACAACCTCATAGGTTCTCCTGTGAGAACCACAAACTGGCAGAATGTGCCAAGCAGCCTAACAAGGATCAAGCCTCAAAAATCAGAGTCTGCCTTCAACCTTTCCTCTATACAACTCCTCCACTTCCATATCCTTTCCTAGGACAGAGACAAAGCTTAGATATCCTAAAAACACATCACTATCTACTTTTTTCTTAGCATTACTGAGGTATAGGTTTTCCTTCTACTCCACTCAATAAAAGGACAGGCTTCTTTCATGTAACACTTCCAAAGAGCTTCTTGTTATGGCTGTGTCTAATAGCTGATTTTGAAACTTTACAAGCCCACATAATCAACTACACTGTGTTATTCTGAAACGTATCCTTTTTTCACCGCCCAACTTCATGTTTTGGAGAAGATATTTCGCATTTTTATACATGATCATGCCAAAAATAATGTCTATTTGTTTGAGTCAAAAACTGTATTCACTTTTGCCCATTCTCTTGAAGGATACTGATAGTTTTGGCATTGATTGTACAAAAGGTTTGCACTTGTTTCAGGCTTATGCTTCACATCAAAGACAGCGTATTTGTAAAAGCTCAAGAAGAGTGATATCCTATCCACATTAAAAAAAAGGTACAACAAAATCTAACTGACCACCCACTAACGCCTATTTGCTTCAGCAACGTTGCCAGATCAGGGCTCTCTCTCAAACTCAATGGTTGATATTCATTGCGGCCTCTTTGCCGCTTTCTCCTTCATTCACTGGGACCATCGCTTTGGCCCAAACCTCCCTTCTCTCTTGCTGGCGCTCTCCTCCCCTGCCTGACAGGGGAATTATATGGCTGTTGCAGTAGAAAAAAGGGGCCATGCTCGGCGCTAGTAAAAAACACCTCTCCCCTCCATCACCTCATTATCCTCTTGAACGAAAACAAGCGGCCAAACTTTGCCAGCCATTATTCCCTGCTGGATAGAATCTCGGTCTCTCCTTGCACCTCCTGTTATGGTGATTTTGGATTAGTTGTGCTGACGGGGGAGGGGTCGATACTAAGTTTTTAATGATTCATTGGAAATCAAAGTCAGTAAGAGTGCCAAATCTCATGTCTCCTGTGACTCCCAGTGATATACCTGTATTTGAGAAATGCACTTAGCAACATTAAATTTTTACTACACACACAATGATGTTGCAAGATAAGTTTAAATTAGTATTACTGATTTCTACACTAGCTTGTATAATATGAAAAACCCTATATTAACATGACAGCCATTCAATCCAGTTTAAGCTTAAGTTCCCATCACAGTGTATTAAACTGTAACCTGAAATATCTATAGCTGCACACTCACCATGGTATTTAAATCCAGTTCTCTGGTATTAAAATATTATTCTCTAATGAACAATCATCTTTAATGAACAAGAATGCACAATTCTCAGCAGAGCGCATACATGTTTACATGCACCAGTGCACAAGTGCTGTTTCTGTAGACACCATAATCAGACTATATATGGTACAAACATTGTGAAAGTTTCTCTTTCCTAACTCTCAGGTAAGTGAACTCTCTGTGACTGTGTTAATCCTGCAGGTTATTTTCTCATGGGCAAAGGATCCGGACCCCACTTGAGAGGCTGTGCTGAGGTGCTTTTACTAGTTTCAAAGAGCCGTGAACTTGACAGAGGTCTACCGTGATGGAATCAAAGTGGCAGCTCAGATAGGGGAAAAATCCGATTTTGGCTGTCAAGCGCAAAAGGCTGCTGAAATGAACAGCCAGGGAACCTTTTTTTTCTTTCTTTTCTTTTTTTTTTTTTTGTATTTAGTGAGTTTCCTTCATTTAAGGCATATACTTCCTTCCTTCACAGAGGGGTACAATTCAATATCCTAGCCTGTGCATATATATTGACAAAGAAGACCTTAAGCACCCAATAAAAAATCTATTGAAAAATATGACATCACGAAAACTTTGTATACAATCCACCTGCACTTATAAATTAGAAAAGAAAATGATGTTAAGGAGAGAGCTGTCAGGGGACCTTTCCAGTGCTCTTGCCATCAAATACCTGTGTTAACTTTAAAGGATTACCCTAAATCCTATCCAATGAACTTTCCATTTCACTGCTTATTCCACTGTTTTGACCAAGTAAGCTGTCTTGTTTCTTCATTAATGCCTCTTGAAGGCTGCAGAAGAGGTGAATGCTGAAAATCTCAAAATAATCTAAAATGTAAATCCTCAAAAAGAATTGAAAATGTGTTCTTGAAAGAATTGCTCCAACAAAAGTGTGTGATGTTTCAACGTGATTTTTGACCAAAGAAAACGTTATGTTCTCATTCCACAAAGACAACCAAGGTCCCTGCTGTGATGTATAGTTTTTCCATATTTTTTAGTAAAGGCAAATGGTTTGGGACTTGTCTCCAGTGTACCAGGAATAAACTGAAAACATTGTGAGGAAAAGCCAGATTTGAGGCCCAGGCCACCAATTTGGTTCATTATCCATAACAATAATAAAGGACCATTATAACTGTAATGCAGTGGCTACATTTTATCTTAGGGTGGAAGGCCTTGTTTTTAAAACAGGCTTGGATGCTGTACTTTGTGTTACATTCTGGCTGAGGAGCATAAACAAGATGCTAATGTTTGCATAAGGACTTTGGAGTTGCTTTAATCACTACTGTTCATGGTCCTAGAGGGAATAGTCATATTAAAAGGCAACATTATTAAAAAAAAAAAGTATATAATGACTATCAGCCTGATTATCAGGAGTATGACTACAAAAGCAAACAAGCAAATGGGTCTGAAGTTACTGAAATATGTTCTCACAGCAGAAAGTATTATGCTTGGTCTGGGTATATGACCAGGCAGTTTCTGCTCTGAGACATTATTTTAATGACTAAACCTCAGATGTCCCTGAAAAGAGGAGTTGGACGGGTTTGTGAACCGTTTTCCCATGAGCCACTGAGGCCAGGATTAGTTGGAAAGACACCTTTAATATCCTTTAATAACCACAACACCAAAAACTCTCTTGTCTCTTGTATACTATGGATGCTTGTTTTGAACTGATCCAGTGCTTAGGACTGAAAGTCAAACACTAGTATATCAACTCCTAATATATTCCTTTTTAATTAGTTATTAATTAGCATAATCACCCATGAGATAAATCATTTCTTATAAAAAAGTTTGTCTAAGCTGCTGTAGGGCGTAAAAGTGTGAGTCCATGAATAATCAAACAAGGTATTACCATTTGCCACTAATGTATGTCAGAAATAGTTTGTTCATAGTTTGTAACGGAAAGCAGTAGCATTAAAATATCCATTGTATAATACTATATTATTCAATGCAAAAGTAATTAAACACTTTGGGACATTCTGATGCACTAGCCCATTGTTGATTATTTTCCAACAAGTGCTTTATTCCTTTTATAGCACAACAATTTGCCAAGGATTTTGCCACAATTGTAATGTATTAATGAATGACAAACAGTATATTTAATATTGTGGAACATCCATGGAACAAATTAGTCCCTATTGTCACTTATGTTTTAGCACTTTTAAACAGTCCCTCCCTAACCAGCCTCTCTTTTTCTTTCTTTTGATGTCAAAAAGACAAAAAATGCAGCTCATGAAACTACTGGAAAACCGGAAAGGGCAAAGTACTCTATACTGAAGACCTTACCATGGCAGGAAACTTAAAGCTTTTTACACTGGACTGTTACAAAACGCTGACACTGGAGAATCCTTACAAGAAATGCTCAGTAAATGTCTACTCTCAGAAACCTTGACCATCTCAACAGCTTTGTGTTATTTTGAACCATTTATGTAGAGTGATACAAGTCGACGTGAATTAGCTGGCAGGCCTGCTGTTACAGAAGATTAATAAAAACCTACACTCAGGAATTCAACAGTGCTGTGGTATAATGTGTGTTAATTATCAAGATATTATTATAATTAACACTTTAGTAGGAGGATGTTTGAAGGAAATTTGGCTTCACATAAGAAAAAAAAGTATAGCAAATAAGCAAGTACATAAAAAAGTAAATAATGTGGGACCAGAATTTTCAGATATGGTTCAATTTCAGATAAGCTAATTTGATTATTAATAATAATTATTATATAAATAATTATTATATTGAAACCATGTCAAATGAGTAAATTTGTTTTTTTTTTATTTGGTTTTGCTTAATTATATAAAATAAAACAATTTACAGCAGTCTAGTCAGATTATTGGTTCTTCCTCTATGTGCTACATTTATCAAACTTCACAATGTGCTGATTTAGGAACCGGTTTTATTTTTCACAAATGCAGTTATAAAGACAAGGTGGATTTCAACACAACCCAACTCTCACTCTGTGCCAGAGTGCGTCAGGGAATAGTAAGATTATCCAGCGCCTCACAGGCTGAAAGTATAACTTAGTGATGAAGCACTTTACAGTGTTGCCTCATACCCCCCTTTCCATCCATCGTTCTTGGCCACTCTCGAGCTATAATGAAAACTATAGCACAAAAATCCATCTTGGTATTCATCACACCACTCTTGCTTAGCTGCTCGCTTCCAGTTGTTTCGGCCCATCGCCCATCCGAGGCCCGCTCTCATTATTTCATGTGTAGCATGCTGGGCCCCCTTTTTTTCACATGGGGTCGTAACTGAGCGCGAGAGCCCACATGGAGTGTGTGGATGGAGTGAGGGGTGAGTGGATCTTTCCCACATGCTACCCCGTGGCTCAGCTCTGAAGAGGTGTCAGCAAGCCTCGGAGGAATGAAGTGCCTGGGTATTGTGAAAACGCGGCTATTATGTGCTTAAGATTACCATGACAAAAGTGCCACTCGACTACTTCCCCATTGAGCATGCTCGAGGTCTCTTGTCTCTTCTCTAATAAAACATTTTGCCGCAATCGCCCTGTTTTGAAGACCGCTGCAATGACAGGGAAAGAATAAGGAGGCCAGTGTTTTTAACAAGGTGAAGCGTACAGAGGCTAGAAATGCTCTTCCTGTTTGAGAATGTGGCAAAGTAAACACATGTACCTACAAACCACAAGAGTAAACTTTTTATATTCCATCAGAACTTTACAGTACTTAAAGAAAAGAAAATGTGTCAGGATTTGTATTTCTTAAAGTTTGTACACTTTATCCAAGCACTGGCATACAGGCAATAAACCTACAACTAAATGTAAATTAATATTGCATCTGCATCATAACTGTACTTTTGCTGACTGTTTTTAATGATCTAGATAATCAGTTCATTTAAAAACAAGCTCCTGTGCAACTTTTTCTGCTTCGTTTTGAGACTTGGGCAACTGCTAGTTAATTCACCTACTTTATAGCTAGATAACGAGCTGGCAAACAAGCATCATTAGCCTACATCATATGATGAGCTCAGCATGGCAAACCACATCAACAGCTTTTCCCAGCGAGGACTCTTGACCTTAAAAAGTCAAGCTAACTTTCCACCACCACCCCCCCTCCCCTCCACATTAGTCATGGACCAGTTGAGGCGTAGTTCTGGAAGTCTAATAAAGTGGGTTTAGGAGACAACGTATACACAGACAACATACACAAAGTGTAACAAGTTGCACTGTGTAACGTCATAATGCTACTGGCTTTCTGATGGGCAGAGGTTAACTTTGTTCACAGCCACAGCGTGCAGACGGAGGCTGTTAAGCAAACAGAGTGATTGGAAAGTAAACAAATGCGGGTCTGGTCTCTGCATGTATGCCCCAGGGAAAAGCCATTCACTTTTAAAGGCTTATGTTCTAACTATATCCGAAAGTCAGCATTTAGGCTGTAAGCAAACACTTTAGTTTGCAAAGTCAAGGGTATCCTCTTTTGTGTGTATGTGTGTGTGTGTGAAATGTTTAATCTGTTCCTCAAACACACTGCTAAGTTTGTGGCTTTAGGGGAGTTAAATGACAAAAATGCAAAACAGATTACACACACTCGTTTTTAGTTGTTTGTACTTTTGTTTTTATGCCTTCTATAAAAAGTACATCACTGAGGCAGTCATACAGTGGATTTAGACATTTTCTACAGTCCATAATTCATCTTAGAATAGCACAATTAAAATTTCTCTGAAAATCTATTTACACTGTACATTTATTTTAAAAGGAAACCCAGTATGACAAAATAACCAACTTCCCTTTAAAGCTGGAATCATGCTTCGTTTTCATAGACATCTTATGATACAAAATATTGCTTTCTATCCTGTGATGCAAACATAGGCGGTGAAAATGCTTGCATTCAGTCAATTCCTCGTAATTTATTCCAGCATGCCAAATACTTTCCAAACACACATTCCTAATGGAAATGTTATTCCGTCCCTCAGTCAATCACAACTTTATATAAAATAGCTTACATAGCTACGCAGCAAAATCCCTGATGTTTAACTAACACCCACGGCGCTGAATCAACACCTGCAGTGTCCAAGTGCAAAAAAGTCCAACCGGTGTGAATTTACTGAACACGAGAGATTTTGCTGCGTAGCTTCATAATGGCAGTGCAAAGCTATCTGCTTCAATCTTTGCATTGTTATATCTCTGGGTAAGAAAATAATTTTTTGTGTCGCGTACAATACATATTGCTCTTTCTGAAAACAAGTGTTGCTCAACAATGTCAGAGAGTTGCACTTCTCTGTGGCCAGTCTCGTTTCAAGGCAGTAGTGTCAGACTGAGCTAGGGCTGCTTTATTTGGGGGAAATCTGTCCTGTCACATCCAGGTAGAGATCTTGCTCAGAAATAAATATTGAAACTGTGCCACGGTTCCTGATGCCCATTTCAGTTAATGAACAGTGCATTTGCATAGATAATTAAAGGTGAATGCAATGCCGTAGAAGGACTTGGAAGTCACGCAAAGGTACATTTGGTACACTTTAGAAAGGGAGGGGTTTTAAATGGCTGCAGATCAGGTGTGAACAAAAGTCTAATGCTCTGAACGATGCATTGAGCTGGCATTGTTTTTTTTTCTGATAATCAAAAAAGTAACAAAAGCAAGACGGGTGCAAACATGACAAGAGCGCGCAGGTAGCGCACCCACGTCCCGGCGCTTCTCGGACCGCTCTCCTTCCCGTCCTCTCCATCCTCCTCCTCGTCGTCGTAATCGTCGTTGAAGCCCCCGGATGCTTCTTCATCGACGACAGGCGGCATCCCGAAGCACAGCGTGTGCATGCTGACTTTGACGTATTCGCAGATGGTGCGCTCAGCCCCGTCGCAGACGCAGGTGTCGAGCAGCTGCGCCTTGGGCAGGCGGCGCATGTGCGCGATGACGCCGCGGCACGCGCTCGTGCACGTGGCGCCGCTGAAGAGCTTACCGCAGTGCTGCAGGTAGTCGCCCATGGCGGCGCGGCACGGACCGTCTCGCTCGCACTGCCGCCGCGCCTCCGTGCAGCCCATGCTGCTGGTCCGGGGCAGGCACGGCTCGATGGCGCGCTTGGTTTCGCGACACAGCTGGTCCTCTGCGCAGCTGCAGTCCTCCAGCGCGGGTCCGCTCTTAGTCTGGTTGAGTTGCACGAGCGACGCGATGCAGTGGCTCGGGCACGAGCGCCGGCGGCCGCTCAGCACCGGATCGCACGCGCGCACGTACTGGCCGTACGCGTAGTGGCACTCGGGCTCCGTCTGGCAGTTCATAATCGCCTGCCAGCACACGAGACGGCCCCGGGTACGACCCGACGACGGGCCCGCGCACACACAAGCGCCGAGGAAGAGGAGCGCGCAGGCGAGCGGCCACGGGTTCGAGTCGGCGAGACGGACTGACCGCACGAGCCTCGCCATCGGTGTCCAGGGCGAGTGCTGGCCAATCATGCGTCCATGTCAGGGGGCTTCTCCGTTTATGCTCTCAAACCATGTCGTGCTTCCCGAGAAGAAGATCTAATGCAACTGCTTGGACTTCCCAGCTTGTCCTGTAGTACTAGAAGTCCGTAAATCTGATTCCACTCACTTTATGATCAGTAAAAAAAAATGGTGCTTTTTTTAAAATCTGATATTATTCAACAATTTCCTAATCCATTTCACCCAGTGAGGTTCACCGGGACGGTCAGCACTTCATGCAGCTGTGTGTGTGTGTGTGTGTGTGTGTGTGTAAAGCAGCTCCGTGCTCTCCAGTCTCCCCGCTACGCCGAACTGAGCTCATCTAACTTAGCGCGTTCTTTTAGTAGTCACGGCTCATGCACTGGAGAAGGAAAAAAAGCCTTCACGGAAGTGGGTTTCTCATCCTTCATTAAGTACGCGTGGAGAAAATAAACACTACAACAGTACAAAAACAAACAACAAAAGCGCACCGCGCTGGACTCGCGTATCAGTTCCTCCGTCACAGCCGCTCGTCTTTATCCACTTCGAGCCTTACGGAAGTTTGGCGTCTTCCCATTGGTCAGGGTTCGAGCCGTCGTAACTGGTGACGTCACCGTGGGCGGCTATGACAGGGCGGAGTCTGGGGCAGATAAAGAGGAGACATGAAGGCGTGGCAAAGAGTAAGGGTTGTTACTCTGTCACAAAAAATGTACACAGATTATAAATCATCCTGACCGCCGGATTTTTAAAAAAAATTATTTATTTATTTATTTTAATTCTAAACCAAACTGTTGAGATTAGTAGAATCGGATAGTGCTGCAGGAGCAACTCTGTCAATAAACACTCATGTTTTATTGAAATGGATATCTAATAATAAAACATGAAATTAGACATTGCTTCTACTAGACATGGTACATTTGGGTCACTTTTTTTTTTCATATAGTCTCTTTCAGTCGTTTCCGTTTTCTCTCATCAGTCCACAGTGTTAGGACAAAATTTGGGCTTTCTGAAATCCCCGAGAAGTCTAATTATAGCAGAAGGAAAAATGTAGATGTCATATTCACAAGAGACATGGGCAACCATTTAGCATTTCTTTGTGGCATGGCAAATTTTCCTGTCTGCATCTGATAATCTGGCGCCTTCATGTATAAGGTTAAAAAAGTTGCACTTCCATTTCTTGTCCACTAATCTCTCATATCGTTCATTATTCGAGTACGTAAGATCCCTAAAATCGTTTCATTATTTGAAGAGTTTGTAAAAGGCTGTCCCAGGATACATAAGCATGCTGTCATTTTTTCTTATTTTAATGTAATGTAAGGGGGAATGTAAAGCTTCGAACCAAATTAATTATGCTAATTAATCATGCAATTTTCTTTTCTAATTTATTTTGAAAAGTGGGGCGATGTAATTACCCAGCACAAAATTTAACACATGCACAGGTCATATAACACGCTCGCTTTACAATAAGGAACACTGTTTATTTTTCTTCTTATTATTATTATTTCTTATAATGCTCCTAATTTTGAACATTATATGTTTGAAAGTACTATGCTAAATATTTCAAATACAATTTCATTTTCAAATACTACATATGATCAGTTATAAAAATGAATACATATATTTTAATCTGTACATATTGAGGGGAATTTTTTGTTAATCACTTACAAATGGTTTGATGTCACTTTCAAGCACAGTACTTTTTGTTCATTTGATAATCTGTCCTGATCTAGCAGCTTTAATCAATTTAAATCAGTAAGTTCTTAGAAATGTTTAGAAGGGTTCACCCAAAAATGTACCCTTGGCTGCAGTATAGTCCGGTCTTTCCAGGTTATTTCAATTTCCAGATATTTCCAGGTAAGGTCCAACTGGAATAGCCTGTTCATGCAGGAATGATGATTAAATGTTTGAAACTGATCCTTCCTGGCACAGTCCTCCACTAGGAATATCTATAAAATAGATAAAAGCACAATTGGATGCAGCTTCTGAGCCAGTCGTCTCTATACCATGATATGAACTGTAGCCGTGCATGCGAATGGAAAATGATGGTATGCCTACACTTATGTGAAATAATATTGTGCAAGTTCTAACTTGAGCACATGGGGGGAAAAAAGAACCTGAGGATGCTAGAGTTTGCAGATTCAGTGAGTCCACTAGGTACAAAGAAGGTTTGTGTTTCAAACAGTGCTCTCAAGTCAAGAATGTACCTTTAGGCCAGTGTGCACTGGGCTCTCCACCCAAAAACACAATGCACTCTATGTCAGTTATGGTTGGTCAGATCTGAGAGTGTGGTGCCTTCTCCAGGTCACAGTGAGGTATGAAGGGAACACTATCCTCCTGAGTCAGTCAAACAGTGAACCCTGAAGCTACACTTATCGAAAATGAAGACAGCTGGTGTCATTTCTTTCACCGCGGCCAGACAGACGAATGCTGAGTCTCACCTGACTTCAACCTTGCACATTTCTGTAGTTTGCTTTACATTAGATTTACATTTATAGCTACCTTCTTCACACTATACATTTGCCTGTTGTATCTTTTTTTTTTATCCAAAGTGACCAATCTAAACACATATATAGTAAATGCCACCAGACAGCCATCATATGACCAGAAACAAAGACAAAGGTAGTTGTAGAAAGAACAAAAAAAGCCATAACACACTGACATACACTCACACAACAGATTTTATAGAAATGGCACACAGCTACAGATCTTCAAACGTTTTACGTCCTTTAAAAAAAAATGGCACAAAACAAACCCACTTGTTTCACTTGCATTAAAATAGATCTTCCTAATGAGAGACCCGTTAACACATGGACCTAAAGGAGGACAAAAATGAGGGAAAGGGTGAAAAAAGAGAAAACTTTCAACTAACCAAACTATTTTCTTTGGCAGGCTGAATTTACACACACCAGATGTGCTGAACAGCGGCACGCTGCATGCCATTACTTTTTGATGGTGCCATTAAAGGCGCTTTTGTGCTTCTATAATGTAATTATGGGACAAACACAATGAAGTCACTCTACTAGTCTGCAAGTCATTTATCATATTATTTTTGTGTGAAATTATCTCTAGTGATAAACGATTTCTCTGGAGATTTTTTAAATAAATGGTTGGGAATGGAGGAATGAGGTGTGATTGATCATATCTCTGTTATAGATGATGATTCATTGAGTTATTTATAAGTTCAGCGTTCAGCCAAAGATACCGGTGTACTCTTACTTTCATTTGTTTTTATCCATGAATGTCATGATGTCAGGAAAAATGTAGATGAATTATCAATACTTTATCTATGCTACAATGACCCTGGCTGTATTGTCTCTACTGAGACGATTTGTCGTCTCACTCGAGGGTGTTGTCAGTTGTTAGGTAGAGCAGTCCTTGATGTACACACCATCTAAACAAATGCAAGAAATGATTATCACTGAAGCTGGATGTTCCTAAAGTGTACAGTATGCTTTGTGTATGTGCTTCTACTGTATGTGTGGGTGGAGGCGGTGTGCTTTAGAAAGGAAGTATCAAACTACAGGAAATTACTGGACAGGAACAATCCATTTATATGGAGATGGAACTTCCTCCATAGGACCTTTAGGAAGAGAGATAATGGGAAGCGATAAGTCAACTGTCAGCTGTCAACTGATAAGTCAACCATTTCCATTAGAAAGTAGTTTTTAACAACCCCATCATTTTGATCAGATGTCTGCATGCTATTTCATTAGTGTATGAAATGTACTGTATGTATTATTACATTATTCATTCATTCATTCATTCATTCATTCATTCATTCATTATCTTAACTGCTTATTCCTGTCCCCAGGGTCACAGGAGAGCCGGTGCCTAGTCGCAAGACAGGATCAACCCTAGACAGGGCACACACACTCACACACTAGGGGCACTTTTAGAGACACCAATTAACCTAATATACATTAGGACTGTGGGAGTTAACCGGAGTGCCCGGAGTAAACCCACGCAGACACGGGGAGGACATGAAGACTCCACGCAGAAAGGACCCAGACTACTCCACCCGGGGATTAAACCCGGGACCTTCTTGCTGTGAAGCAACAGCACTACCCACCACGCCACCGTGCAGCCCTTTATTACCGTACATTATAACACTGTCAATAATACACTTTGGTACCAGACACCAGAATTGACTGATTCTTTATGTTTATACATCATTTCATTGCTTTCAGCTACAAAGGTAATCACTTTTGTTGTTAAATTTGCCATATTCCTAGGTGTTGAAATAAATAACGATTTATTCTCTCATTTCCTTTCTTACACAGTGCGGCCTGGACTCTAATAAAAAGCAGATTTTTTTTCACAGATTTTTGCAGGCCAAATTCCTATTCCCTCAGCACCTCCAAAGGCAAACTGTTCTTTTAGTTATTCTCATAGTTATGGTTTAAACTGAACTCACTTTCTGTATTTTTCCATTTCTCTGCCAATTACGCTAGGAGCTATGAATTCTGTCTTTACAGGAACATTCATGAGCCATAAATATTAGTTATATAACCCTTATTATTCAAACAGGGTTCAATTTATACACTATGGCTTTTGTTCCTACAACTTGGCTTGCACTGGTGTTCAGTGGTTGTCTTTTGTGCTGGTCTTCAAGGTGACACGTTGATTTTAGGTGTTTTTCACTGGGTTTACCACAGATCAGAGCATAACAACAGCTGTAATTAACACCATGTTAGAGACAAACAGATGCCGGATCAATCATTGCAGTTGCTCTGAGACAAATTGCTTGTGTATATTGGCTTTGTTTTATTGTTAAAGTTTGGAAAGTTAAAGCTCACTGATGAAATAACACACAAGGGTGCAGGTCCAGTGTATTACCAGAAGTACACTTTAAAACCTTCTTAATTATAAGATAATCTATGACTTCAGTCACTATTTCGTTAACTGAGGAGAGCTGTCAACGGAACCAAGCATCAGTTATGACTTGTCACAGATGGAAGGGGTAACCGTATACATTCTGCAGTTGTAACAGATCCTTCCTTTTGACGTTTGGCAGGTTACGACTTCATTATGCAAGAAAAAAAACACCACATGTCATGCGGTTAGAGGAAAATAATTGAAGATTGGGTGGTGTGAACGGTTATCATATTCCTCTTATACTACAGCAATTTATAAGCTATTTGTTTATTTATTTATTTATTTATTTATTTATTTATTTATTTATTTATTTATAAATGACGTTTGCAAGTTATTTGCTGTTGCAAAACACAGTCTTATTCTATGAAGACTTCCTGTTGTGGAAAACCTAACAGAACAGCTTCACCCCGGACTGTTTCAAAGTGCTGACACTACAGACTCCTTCTATAAATGTTAAATATACATCTCTAGGCTCCAACATATCAATGGCCAACATGGTTATTTTGTATTATTTGTTTATTATTAGACTCAGATAATCTGAAGTCTCTACCAAGTCCCCTAGCTGTTGCGAAACTAGCTGTTACTATAGAAACTAGTGCATTAATGTTAAATTCTGACTGTCAACGCTGTGTGTGTGAGAAAAAAAATAATCAACACCTTCTAACCAATCCCTTTTGAGAAATAAACTGCCCTGTAGTTTGCAAAACCCATTTCGAGAAAAGTTGGGGCACTTTCTAATTATGCAATAAAAACTGAAATCTGTAATTTGATCATTCACTTGAAGCTTTATTTAACAGATAAAAGAATGAAGGAAAGATCTTCAGTGTTTTCAATGATGAATTTAATTCTACTTGATAAATATAAACAAATTTAGAAATTGATGGCTTCAACATGCTCAAAAAAGTTGGGACAGTGGCAAAATAAGTGAAAAGGTTATACAAGTAACACTGGAAGGTTCTACAATGAGCAGTTTAACTGGTAACAGGTGAGGTCATCAAGATTGAGTATAAAAGGACCATCCACCAAAGGCTTAGACTTTGCAACCAAGGATGGTTCGTGGTTCATCAATTTGTGCCAAATGTCAGGAGAGAATTGTCAGTCAGTTCAAATACAATGTTCCTCTGTGGAGTCAGGAGAAATCTTGGCGCGTGAAGGCCAAGGGCGGAAACCACTTCTGAATGTGTGCGACCATCGAGTCTTCATGCAGTATTGTTTGAGAAACCAACATGCTACCATGATGGACATAGCCACATGGACTCAGGAGTACTTTGGAAAATCATTGTCACTTAATACAGTCCACTTAGTACTGTATTAAGAAATGCAACCTGAAACTGTATTATGCAAAGAGGAATCCGTATATTAATTTTGCATACAAACACTGATGGGTTCTCTGGACCCAAAGTCATCTGAGATAGACCAAAATACAGTGGAAACATGTTCTATGGACAGACAATTAGACGTTTCAGCTTGTTTTTGGGAAAAACAGACATTGGATTGTATGTGACAAAGATGCAAAAGACCATCCAAACTGTTACCAATGAAAAGAGCTAATAACAGCATCTGTGATGACATAGGGGTGCATCAGTGCCCATGGTATGGATAGTCCCCAACTTCTTTAAGTATGTTGCTGGCATCAATTTCTAAATTTGTTTATATTTAACAAACAGAATGAATTTATCTTTTCTTTGTCCTTTTTATCTGTTAAACAGACCTTCAGATGAATTAACAAATGACAGATTTTAGGTTTTAGTGCATTTTTAGAAAGTGTCCCAACTTTTCTGGAAATGGGGTTTGTAAATCTGTTCAGTTCACTGAGGCTGTGTAGGATGGAGGAGTTTTCGTAATGTCCATAATGCAACTCTAACATGGTTAATCAACACAATCTGTCTTTCTTGACAAACCTCAGATTGGTGTTTGCTCTGCCAATTGTTTTTTTTTTTAAATTAGGTTACATACCAGCTGTCCCAACACATGGCTTTCCTACCTCGCTATAAAATACACAAGATAATTTAAATAGGCCTAAGGGTCTGTCGTACAGCATGTAGAAGGAGAACAGTATATACACACTGGGCCAATAAAGATAACCCCTTACAGACATGATATTAATCAGGCAAACATGGAGTGTAGCAAGGTTTTACAGCATAAGACACAACAAACGGCATTAATTTAAAAAATATAAAGGAAAATCAGTCGTTGCTGCAAGCATTCAACATTCCAGATCTGATACAAATCAGACGTTTGTGCATTAATGACTCTCGGGGTTCAGACAGCAACACTGAAGCCATGTGTGCAGTGCAGCCCTGAGATATCTTCAGTTGGAGGAGAATGTTATCAGGTGATGCACAAAATATGTGGCAATACTAAAAATTTGATTAATTACGGCAAGGAAATGCTGAGATTATGAAGCATACTTTTGCAATTCTGTCTAATATCTTGGAAAGTCTTTTCAGACAACACTCATATTTTAAAATCACTTTCTGTTTGTTTTATCGGAAACAAAAAAACAACCTTGGTTGGAATATTGCAGAGCCTGTGTGTGTGTGTGTGTGTGTGTGTGTGTGTGTGTGTGTGTGTGTGTGTGTGTGTGTGTGTGTGTGTGTGT
>JAOVVH010000035.1:8470086-8483526 GCA_028566435.1 Scorpiodoras heckelii | reverse complement strand
ATCTATCTATCTATCTATCTATCTATCTATCTATCTATCTATCTATCTATCTATCTATCTATTTATTTATTTATTTACCAATTAATTAGTTAATTGTTTAATTAATTAGTTAATTGTTTTTATTTTACCCTGGTCATTTGTTTGTTCTGTTGAGCCATCCTACATATGAGTTCAGCAAGTAAAGACAGACCATTCATCCAAAACAAAAAAATCTGTTCAAAACAATTCTTTTAGGCATCTGTGTTTGTGGAACCAATTTAATTTTTCACTTTATATGTACACAAAATCTTGAATTAATACAAAGGCTTTACAGCATGTGCAGTAATGTGCAACAGAGCTTATTATCTTGGCAGAGGAACAAAATTCCCAACATAGAGCACAAAAAGCTTGAGGGGTGTAAAAGAAGAAATTATTCACACATTATAAATACCACAAATGTCTTTCATTTGGCTAAATCTGGAAAATAAATGGGGAAGTATTGTAGATTAAGAGAGACCTCTGTTCTGCTTCTTTACCACTTTTAAGAATCCCATCTGTACTGGCCTGCAGCCATTTCTGCAAAACCCTTTCCTTGACTTGGATTTACTTAAAATAAGATTTTTTTCCCTGTAATATTTCGTTTTGTTTCACAGCAGAAAATGTCCTTTTCTTTGTTAAAAGCATACATATGAACAACACCATCCCACAATTGTCTATACCCAGCTCTGTTTCTTAATTCGTCCTTAATCTTATTATTCTTTAGACCAAACAGAAATTTTTCAAATCTAGCTTTAACTAATGTCTGTGATTTAGTTCATTTAAAAATACCTCTTGAACAAACATACGCAAACACCCTGACGGTGGTCCTTTCTTTAACACTACACCTTCATCGCCCCACACAGACACACACACTTCATTCTTGACGTCTTGAGGACACAGACCACCTTCGACTTCTGATATACACACCACTCCAGTTCATAAACAATGGAACACTGGGAAGATCCAGCATGAAACTAAGCTTCACATTGTGACGCAAGCAGGAGTCACTGCTAGGGCTCTTGTCACCCGTCATTAATAATAACTCAAACAGAGGAATTCTGGGTGTTTAAAGCATGCCTCCTTCCAACACACTCGACTCTATGAGGCTGGAAGTTCCTGAAAAAAGGTCTTACCCATGCATGGAAAATTTACATTTCTGGAACGTTAAATGACGTGGTTGAAAAGACAAGTCATGAAGCCTTGTGGTCTTGCAAGTGGCCGTGGAAGTGCTCTGCTGAGCGTTTGGCACAAGCTTTCAACCTTCAGGTCCTTTTTAGACTCTCTCGCACGTGGCCTTTTTCTCCCTTTTTCAGTATCTTTCTCTGAACACTGTAAGCGTTGCCTCACAGCTTGAGTCGAGACAGCAGTTAAAACATGGTTTTCACTGTGTAGTTGTGGAATGTTTGGTTTGTAGCCTCCTGTGCAGCTCATTGAACTGGATGAATGTTGTGAAGTTGCGAGAAGAAATAGCATATTTGCCAAGATTCATTCAGTTTAGCCTGTTTCTGTAAGATCTCAAATCTCAAGCAGATTGACAATCATTGGCAAGTAAACTCTACATATCAATTATGGTTTGTTTGTTTGTTTGTTTGTTTGCTTGCTTGCTTGCTTTTAGGCACTGTTTCATGTGTCATTTTGAAATCCATCCACCAGTTAATTGCCACTTTAACAGTGTATAATCCATGTTAATAAAGACATCATGGGGCACGTGAAAGAAAATGTTTCTGCAGCTGTCCATGGCCTGTCACAACAAATGCCTTCGTCTTTGCTCAAAGCAGCTGATCTAATTCTAGGTTTAACACTCTGGATGACTTCATCCGTTCGAACAAACATAAACCCACCCTTTTTTGTATCCTGTTGGAAATACTGTGTACTGGCTAATGTAGTACTGCGCTAGCTCTTGGCCCGTTGTTTTTGAGTTCTGTCTAATAGGATCTGTAATAAAAAAAGACAACAAAAAGCTGGAACTGATTAAAACAACATGTTTCCACAAGCCAGCTCAGTTGAGGTTAGGGCAAAGGGCAGGCTGAGTGCACTCATTCGAATTCTTATGACTCTTCCATGGCACCGGCGGTGATTAAGGATCACTAAATCAGAATAATTGGAGCTGCAGTAAGTGGAAATTCTTTTAGGTATG
This sequence comes from Scorpiodoras heckelii, assembly GCA_028566435.1. NCBI lineage: Eukaryota > Metazoa > Chordata > Actinopteri > Siluriformes > Doradidae > Scorpiodoras > Scorpiodoras heckelii. The sequence continues at coordinate 8,481,371 of JAOVVH010000035.1, read as the reverse complement.
AGCTTCAAATAATTTGCCCTTTTTGTGCTCTTGTTAAGGTAATGGGGCTGCATTTAAGTCAGATGTTCTCTGCTTTTTTCCAGCTGTATCACCGTACATGTAACTGCCTGAGAAGGCAAGTAGATGTAGTTCTCAGTGGAAGGCAAAGGTTTACGACCTGAGCATTAGAGCTTTGGGTATGTTCGTAGAGACAGCTCTATATCCTTGGGCTCTGGTCTGACTTTACCCTGCCTGGAATGCACCATGGAGCTGCATTGGCCTGTTTAATGACCTTCTGTACACCCTGTGACTCATTGCCTCATTGCTACGTCCCTGACAAATGAGGACATTGGTTTGAGACACACACACACACACACACACACACACACACACACACACACACACAAATAAAGACATACACAGCAAAAGCCTTATACAAGGGGTATGAAAAATGTGCTATTCATTTCAGCTGCTTGCTTCAGTTGTGCCAGTGCAGATGGTAGTGCAGATGTCCTCTTGCCATCAACTATGTTCTACTTGGTTTATGACACAGTTTATGAGTACACATTGTCACTGTGTGAAAGAAGAAGAAAAAAAGAGGTAGAAGAAGAAGCACAGGCTGAAACCACCATAAAGAGGCACAAGTAGATAGATATATGAATTGTGCAAAGATTATCACTTGACATCTCATTCAAAGCGGAAATAGGGAATATGTGAATATGCAGACACAGAGACTGTTTGGAGACGGGAAGTCTGGTGAGCCCGGCAACTTCTGCAAAGAGAACAGTGGATACACACACACGGTCCCTTCAGTCCGCCACAAAAATACAGCTTAGCGATTCCAGCTCGTCTGCGATAATATTCAAACTATCCAGAACCTTCTTTTGCCCTCCAGTGTCAGACATACTTACTGTCACTCCTTCAGGCTTAAATGGAGATGAATGGAGGAGCAGCGGGCCAGTTCGTCCATCAACATCAAGTCCCATGGACAGCTAGATAATTGGATAATGTCAGACTGAAGACCCAGGCCTGTAGTTGCTGTCTGAACATACATCCCATCCTCCAGAATCTGAAACATGACTTCTATGGAAGGCTGCGTCAGTAGAAGAGACCTTATCCAATTCTGGAAAGAGGCTATTTCCAGCATGGAACAAAGGCACAAGTGTGGCTAAGGCTACTTGAGGGTTAATCAGCTAAAGCTCTGTGTTCTGCTATTATTGGTGCTTAAAACATCTCGACAGAATGTGATTACTTCTCCAGCTAGCATGAAAGTAATTTGTTTGCTGGGCTAAATAGGATATGTCAGTATTGAAATGGTGGTCCAAAGATTTTCCTCTTTTTATTTTTTTTAAATTATGGATTATTCTTTTTTAAATAAGATATATTTCAAGAGTTTCCAGGCACTGGCTTTAACTTGTGCAATTTCTTTGCTCTTATTTTTGTGCAGTTAAGGGAAATCTTGCAAATAAATAGACTGTCAACCACAAAGCAAGACATATTTTCACCAGGGAGACATTCATAATGTATTGCAAGGTCTTTCAACATGTTTGTCTTGTACCCTTCAGACAACCATTTTTTTTTAATGCTATGATAAATTCTGATTTAACGTTGGAAACCAAAATGAAATAGGATCTATCAGAGAGTGGGAGTTGATACGTCTGGGTTTGATTCTCAAAGAAGCAGTAGAAGCTCCCCACTCTCATCACTCAATGACAGGGTTCAAGCATATGTCCTCAAGGACCCCTGGTTCACCAGCCAACACGCCATCCACCAGCCCTTATCATGAAAGCATACTCTGAGGTTTGAGTAAGCCTCCTTGACCGACTCATTTTCTTTGAACTTGAGATAAGATGACCTCCACATGGTTACCATGTGTCTCTCCATCTTGCACTTACTCTCTCTCTCTCTCTCTCTCTCTCTCTCATTTGCTGTTTGTTTTATACTGTGCTTGGATGAACAGCAGGAGTGCTCATAAGGAAATCGGAAATCTAATTTTGAGGTATGGGATGATACATTAGTAGGAGTCGTGTTTGATGTCAGTTGGTGGTAAAAGGTCAAATGCCGAGTATAGCATGTGATTTTAGTTATAATATAGGAAAAACCCATTAGAATTATAAAAACTGTATGTAATAGAGTACATACCATCATATGCAATCACTACCTACTAATAGAAACAAATGTTCTACTGCTGTTGTGACTCCTCGGCCCAAAGGTTCAACACTGTGTCTCTTTAGATGCTTTTCTGCTCACTACAGTTGTACAGAGTGTTTATTTGCATTACTGTAGTCTTTCTGTCAGCTCAAATCAGTCTGGTGATTCTGCACTGATGTCATTTTCTGCCCTCAGAACTGCCAGTTTAGAGACTGTTGTATATGAAAAGTTCATCAGTTTTTGAAACACTCAAACCAGCCAGACTGACACCAACAACCATGCCATGGTCAAAATCACTGAGAACTTTGATCCCTTGTGCTGCTGACACATGATTGGTTGACTGGGTAATTTAACAAACGAGCAGGTGTGCAGGAATTAAAGTGTCCAGTGAGTGTATAGTGGTTGGTATGTTGTAGTGCTTAGTGCAGTAATAATTGTTGCCACCGACTGCATGCACAAAATTGCACACCCTTACAATGCAATGACAGTGTGCATCATTATAGAAACATTATTCATTTAAATACTCATTTCCGGTGATGGTGCACTCTAAAATAAATGGCTTCATTGTGACTGTGGAGATCAGAGTAAATAAATATAAGCTACATCTACAGAGGAACATAGTCAACTTCAATAAAAAAACATCTTAATTAGTCTAGCCTCCGCTGAGTGAATCTGGGGCATGTGCTTTCTGCAGCAGTTGCTGTAGGGATTATGATATAATCCTCATGGGAAGGACAGTTAACAGACTTCTTTCTGGAACTCAAGCAAGGCCGGAACAGGCAGTGGTGCTGCTTTTCCCATCAGCGCTGAGAGTAAGGGGAGATGTTGGAGTGCCTTTCTCACCAGGCCACGGCCATGATTTACCACCAAACGGCCCAGTACCTGACAGCAGCAGCTGGCCAAGAGGCCTCGCCTCAGGCTCATGTCATCTACAAGATTCCTGTGCACTCAGCATTTCTGTCAACACTCAACATGATGGGCTAATTTTACCAGGAGCTGACATACTTGTGTACATCAACCCATATCTAAATGCTAGAGCTATCTGTTGGCACTAGACAGGTAAAAAAAAACAAAAAAACGCTACCATAAGGATGCTAATTTACCATGAGATTACATACTTTTTCACACTGAACAACCTATACACAGTACCCCCAAGCATTACCAACGGATGGATAAATTTAAGTATGCTACTTTCACCAGAATATGACATACCTGTCTGTAAAGTACTTTTGCATGCAAGTGTAAAACAAACCAAAAAATGCAACAACAAAAGTCAAAAACACAAGAACACAACCAAAAGCATAGCGCCAAATTCGGAAATAAAACAAAAGTAGGACAGCAACACTAAAAACAGCAAATTTGGAAAGACGACAGCAAAATCCAAAAATCCAACAGCATAATGTCAAATTTGGAAATGAAACAGAAGCAAGCAAAACTAAAAAAAAAAATAAATAGAATCAAAACTAAAAACTAACAAAACCAAAAATACAACAGAATCAAAAATACAAAAGATGGCAACAAATTGTTTTCACTAGAGACTGAAATCAGTGCATGTCTTTAACCTTGTAGTTGTCCTTCACTATTTCCAAATAGCAACAAGTGTGTGATGTTCAGTAAGGATCTTCCCTTTCTGTTTTGCGTTCAGCATTTATGGTTTGTAAATGTGTTTTGCACTGATTGACCACTGTTCTAAAGGCTATTTTATCACTGAAGAGATAAGACTGGTAAACAAGAATGCAAATTGTACCAAGAAAAAATATACTCTTACATTTCAACTCATCTAAATACTAAAGTGTTAGGTCCCGTGTTGAGTGATCACTGCTAAACCCAAAGATTAGCCTCAAGCATGAGGCTGAGAGAACTGAAGCCTAATCTTTTTTTTTTCAGTGAGCCATTTCAGGACGGGATGGAAAGATTTATCAGAGAAAAAAAAGAGGAGAAGAGGAAGAATATTAAGAATGCGAATGAAACGCCAATTCAAGATCAGCACTAATCCATAAAATACAATGACTACTGGTAGGAGCTTCATACAGGTGGCTTGAGCTTGTAAAGGAATGAAGGATAAGGAGACGCCGAGACACCAAACATGACGCACTGCATTCTGGGAGGGAGTTGGGTGTACAGCCTGGATTCCTGTGGACAGTAAGCCAACGTGGGTCAGTCTGAGTATTATCTCCTCTGATACATTATCTTCTTCTTACACAGGAATAGCTTCTCTGCTTCAGAACTGCTGTAGCTGTTGTCATCTCATGTATATTAACTCCAGATGTTTGTTTAATCTTTGGATCCAAAGGGGCTAATGGGGGAAAGAATTGGGAGAAAATGAGGGAAGTGAAGTGTAAAAAAAAAAAAAAGAAGAAGAAGTTTCAAGACATAATGACCTCTTTCACCTTAGATGCTAACTGTGGGAATGTGAAGGGATCTTTATTGCACTCTTGGCTGTTTTGTAAAACTGGTCGAGAGTTTGTGTCTGCCAGATCTTAACCTCTGCAGTCTTGGGAATTTCTTATCAAATTGCTTGTGAAATCACTTTCAAAATATGGTATCTGTGCAACAACAGATATGATGTACTGCATTTAGGATAAGACAAAATGTGAAGATAAGTAACAAAGCCATCTTAATCTAATCTAATGAGTGTGTGTGTGTGTGTGTGTGTGTGTGTGTGTGTGTGTGTGTGTGTGTGTGTGTGTGTGTGTGTGGGTCTGTCTGAGGACACCTCAAAAAATGTTATGTTTACTGAACTAAATAGGGTGCACTATAAACTAATAACCATTACATATGTTTTGTTCAAACTATAACTTAATTTATGTACATTTAGTTAATAAACCCATTAAAATTACAATACAACCTGCTTTGAATTCATTCACTCATTCATTTCTTTACCTTAACCGCTTATTCCTGTCCCCAGGATCACGGGAGAGCTGGCGGCATAGGGCGCAAGGCAGGATCAACCCTAGACAGGGCGCCAATCCATCGTAGCACACACACACTCATACACACACTCACACACTAGGGGCACTTTAGAGACACCAATTAACCTAATATGCATGTCTTTGGACTGTAGGAGGAAACCGGAGTGCCCAGAGTAAACCCAAGCAGACACGGGGAGGACATGCAGACTCCACACAGAAAGGACCCAGACCACTCCACCCGGGGATCGGACCAGGGACATTCTTGCTGTGAGGCGACAGCGCTGCCCACTGCGCCACCGCGTCGCCCCTGCTATGAATTCATTTTATTTAATTCAGATTAAATTATCTGAATCTATGAATAGATCTATATTTTGGATCTATCATATTCAGTATATCATATCAAAAAACATCCACTGGCTTAAAAATCTATTTATACATTGTGAATTTTGTCAACATTATGTAATTAAAAAAATTCTTCTCTCTTGTTACTTATTGTTTAGACCATTGTTTTACACATCTTTGTTTACAAAGACTCAAGCCTTTTGGTTTCATGTCTGAAATGTAAACACGCACTAGTTGGAACATTAGGTCGAATGGTAATGTTACCACTTCACAACCGCCAGGTCCCTGGTGTGAGCCTGAGATCAGGTTACTGTCTGGGTGGAGTTCTATATGTTCCTGTTCTCAGCATGTCCATGGTACTCTGGGTTTCCTCTGGGTTCTCCAGTTTCCTCTCACCTCCAAAAACCTACAGGCAGACTGGTGACTCTGGACTTGGTGTTGGTGTGAATGAGTGTGAATGAGAGAGTGTGTGTGTGTGTGTGTGTGTGTGTGTGTGTGTGTGTGTGTGTGTGTGTGTGTGTGTGTGTGCACGCGCGCATGTGTAATGAAGATGAAAGAATGAACAGTCATAGACAGAGTCGATCCTCTTTTATGGGGCAGCTTGATAAAACTGTTTATACATCATTCCATTTTATGCTGACGAAAGCAATAAAGCGAATTAGTTTGTAAAATATTTTGGGCTCTCTGTTTAGAACTGGACATTACAAGTAATTATGCCATGTTTGAGATGGTGGCCTGTCAGAAAATGGACTATCAATAATGGCATATCAATGACCTAGCACCATTTTACAAGGTCATTTTTTTCTCATTTTCAGTGAATGTGGAAAACGAACAACTGGGAGACGGAACAGTTTTCCCAGAGGTAACTAGTTACCAAATTTCTATACAATTCATTCACATATTTAGCAACATCCTGATGACAGAAACTGTATGGAGACTTGAAGCTAAACCTCAAGTAAGAAACTGGAGTAAAATGATTCACGTAAACATTTACGTGAAAATATTTTTCTTGCATCGTTCCTCTTGGACAAATAAGATCTTTAAACAACTTTCAAGAAAGTTCTTTAAACAACTTCAAGGCAGATATTTGTTCTTGTATTTGAAGGATTTTGGTTATTCTCTGAAACACCTCTGTTTCCCAAGTTTGATCATTTAAACCCTGTTTTAACCTTTTAACTACAACCGTAACTATTCACAACTTCTTCTATTCACCTCTTTTCAGTGAACTTTTATTTATGCAACCATGTTGTTCACACATTATCTAATGCCAAATCAATGTTTTTCCCCCATATTAATTAACATGGAGCTATTTACCATGAGTATTAAGCTCCACCTACCTTGACTTTGCATACTGATGGCATCCCGCCTCCTGAAATCTGAAAATAAACAGTAGGCTCCCGTTCTGCTCAAAATGTTAATGATGAAAACAAACAAGACTTGTAAAAAAGACAACGTATAATTTACTCCCTCAATGCCACTATATCATGTAATTTCTGTTCCAGTTTCTTTTGGGAAGTAACACTGTTGCTATGTTTCTACACAGACAAAATTATTCAAAAACCACATGTATGATATGTCCGTTTGGATCAGCTTACTAGCCTTCCCTTCAACTCGAGAGAACATCCCTCTACAAACGCCCAATAAATCACAAAGAGAAAGTTCTTGGCGCAGGGCCAGACTGGGATTACGATGTCCAGATATATGTCTTCAGCATAGACAAAGACTAAAGCATGCATCTGGAAAGCCTCTTGGTTTTCCCTAGCTGACAACGCTAGCCTGCTTGTGTTGATGATCTTTTTCTTTCTCCTTTTCATTTCTGTAGACATCTCAGCGACGGACCATATCACGTTTCATGTTTCCACATGGAACAGGAACTACAATAGACATGCCAGGAACCAGACTTTAAAAGCAAACTCTTTTTTATGCCTCATATGCTTCCTGTCTTTCATCCTGCACATCTTCTGTGCTTTCAAAACAGCCAGGATCACTAGATTTCACAATGACATTAGCACTGTAAATATTGCAGTCATATAACCTTTCAGCCCTGAAAACTCAACCTTCCTTTAACAGCACTGGCCTTCAGATTGATGAAGCGTTGCTTTCTGTGACCTTTTCAACCTGTAACTTCAGCCTACCAGCAGCTGTGCACCCGTATCCAGATCTCTCACCCTCCTTCCTCCCTCCCTCTCACTCTCTCTCTTTCTTTCTCCCTCTTTTTCTCTCTCAGACTTCCAAGGCTGCATCCTGCCCATAGCCTTGTGGGAGACAGACATATACAGCATGACAGAGTGACAACCTCCAGCTGGGGGTGGTGGGTTCGGGTGCCAGGCAGAGAACACCACATATGTAGATATTGATTTGAAGTCCAGAGTTTCTGGAGAAATATAGTGCTGAAACCTGACCTTTCCGCTGCTGTGATAATGGGCCGTGTTCCCTCAGGAAATACCTGCCCTGTGACAGAGAGAGATGGAGAGAAGGAGATGAGGGAGAGCCAAACAGAATGGCTATTGTTCTCGCAGCCAAAGTTCACGAAGGTAGAGTGACAACCTAAAATAGACACCGCTTCTGGAACGAGACATGTGTCAGAAGTGCAAGATGCCCCACCTTTGCCATTCAGGATCGTGATTCAAAGATAGACAAGAGTCAAGAAAACAAAGTCGGGTGATATTATGCACTCCCCACCATGTAAAATTAACCCAAATCAAAAGACTCAGTGTAGGTTAAATAGGTTAAAAAGTGCATTGCTCAGTATTTGAAATGTGCTGTACATAAATAAGAATAAACACTGAAGGTGTTATATATAACTGCCTATACATTTCTATAGACTCTAAATTTCTATAAATTTAGTTATACTTAATAGAATTGTAATATAACCTGCTATGAATTCATTTGGTTTCATTCAGATTATTCAAAGGTTCAGCTAAAGCACTTATATGTGAGACTACAAATGAAGTTATAAAAAAATAAGTGAAATTAAAAGTTGCAATATTTGGATCTATGAAGTCATATTCAGTATGTCAAATCATAAAACATTCACTGGCTTAAAAATCTATTTATACCTTCTGAATTTTGTAAACATTGTGTAATAAACAAATTCTTGTCTGTTGTTCCTTATTGTTTTAACAATTTTGCACAACTTTGTTTAAAAAGACTCTGTTGCATATTCATGTCCAACATTCTGTCTCACAGACATTTTGGTTCCATGTTTGAAACCTTAACACGCACTAGTTGGAACATTCGGTGGAATTTTACAAAGCAATCCCCTTGAATTACATGAAAATTGCAAAATGATTTTAAACAGAATCTCTTGTTTCTGTTATGTCTGAGTTCAACAAATGTATTTTTTAAAGTGGTTTGGCTTTAGTGTGTGTTCACCTTAGTCAAAAACAAATCACTTCTAGCTTGTCCCTTATCTTTTCCCCCACAATGTTTCTGTACACTCCACAGAGGTCGTATATGACAGGATATATTGGATAAATAATATTTCCAATTTTGTTTTATTCCATTGTTGTAAATTCATTCATTATCTTCCGCTTTATCCCGCTAGTCGGGGTCACGGATGGGCTGGAGCCAATCCCAGCATCATAGGGCGAGGGCGGGGTACACCATGGACAGGTCGCCAGTCCGTCACATGGCCATTGTTGTAAACGTAAACAGTAAATGGGATCTAACTGGAGGTAGAAACCCACATTTGTGAATACAAGTGCCACAGAATTGGTCTGAGGAATCTTTCGGATCGTATCAAATTTGCATAGATTTGAGAAAATCTCACATCGCTTGCTGATGAAATCGCAAGTCCAGGTCACGCACATAGAAAGATGGTCTGTCAGTTTGTTGATCACTAGGGTGAATGCAGAGCTGGATGCGAATCATGGACTGTGTTGTCTTGTAGAAGGTGCTCAGGTTTTTGATTTGATTTGATTCTCATATTGAACACATATATCTATTTGACACAAGAGATCAGCAAAAATCAGGCATTTATTTAGGTAACAGGTAATGGAAGGAGGCTTACCAGTAGGCCTCCAGAAGTAAACAATGGATATTTTTGAAATCATTTTTAATGTAAAAACCTACAAATAAAAACTATACTGGTCTTGATATGTAACTGTTGCAGAATCGTTGCAGATATGACTGGTCTTCAGACTGTTTATTAGTTTTTGATTTTGCTTTTTTTTCCCCCATCATTTTGCTTTGTTTTCATGAACTTGGCATCCAGAACCTAGAAATATTCTGACTCTTCCCAAACTGTCACAATTAAACATAACTTACATCAGCTGAAGTCCAGTACTGAACAATTAAACTTCTTCCATAAATGTAGCAAATGTAGTAAGCTTTAGTTATCATGCAGTCTATGCTTTTTCAATTTATATTGCATGTGTATCACAACCACTAAGTTTAGAATTAAATTTCTATACTTTCTCTCCACAAGGAAATAAACATAGGGTGCAAATTGTCTAAATTTATTAGCAATTAAATATTTGCTTATTACCTCAACCAGATAAACTTAGTTAGGTGCAAAGCTGCTTTCTGCATAAGGACTGTTTATTAACGTGCCACAGGTTAATAGTGCCTACTTAAATGCACTTTTAATCATACTATGACTATAGTGTGCTATCTTCTTGCTATTTGTTACACCAGTAACAGACAAAGCTTTGCTCCCATTAAGGTTTATCAAGGGTGCAAAATAAATTCATCACCCTATAGGAATTAAAAGACTTGAGCTGTAAATATGGTCAAAATGTACCTTGCTATGTTAGTAAGTACCACTATGGTTAACCCAGTGATTACATCATAGTGTCCACATCCAAAGATGTAAAAGATTTTACATGTTTGCCGAAGCAGGTATGACAACAACAAAAGCAGCCAGTCAAATACAGTAGCTCATGTTGTAAACAACACACAGAAGCTAGCTAGCATGATGTCATTTCCACAACACATGGGAATGTGGTGAGAGATTCCTATAATCAGTGCTCAGATGCCAAAAGCCTGACCATCTTAAAGTATCTGTCTATCAGTAGAAAGATTCTTCATCATTCTACAAGCAGGCTTGTTATATGCGGTGATGTAGACATGTACTAATGATCACTTTGGCTCCAAGTTCTACTCTGTAAGACTGATAGATGTATTTTTGATGTCTCAATTAATAGCTGTAGGAGATGTAATGAAAAGAAGGATTAGAGATAATTAGAGGCTTGGATGGGGTCTTTTACCAAAGAGTGCACAGCTTAAGTAGTAATTTCAAAAGTCACTTCAAATTACATCATCAGTGTGAGAACAATGAGGAATCAGCAGGTTCTATGCTACCTCATATATATATAAAAGAAACGGCTTGCCTAATGTCTAACAGTGGGCATAAGAGATTTTAAGAGTCTCAATAAACAGTTGCAATATCCATGGCCAAAATGAGTTCCACATTTTAAAAATGAAAAAGCGAGTATCAAAATCTTGTAGTGTGTATAGGAGCATCGTGGTATAATAAGACAGGGCATTACTATACGGGAAACATGATCTCGGGGCTTTGGCAATGACAGCTGCTGGTGTGTGTGTAAGAGCTGGAAAGGGGACAGATGCAGCTGCAACTCTAGCAGATGACAGCGATAGGGGTCAAAAACCAAACGCAGGTTTCTATCATGCTCTCTGTCTCTCTTACACACACACAACGTTCGTGAAATAGCATGCACGCAATTGCATTATTACACAAATTTCAAAGCTTCAGGCTTTTCCCATCTGAGTCAAGCAGAGGTGGTAAGCAGATGGGATTTTTTTTTAACTTGGCTAATTTTCAAGGAACTGTAACTTGAACTAGTTTTCACTCACCAGCCTCTATTCAGATTTGCAAGGATCTGGCTAATGTATCACAAGTAGACTAGCGTTATAGCTAAGACATAACCTAAATCCATT
>JAOVVH010000035.1:8449989-8467993 GCA_028566435.1 Scorpiodoras heckelii | reverse complement strand
GTTGGTCATGCGATGGACTGGCGACCTGTCCATGGTGTACCCCGCCTTCGCCCGATGACGCTGGGATTGGCTCCAGCTTCCCCTGTGACCCCGACTAGAGGGATAAAGCGGAAGATAATGGATGGATGGATGGATGGATAGATTTTAAAATAAAAAATAAAAAAAAACACTGGAGGCATGTCCACTGAAGGTGCTGAAACCACGCCCAATTGTGGAAGTGGTGCAGCCTCTCACAAGTAAAAGAAAAACCACTATGACCTGAAACATGGATGCTCCATCTAGTAGATTTATTAAAACTTGCCATGCATGTTTGAGTGCCAATTCGGAGCCAAAGGACACTCACCCACCCAAGAATCAACGCTGTTGAATGAAAATGATGCTAAGCTACACCCTGTGAAATCACATTAGGGGGTTACAACTCCTACAAAATTATGTAGAGCTACTGTGGACTATGTAACCTACTATAATTATAACATAAACACACACGGCACTTACACTCTTCAGTGCCAGATGGGATGTGAGGATGAAGGCTGGAGAGAGAGATGATCAGTTTGGCCCTATTTACCACTAACAGCAGATTATCTATGAAAAAAAGTCTATCTAAAATCAGTCCATCTCTTCTTCATCTCATCATTCTTAGGAAATACAAATAAGGAAACTGAACTCTTCTGCAAGCTCTTCTCAGACATCCAGAGAAGATGCATTTGAGGGACTGAGGCTAGCTAGCAGTCTGTAGGTGTAGTAACTCGTGACTGTTTGGGAGAACCACTGAATGCTATTTTTTTTATAAAGTGTTAGGGAAAGAGTTATGCTAAGTAGCTCTAGTGCATCAAGCTGTAGTGCATCATTGCTTGCCCAAAAAAACACTCCACATTAATTCAGCACTACATAGTTCACAGACTTTTCAATTATTTTCTACCAGGTATAATGTGTTTAGAAACTCAGAATTCACTTTATTTACACAAAAGTTAATATAACACAAGGCTGAAAATTTTGACTCTACACAGTTTCATAACGCTTACTCACATAACCTTAGTAGTTAGAGAACTGAAAGGGGTCAAAAAGTCATAGACTTCCATTGGCCCCAATAAAATCTTCCTGTGGTTGCCTTTTTGCACGCAACAACAAATAGTTTGCTCATGTTGTTTTTTCCTTGTTTTTTTCCCTGCATCTACTATTTAAAGGTAATACACTATCTTCTGCTTCCACCTGCATCATTTCACATTGTTCCAAAAGCAGGAAAAAGCGGCCTGATCTTCAAGTCTGATATCCTGTTGCTGTCAGAGCCAGCGTTTGAAAAGGACGTTCAATTTCCAAATGTTTTTTTTTTTCATATATGTAGTTCTACAGTCTAAAAGGAAAGAAAACTTCCTTTCATGAGAAAAATGGTGCAACTAATGTGTGCTAATGTACCTGTTTTCAGCCTGAACTTGAAGTTTCCCAGATGTGGCCTGGCACTGGTTCCTATTTTATCACTCTAATTATTGTTAAAAATGAGTCGTCCATTTGAGTGCCACGTTCCACACCTAAGCGAAATAAAGGAAAGTGGGGCGCTGAAGGAAGCACAACATGGAGAATTAACAGTTCATGAAGAGCCTACAGCACAGTAGGGGTCATTTTACAAGCACTCTTTTAGTGACCAGGGCTTTAAACATCACTGGGGTGCAGTAAGTGACCACAATACTCTCTGGAACGAGAAAGAAAAAAAAAAGTTGTGAACTGCTGTGGCTACTCTGAATGTTTCCAATCTTGTGAGCGACTTTATTTGACACTGTGGTGCTGTCAGCCAAGACATTTCGAGAGACAATAATCACTCTCTGCCCGACTTAAAACAGAACAACATACTGCGGTGCTGGTGGTGGTCCAACACAAACATCTATTTCTCACACCATAGGATAGCGAAAAAATCTCTAGTCATGACGGGGCCCAAGAACTTTTCCTGGAGTCAATATGCAGACACTTGAATGTACAGCTGGAGTGTGCACAGCAGATATAAACACAGAGTAATATCTGCATCACCAGGTCGCATATCCTCTACAGCATTACATTTATTAACAGGTACACAGACTCCCACTGATGAGAAAACATTTGAAAAATGTTAAACGTACAGCAAGGTGATGGGTAATATGACTGCTGCATAAAGTGAGAGAAAAAAGCAAGAATGAAATGGAATACGCATGCCAAAATTAAAAATTGTATCTTAAGCAGTTGTTGAGATGTGTCATTTGCAGTGTCCTATGGATGAAATTGCACAAAATTTGGCACGTATCTAAAGAATGTGTTAGTGATGCAGTGTATGACATCAAAATGGTTGCTTAAGTAGTTCTTGAGACAATGAAATGTATAAGTTAAAGCGTTTCCTATGGATGAAATTTCACAAAATTTGGTGTATATTTAGAGCAGTGGTGTCCAGTCTTATCTGAGAAGAGCCAGTGTGGGTGCAGGTTTTCTTTCCAATCAAGCAGAAGCCACACACTACTGAAAGCCAAGATCCATTGATTGGATCCATTGATTAAAAAGGTGTAATGAGGTGTGGCTCCTGCTTGTCTGGAGGAAAAACCTGCACCCACACTGGCCATTTGTGGATAAGGTTGGACGCCCATGGTCTAGAGAATTTGGTAGTGATACAGCGGGTGAAATTTTGTGAAGTTCTCACCCTTAGATCGCAAGATATTGATAAGTGAAATGCTAAATTTTTGCTTTGAACACTATTCACTAATGAGCTAGGGTAATGTGGCTCGTAGAAGCTAAATTGCCATAAAATGTTAATAATTTTAAGCTATTTCCCAAAAAAGTGCTTTGAGCCTAAACCAATTCAGGGGGTGCTAGTACAAAAAGCAACACACACCTAAGGACACAAACCTTATATTCTGTCTCAGAAATGTGAAGCTACAAGCGTGAGTCAAAAACTATCCACACTCTGGTTATATTAAAACTTCTGTTGGCCACAACTTATCAGCGCTGTCTCCCCAGTCACTGCTGTGCAGGTTTGAATGTGTTATGACAGTTTATTTGTGACAGCGATGCTAGAAACTATGGCTGCCCCACTTGTGATTTGCATGAATTGCATGAAAGAAGAGCAGCATACGGTGATTTGTTTTTTGTGGTCTGAGGGTGAGTCTGGCGCTGATATATATCGAAAACTTTGTTCACATTATAGAGAAAGTGTTTTGTCATGAAGAAGTATCTTCCCTACAGTCCTGATCTTGCCCCATCAGCCTATCACCTGTTTGGTCCCCTGAAAGAAGCCGTACGAGGACGAGCATTCACGTCTGATAAAGAGGTGAAGACAGCGGTGCATTCGTGGCTTGCAGCTCAGCCTAAAACAGCTTTTAATCAGGGAATATGAACGCTTGTTGACAGATGGACAAAGTGTATTGAAAAGCAATTAGATTATGTTGAAAAATGATGTATTTTTCTTTCTGAAAGTTGATTAAAATAAATTCTACAGGCAGAGTGCAGACAATTTTTGACTTACCCTCATATAACTATACCGAGTTTCATCCGGATTGGTGAAGTCTAAGTACATGGTATCATCGACCAAATATTGCAGGGAAAAAAACAGAAGAAGAAGAGAAGTATAAAAAATAAAACTTTGGCAAAAACTATATCACTGCCGACACTAGCTGTGGCAGTCATAATTCACTGGCAGGGAATTTGAGGAAAATTGTTTGGACCTCAGAATTTCTTGAGTCCTGGCAGATACTCATACAAAAACAACTTTTGTTTTAAATCATTTTTGCAAATATGTGATATTAGCAAAAATATTAGAATGCCGCATACAAAGTCTCATGTATAAAGGAAAAAACACTTTTATCTGAAATTTTTCTAGGCAATATTTTATGTGGTCATGTGCACTGAAACTGAGATTTATATATGACTATACGGTATATTAGATAGATATACAAGATATATAAGGTATATTTGGTTGGATTGTAACCACTTGTAACGAGGTGAACCTTCTCCCATCATTTGCAAATGACCCTTCCCATGGTTGTGAGACATCAAACCAGTCCAGAGGTTACATATTTCCCTGAAAAACTTCAGATAGTGGCATTAAAAATAAGCCTCCGTCAAATGGTGGAGCGGTTACGGCTTTCCCCCTAAGGACGCGGGGTCAGAAGTCTGGTCCCCAACCTCTGGAGCTGAATCAATTTCGATGTGCTCTCAGGCGGTGAGGCTTCCTGTGGACGGTGGGAGAAAGTCATTTATCGGAAGTGTGTCCCAGAGAGGAGAGTTAATATGGAATTGAAATAAATCAGAGATAAACCAGGAGTTTGGTTCATAATCATAATGAGGAATAAGATATCTGACTCTGACTGTAGTGTTGTAGAAAAGATTATACTAGACGCACTCACTGAATGTATACTAAAGTTATGTACAGAGGTGTCAAATTTTGCCACCAAAATAACCCTGACATCTGAACACATCCATTTCAGTTACATTTATACAATGTGAATGACGGGTTTTGTGGCAGCTTGTTTAAAAACCTGGCTTAGGGTTGTTAAGACAGTGGACGCTCACTCTGGCTTTGACTCAGCAGTGCTGTTGAGAACACAGAGTGTGTCTGGATGTGACAGAGTCAAGTTTATTAAAGAGGACACCTTACAACAACCATAGCTTGCCAAGCTAGGACGCTACTAAAAGAAGGCATTGTTTTCTGATCCAGGGAAAGCCATGCCCCATTCTTCTATAAATATAAAAAGCTGACATTCTCTCATGACAAGAAATGATGTTTGTCTAGACAGGATGTAAGGGGCATAACACGCTCAGAGCTGGGGGGTTTCACCACCTGTTATTCTGAGATCACTGCCTGTAACACTGTCTGAGGAAAATAGTATCAAATTGAAAAGAGACACTTGGGCTTAAATAGTGTGCTAATATGTACCACTTTATCATTCCTTTAATACCATATTGGCTGGATTGGATTGGTTATGCCCCATAGTCTCTCGTTGTGAATGTTTGTGATGGTGCCCCATGTAATAGAAGTTTCCTGGTGTCCCTTCCAGGGTTCATTCTGACCTGTTCTCCAGATCCACTGCCAATCTGAATGTTCAAATGGACTCTTTGACTTATGAAACTGTGATATTTAAAAACCCTTCTGTTTAAAATGATTTTTACTTGGCAAGTACGCAGTCTGTTGTCTGCAGGAGTTTGTGGCTCAAGGTGCCAGAGTCGAAAGAAAAGCAAATCGCGGCTCTAGTCTAACAGGCAAGGTGGTGCCACATCAAATAAACTGTTTAGCTTTTCTGGTTTACAGCTGCTAAAGAGCAGAGCTTGGCTGTTCTTGTCTATATCTGTCTTCAAATGTCATACAATCATGTCTCTAAACATGCAAATGAGATTACAGCGCACACAAAATGTATCTCATTTGTTAAACCGATGTCTGGAATATGCACAAAAACAAATGTCTATAAATTGTCTTATAATGAAAGACAAACTGGATAGGGTAGGGAAAGCCATCGTATGAAAGATACATCAGAATCCATACATCAAACCTACTAAATCTCTTACACTTTGTTGTCCACTTCAGCCTCAGCTGTTGATTCTTGGCTGACAGAATTTGAACTTGATGTAGTCTTCTGCTATTGTAGCCCATCCACCTCAAGGGTTAATGTGTTGTGCATTATGGGATGCTTTTCTGCTCACCACAGTTGTACAGAGTGGTTATCTATGTTACTGTAGCCTTTCATTAAGCTTGAAGCAGTCTGGCCATTCTCTGTTTCTGTCGACAGAACTGCTGATCACTGGATGTTTTTTTCTCTATTGCACAATTCTGAGTAACCTTTAGAGACTGTTGTGCATGAAAATCACTCAAAGATCAGCAGTTTTAGAAAAACTCAAACTAGGCTGTCTGGTACTAACAATCATGCCACACTCAAAATCACTGACATCAAATTTTTCCCCATTCTGACGGTTGATGTGAACATTACCTGAGCTTGCTAGCCTGCATCTCTACACTGTGCAGGTGTTCCTATTAAGTCCTAAGTGAGACTATATCAATTATACAGGGCTAAAAGAAATGTACATCAGTTCATTATTAGTACAGCACATCAAATGTACAGGGTTGAAGATGATTTCTCTTACAGTCAGCATGAATCCAGTTAAAGTCCACCAGTTTCTTCATTGTCTCAAGAGGTTGGTTCAGGCCTTTCTTTGGGTCTCCAAACTACTTGGCAAGGAGCTCCATCCATCATGCCTGTGAAGTTCCTGGAGGCTGTGGCGCCATAGCCCCCCTCCAAAAGGCCCTCTGTGTCTCTTACTGAGTTACTCAATGAGGGCTTGAGTTTTTCCTTAATGTCCCACAGGAGCTGGGCCAAAATTATAATCCGCTTTGGTGCTTTTGAAACAGGGCATGCAGGAACACATAGAAAAGAAAACCTCCTCCGTGGCTTCCCTCCAGCATCAGTGGGTCTTGTAAAATTATGAGGGTATGAGTATGGTGAGTGTCTTGTTATATTAAATGATATATTAAGAGATGAATTCAATACTACATGACATCACTATCATGTGGATAGGCAGTGTAATATGGCTCTTGTAAAAATCTATAAAAAAAAAAATCTAGAATATTAAATTTTTCAGTTTCATTTTCCAGATGCACACATTGTGGGATTAATAAATAAATGATCATTAAAAATGTAAATCTGCTGTGTCAGATCACAGATCACACCTTCTGGGGTTTTAGAGACGTTACATTGTTTGCTGGAGAACATCTCAAGCCAGGAGACTCCTGAAACCCAAGCTGTTCCAAATATAGGTAGATGTGACGAGGAGAGAAACAAGAGGGAGAAGGAGAGAGTAAGTAAAAAAGACAGAGAGAGCTCTGGATTGTATTATGTGTTGCTCCTAGCCGGGTGGTCCAAAGCCGTGTGCTCAGAGCAGTGAGTTTTAAAACACTGTTCCACTCTCCAAAACAGCTCAGCCTCAGAGTTTTGCTGGATAGGCCAAGGGGCCCATTAGCCATTTATGGGCTAAGACAACATTGGTCACATCAGGCAGGGACTTCTTGTGGTGATTAATCTCCTACAATGCAAAAGTGCAGAAGTTACAGGACAGAACAAGAGCGGCAGAGCTTTGCAGCCAAACCACAAAGTGCCCCTCGGTGGTCAGACTGAACAGCCTGTTGGCTCGGTACAAATGGAATAAAACTAGCCAACCCATTCCAATAATATATTAAGAATCACATCTTATCACAAAGCAGCAATTATCCACAAAGCCTAATTGCAGGATGACTTTAGTTCTCTGGAAATATTCCACCAGAATTACTGTGCTTTAAATATTACTGTCTTGATTGCATCTGTGGGCATCTGTGTTTCCCTGAAATCTGCAAATGATTATCCAAAATAGCTGAGTCTTTTGGATGTTCTCAATAATGGGGAATGTAATTGTTAGTCCTGACTGCATGCATGTGTACTGGCTTGAAAACCGTATTGTTCATCTTTTTTTTTTTTTTAATCCACCCCTTATCTCCCTCTTTAAACCTCTGACCATTAGCAATAATGAAAGGAGCCGAAGAACTGCCGCGAATTAGGTATAGCATGCCCTCATTAAGTGCACAAGTTAAACGCACCCTTTCATCTTACCTTATGTTTTGTAGTTATAGACCTCTGAGTGGAAGAGAAATCAAAATGCGTCATTGTCCCTCAGGAGCTCCGCAGTGTTTAGCTGCTGATATAAACAGGGGGAGTATGAGGAACGAGAAAGAGGATTATTGTATGAGATTAGCATGTCAGATTCAGCAATCAGATTCCCAGGGGCATCTGTGCACCTTCATGTCACTCAGGGATGACAGACTGGCATGAATAACCTATTGTCCAATGTCCCAATGGAAAACAAGAGAACGAGAGAGTACAATACTTACACTGTGTCCCTTCTCTATCATCAGTGGGAAAGAGTGGCTCAGAGGAGTTAGGGATCTTTCTGAGCCATCCTCTGTTAAACAGGCTTGTCTTTTATGATGGAAATTCACTCCAGGAACAATGCATGCAACTAATTGGAAGTTCATTTTGGCCAACGAAAAGTATTATTTCTTCTGTGAATAATAAAGACATACTATTGCAGTGATTTGTGTAATACATTTTCAGGTTATTTTAATATCAGCGGACCGAGCGTAACGGTTTATGGCACACGCTGAAGACTCCAGACTGTCGAAGGTCGAATGCTTTCATAGCTTTCTCCAGGTGGGAAATTCCATTTGATCTGGTTATTATTAATGCATTCCAGAGTGCCATGTACTGTCTGATTTATCTCTTCTCTCCACATCAAATCCTATAAACGGCGCCCAGGTTTGCAGGCAACACCTCCTCAAAAAAATGTTATATATAAACATGTTTTGACAGTAGAATCTATCTTCCAGCATTGGTGCTTCTCTTTGTACATGGAAAAGCAAAGCATAAGCCAGACAGTAGATGCATGTTTTACCGAGATAACATTTGGTGCTGTCGCCTACTTTCTTCTGTAAATGCTTACAAGAATCTTTAAAAATCCATATAAAGCCAAGAACTGTCATTTATATCTAAATTATATGCACTATGTTGGCTTATATTTTGAAAACAGGAGTTTTTATGTTTTGTTGTTTTTTAGACTATAAGGAGATGCACTGTCTTGAGTTCAGTAGTTGGAAAACTTTAAAACTTACAGTACTGTAAAAGTCCTAGGTACCCTGTTGTTTGTAGGTATAACTTTTGCTATTGATGTTTTTGTGGGGGGTTTTTTTTGTTTGTTTTTTTGTTTTTTTGAGTTCTGCATTATTGAGTCAGTACAAATAAATTTTATATTTCCAAGTGTTACTTTTCCAACAAAAAAGTAAATGATACACAAAAATGTTTTTATGTCAGTAAAGAAAGCAAAGAAAGCACTTTTCAGGCAAATAACATAATGAAGGCTGCTGGGTTTTGCATGCAAAAAAGACATAAGTGTGATAGTCAAAGTCTCCAGAAGAGCTGTAGCAGATTCTCCAAGATGCTCAGTAAATCTTACCAGGTACGATGCAGAAGTCTTAGGCAGGTGCAACGACTTGCTGTAAAGCAAAGATGTCTTCGAAAATAATGAAGATGTTTCTTCATGAAAGAAAACACTATAAAGTGCAGTAAACAGTAATAAACTAAAGGGTATCAATATTTGTGTTTTTTTCCTTAAACAGTGTTCCCAGGTACAATGTGTGCAGTTTTTAAGGGAAATTGCTTTTAAGTTTTACTGAGCATCTTGGAGAATCTGCCACAGCTCTTCTGGAGACTTTGACTATCACACTTACTTTTTTTTTCTGGATGTAAAACCCAGCAGCCTTCATTATGTTTCGTGCCTGAAAAGTCGTCTGTTATGTAATGTGTTGCTTTCATTACTGTCATACAAACATTTTTGTGTAACATTTGATTTTTTGTTTGGACAAGTAGCATTTGGAAATATAAAATCTTTTTGTACTGACTCAATAATGCAGAACTCACACATCAATAACAAAAGCTGTACCTAAAAACAAGACTTTCGCACACTGATTCAGTTAAATAACTTGCTGTATTCGGCCCATGACTAAAGTTAACATGCAGCACAACCAACAAAACCGGGTGCATCTCAATCTGCATACTGTTGTTTACAGTCAAAGGATATGAACTATATAAAGTAAGAGCTTGTGACATATAGTTTCCACATACCAATTAGTAGACAAGCATATTATTTGGGAAATTACACAGACAAGTTAAGTTAGCAATACCAATAACATGAACTAGCATTAGCATAATTAGCACTGGCATAACATGGATAATGAGGAGTAAAAAAAAACATCTAAAGAAATTTGCTCTCCAACAGAAAACGCTGAATAACCTCTGGATATGTTTTATCAATGTTCAGGATATGCAGAATGCTGTCTATCATTGAGAAGAGTAATAAGCAAGCTAATGTGTATTAAAGAACACTGAAGGGCAAATTTATTCATATTAGTAGGGTGTACGATGAAGAGAAAGGATGAGGAAAAATTCACCCGTAAGCAAAAATCACATGAGATTTCCTGACACAATCCTCAAAAATAAAACAATGAAAATAATAAGACAGTAGACACCTTTCCATTTTATTTACAATACCTTACAACATCTCATTTTATTTACAATACCTGCCACCATAGGGAAAAAAAAGTCCGACTCAGCAGAATGCTGTACTAAATGAAAAAATACATACTCAATAAAACTTTCAGCCAAGAGACTGCAAGAACAGATCCCGGACAGTGGCATATGCTTATGACGGCACAATGCGCCAGTTCACGATCCACTGGAGAGCATTTCAAAGCCACAGAGCATATTTCACGGGCCGAGGAATGAAAGCTGAGGTTTTTGGTTTGGGGTCATCTCAAGAGTCAAGAACAAGAATCCCTCATGGAGTTCGAACAGGAAGTCATCACCAGGCGTGTGTGTGTGTGTGTGTGTGTGTGTGTGTGTGTGTGTGTGTGTCTGCAGTGGGAGGAGATTTTTTGAAGACTTCAGCACAAACATAAGACACATTTTGGCACAGTCCACAAACATGAGGACTTTCATAATCCACTATAACCACTACCTCCATCAAAAACCACACGTTTTTCTAGGGAGGAATTTATAGTAGAATATTGTTAGGAAGCTTTTTTTAAGAAACTCAACTCAGAGAGCAGGGCATGTGTACAACAAACTAGTCAAATTGCATTAGATTGATATTACAATAAAACAGACGTCCCATTCAGGGTGTATTCCCAGGACAGGCTCCAGAACCACAATGACCCAGCTCAGGATAAGGCTCTTAGTGAAGATGGATCCTGAAGTATGACTGACATGGCAAGAAGATCTCAAAGCTCTTAAAACCACTCAATTATATAAACATAATGTTAGTGAATGTATGTATGATGTACGCCATTTTTTTTCTCCAAGTCCTGTATGTTTACACAAGCACTGTTTTTTTTTTTTTTACACTGCCTCAGCTGGCCTCTGTTGTTTAAAGTAACCCGTCATGCCTAGCACCTTTTAATGATATCCACTGCAGCTTGGGAGAGTTCGCTAAGGTTTAACACAAATGTGGATGTGCTCTTTAATGTAAATATTTCCTTAGCTGTACATTTGCCTCATGCTGGGTTTAAGAGAAACTGGCTTGAGCTGCGTCATCTGGAGAGGATTGTGTGCTCCAGCCCCGACCCTCCTCTTGTTAAGAATAATGAACCACTGTCAGTTTGTTCAGTAAACAACCGCAACAATGCTTCAGAAATTGATCCCACTACTGAAGACCATAAGCATTCTGATTGGTTTAGCCCTTGGCATCTTGAACAGAGAGCTCGGGAAAGGGAGGAGTGCACAGAACAGAAAAGAGAACAGAACAGAAAAGGAGGCAGTGCTGAATATAAAACAGTTGTGTCTGCATAAAGCATATGTGCACTGGGGAACAAGGTAATGTGAGCCAATACTGAGCGAAGCAAAGCAGGACACGGCATCTGTATATGGTATAATGCAGCATTGGCCTTTAAAATCATTTAACAGCTGAAAAAAAGAATCAAACAGCATTGAATTTTAGCAACAGTGAAAATGAGATTAACTAACTCTGAACACATTAATCGTATAAAGGACCATATACATTTTATAGCAGAATCTGAAAATGGTAACGACTCCCTGAGGAACTTTAACATAACACTAACATGATACATGTGTGAATTTCCGGCCCCCTTTCTCCCACTTGAGAAGAGAATGAGCTAGACCATTGTACAAGCAGACACAGCGAATTAGCCGCTCTGACACGAGCGTGACACAAACACATGTGCAGGATGGATTTCCTCCCTGTAACTCTTTCTGATTACGCAGAGATTATGAAATCTAATCCCTCAGGCCTGGATCACAGACATGGTTCAGTGCGGGGAAGTGATCTTATTGGCACCGAGGAGAAAGATGCAGAGCAGGCACCTCCAGCATGCAGGCACCCACAGCTTTGTGTCATTCTAGATGCCCTGAGAGACCAGAGGACTGAGCGACAAGGGGAAATAGGGCACAAATGGGAGAGGATGAAAGGAAGATCCTGACAGACTGGGTTATGCGTAGCCGTAGACAACTCACCAGAGCATTGTGCCAGAGATGAGATCAGCGCTGGCTCAGCCAAGTGGTACTTGAGAATACCAGCTACAGTGTTGCTTAACATTGACTGATTGATTTTCACTGTGTTATCAAAATATGACATGATACACATGGTGTGAATTAATTCTTTCTTGTCATATTCCCCACTTGATACACAAAGATGTGGAAATGTTATTGATATTAAAATTCAGATTCAGTTTCAACTTTATTGTCGTGGCACATAGTACAAATACTAAGACAACAAAATGCAGCTTGGCATCTAACCAGAACAGCAATAAGTTATAAAGTGCAGCGTAGCATAAATAAATATGGATATATGTGTATGTATACAGTATGTATTATATACAGCACTATGCAAAAGTCTATTGTTTTTAGGTACAACTTTTGTTATTTATGTTTTTTGGAGTTCTGCATTATTCAGTACAAAAAAATTTTATATTTCCAAATGTTACATTTCCAACAAAAAATTCAACTATACACAAAAAATGTTTGTATGCCAGTAAGGAAAGCAACACATTACATAACAGACCACTTTTCAGACAAAAAGGGTAATGAACGCTGCTGGGTTTTACATGCAAAAGAAGTAGTAAGTGTGACAGACAAAGTCTCCAGAAGAGCTGTGGCAGATTTTCCAAGATGCTTGGTTAAACTTACCAGCTAATTACTGTACAGTAGGATGCAGTAGTCTTAGGCACATGCAAAGACTTGCTGTAGAGCAAAGATGTCTTCAAAAATAATGTTTCTACATAAAAGAAAACACTATAAAGTGCAGTAAACAGTAATAAACTGAAGGAAGTCAATATTTGGTGTGCCATTTTCTTAAACAGTGTTCCTAGGTACAATGTCTGCAGTTTTATAAGGAAATTAGCCTTTAGTTTTTACTGAGCATCGTGGAGAATCTGCCACAGCTCTTCTGGAGACTTTGACTGTAACATTTACTTCTTTTTTGCATGCAAAACCCAGCAGCCTTCATTATCTTTTTTGTCTGAAATGTGGTCTGTTATGTAATGTGTTTCTTTTACTAAGATACAAAGATTTTTGTGTAACATAAAATTTTTTGTTGGAAAAGTTATGTTTGGAAATATCAAATCTTTCTGTACTGACTCAATAATGCAGAACTCAAAAAATCAATAACAAAATTTGTACCTGAAAGCAATAGGGTGCTAAGACTTTTGCACAGTACTGTAGCTTGGAGGATATATACAATATGATATATACAATTCCAGAAGTTTGACAGTATGAGCAAGATGAAATGAATATACCAATATGTATACGTAAATGATCCATTCAGTAATCACATAATTTGGTAGCGTACACCTTAGAGGTGAACATGATTTCTTGAAGCAGGGCATGTTCCTGGATCAAGACTCCTTGATGCCACAAAAACAACATTCTTTTTAACCGATTAATGCAGTCCGATTTTGTCACATTTTGCCTCACATCCCTGACTCTCGTGAGCTGTTTCAAAGGTTAATGGGTGAAATGCAGTTCATATGAACAGTAGTGTATCTGAATGCTGTTAACACCATGTGATATTCTAGCATAATATTAATATGTGTATTTAATTTAACATAACATTTTCATTTGATCTGCTGGTTTTAAGAATATCCTAATAATACCATAATACTCCAGACTAGTTAATGTAGTGTTAGGAAATTATGTTAAATATTTCAGTAGTATATTAATGTTGACCTGGTAAAGAGTTTTAGCTATGATGTATAGAAATCTATCAAGTTCTGCCCTTTTGACAGATGTACATACACTTACCAGTATGTGCCAAGAAAACATTCCCCACGCCATTATACTGCCACCACCGGCCTGTGAATGTGATTCAAGGCATGCTGGATTCAACCTTGTGAGGCCGCAATCTTTGCATGTCACAGCAGAAATCTAGATTAATCAGACCAGGTGACATAACTGTAATTTTAAATGTATTTTTAGTTTTAAATTTATTACATATTTAATATACAAACCCAAGGCATCTGTAGTAAGTAAAAATTTCTACAAACATACTGAAAAAAGAATAAGTTTATCATAATTTCAAATGGATCTCCCCACACTTTAGCACACTTTGGCTGATTTTCCAGGCAACTGGTTTGTTCATAGAAGCAAAGCCATAGGAATGGAAAATTACCCACTTTGGGTAAGGGGACATGTTTTTTAAACCACCATGAAGAGTCAGCATGGATGCCAGTGATTTACAGAAATGTCTGCAACTGCAAATAATGTTAACCACAAAAACGGCCTATAAAAATATTTTAAGTGAACTGATGAAAACCAGGGGGCGGCACAGTGGCGCAATGCTGTTGCCTCACAGTAAGAAGGTCCTGGGTTCAATCCCCGGGTGGAGTGGTCCTTTCTGTGTGGAGTCTGCATGTCCTCCCTGTGTCTTCGTGGGTTTACTCTGGGCACTCCGGTTTCCTCCCAAAGTCCAAAGACATGCATATTAGGTTAATTGGTGGCTCTAAAGTGCCCCTAGTGTGTGTATGAGTGTGAGTGTGTGTGTGTGTGTGTGTGCCTCCGGCTAGGGGAGCAGCTCTCCGTGACCCTGGGGACAGGAATAAGCGGTTAAGGTAATGAATGAATGAATGATGAAAAGCAGGATGTATGAATACAACTGTAGAATATTGACACTTCAGGATAGATGTATGAAAGCTTTCTTGGGTCTTCGGAAATGTAGGACACTATAAAAAAATGTTTTCAGAAATCAGTGCTGAATGAGATATTTAAGCAATTATGTCTCAGTTTATAAACTTAGTATTGAACACCCAATGGTTTATAGACTTAACACTGAACACCTATAATCAAAACTGCGTACTCAAATCTCCAATTTGAGCCTCCAAATAAAGACACTTATAAGTTATTTATGAATAACATTTTCAAATCACTTCTCACAAATGAAGAAATCATTCTCCACAAGCTGTGAGCATATCAGGGAAAAGCTGATGTTATCAGAAAGGAATCCACCACCACCTCCCTCTCATCTAAAAGGACTGTATGGAAACTTTTAATGGTAAAACTACATGTGCTGGGACAACTAATAATCGGTTTAAAGAAGCCACATCTGGTTTGTTCAGCAAAGATGAGCCTGATAAAAGTAGACCTCTGGTTGCTCCCAGGCAGTGGCTGAGAATAGGCCTTAAAGTTAAACAAAAATCTTAACTACAGGAAATGGCCTTGTTATCATAGTAGAACCATTTACTGTTGGCTAACAGTTGGTATCATGCATAAAAAAAGGACTTGTTTACGATTAAATGCAGCTATAAAGCTTGAGGCTTCAGAGCAGGTGTGGATTTTGGAACATGAAGAGCATTACACGAAGAAGAAAAAAGCAAAGTTGTGTGAAGTATTCACTCTTTCTGAGGCAGAGTTGATCATTCTTGGATTTCTCCATGAGGCCTAAGCTCTTAAATGATCTACAAGTATGACGCTTGTCTTAGACAGAAACTACACACAAAACTATGTATAAAACTTACAGAATTTTTTATGTTAGAGTACTTGAATTAGAGTTTATGCAGTTATAAATTCAGCAATGACAGAATACTGTATGCAGCATTAGATCAAATGAAAATCTTTCTCCATTTGTAGAGCGGTGGACAAATGAAAAATTTATTAGCTGAGGCACTGGGCAAGTGAAAACAACAACGTATTTGTCCAATCCTGTGTTTGTTTGCCCACACTGTAAAAAAAAAAAAATGCTGTAAATTTTATAGTACAAACCCCATTTCCAGAAAAGTTGGGACACTTTCTAAAATGCAACGAAAACTAAAAATTATAATTTGTTAAATTGCTTACATTTTTATTTAACTGATAAAAGTACAAAGGAAACATTTCAGTGATTTCACTGACAAACCTAACTGTATTTTGTAAATATGAAAAAACAATAGAATGTGATGCCTGCAAAAAAAGTTGGAACAGAGGCAAAATAAGACTAAAAATGTAACAAGTAACACTAGAAGTTTCCACAATTAGCAGTTTAACTGGTAACAGGTGACATCATCAAGATTGAGTATAAAGGAGCATCCACCGAAGGCTTAGTCTTTGCAAGCAAGGATGGGTCGTGGTTCACCACTTTGTGCCAAACTTAACAAGAGGATTGTCAGTCAGTTCAAGTACATTGTTTTTCAGCACAAGATAGCAAAGCATTTAGGTCTTTCACCATCTACAGTTCATAATATCATGAAAAGGTTCAGGGAGTCAGGGGAAATCTTGGTGTGTAAAAGCCAAGGGCAGAAACCGCTGCTGAATATATGTGACCATCAAGCCCTCAGGTGGTAGTGAGGGAGAAACTGTCGTGCTACCATGATGGACATAGCCACATGGGTTCGGAAGAACTTTGAAAAATCATTGTCACTTAACACAGTCCGTCGCTGTATCAAGAAATACAACCGGAAACTGTATTATGCAAAAAGGAAGATATATATTAATTTTGTACAGAAACTCCAGTGAATTCTCTGATCCTGAAGTTATCTGAGATTAACCAAAATACTGGAAATATGTTCTGTGGTTAGACTAGTCCACGTTTCGGCTTGTTTTTGAGAAAAACGGACATCAAATTCTATGTGCCAAAAATGGAAAAGACCATCCCGAATATTACCGGTGAAAAGTGCAAAAACCAGCCTTTGTGATGGCATGGGGGTGCATCAGTGCTCACGGCATGGGTGATCTGCATATACAGTATGTGAAGTTACCATTAATGCAGAGGCTTATATTGATATTTTGGAGAAACATATGCTGCCATCAAGACAATATCTTTTCCAATGAACTCCATGTCTATTTCAGAAAGACAATGTCAAGCCTCATTCTGCACAAGTTACAGCAGCGTGGCTTGACTGGGCTTCTTGGCCTGCCTGCAGTCCAGAACTGACTCCTACTGAAAATGTATGGAGCATCATGAAGAGGAGAATCAGACAGTAGTGACCACAGACTGTTGAGCAGCTCAAGTCTTGTACACAGCAAGAAAGGGCCATACTTCCACTTGCAAATCCGCAACAATTAGTGTCTTCAATTCCCAAACTATTAAAAGGGATAATTAATAAAAACGTGACCCAGTGGTAAACATGACTCTGTCCCAACCTTTTTTGAGTATGTTGCAGGCATCAATTTCTAAATGTTTGTTTATATTTAACAAATAGAATTAAGTTTGTCATTGAAAACACTGAAAATCTTTTCTTTGCCTTTTTTTCTGTTAAATAAGTGAATTAACAAGATTAACAAGAATTGACAGATTTCAGTTTTCATTGCAGTTTAAGAAAGTGTCCCAACTTTACAGGAAATGGGGTTTGTATGATATAAATGTTGTATTAAATTTAAAAAAAAAGGCAAAATAGACATGTTCACTAGTACGGACTTAAGTTTTTGAACTTAGGAATAATATAGGGAAAAATCAGCAGGTTGCATGTACATTAGAAGAAATTATCTTTTGAAGTTAAAAGAGCAGGTGTTTCTTGTCCTACTTCTATTTGAAAAAAGGAGTCTGCTCCTTTGAGTAGAGTATGTACTGATTCAGGAAAAATAAAATGAAATCTGTGTGTTAAAGGTCATGGTTGTTGTGGCATGGATGGAGGGCGTGGGACATCCTATGCCATTTATCCACTGAGAAAATCAGCGTGGTCTCAAAATCAGGCCCCAATCAAAATTGCTCCCATTTAAACGTTATCTAAAATGTCTACATGCTTTAATCCTGAGTCTCAAGCATGCTTTGTGGCTGCCAGATCCTGAGTTTGCTATCATAATGGCCTTCTGATTGTGAATGAACAGCTAAACTGATTCATTTTTCCCCTTCAGTTTGGCAGAGTCAGCTCCAGCTTTTAAAACTGTAAACATTGCGCTATTAACGCTGACAATTTGCTAAACCCCATGTGGGTTTCTCTGTGTGTGTGTGTGTGTGTGTGTGTGTGTGTGTGTGTGTGTGTGTGTGTGTGTGTGTGTGTGTG
>JAOVVH010000035.1:8385375-8396406 GCA_028566435.1 Scorpiodoras heckelii | reverse complement strand
TAATCAAATGTATGCAAAACACCCTTCTTAAAACATCCCCTTGATGATTAAGAAAAAAAAAATTGTGGCAGTTGTTCAAAAGTAACCCAATTCCACAGGTATAGCAAGTGCTTGAAAAAGTCAGCAAACAAAAGCACTGACATTGGGAGAGTTTACTAGATGTCATTGAAAGGCTGTAAAAATGACTTCTCTTTACCCACTGCATTTCTGCTCTATAGCTTAACCAGGCCAAACCTTTTAATTGTGTTTTGTTTAACAAAGTACAGTGGAATTTGAATGGAGAGTGAGATTTGGGTAAAATATTTTTCTATCTCTTTTTACTGCAATACATGTGGAATGGATGGACGGTGCTACTGAAAGAGTGACTCACTTATGGTGAAATTCCTGCACCAAGTTTACATCTGACATGGTGTGTTTGCTGAGACACGGTGTGTCTGGGATTCATCTGAATGCTGACTGAAGATGCATCCAGTGGCTCTGGACATAGTTTCTGTCTGTGCAGTGTACCAGGCACACTACTGTGGTGAGCACACTTATTACAGGCCTTTTGCATTAAGCACAGGTCAAGGGTTAATACGGCAAATTATGTGGCTCTCCTCTCTCTGTTTCAGTTCCTGTTTCAGAGGCTTGTCTATGAGTAAAAAAAAAATTTGCAGAGCCATTTAAGCAGTTTTTTGTCTGTAGTCAGGGGAGTTCTTATAAAAAGGCACCAGGGGATTTTATGTGGAATTTCATCTTTGCTTGTAAAATGGTGAAAAAAGCAAACTAAATGCATGCACACACACACACACACACACACACACACACAGCCAGCTTTGTAAGTAGCATTAGAGAGCAACTCCTGCTGCTTGCCTGTATGTATCTCTGAAAATCCCACCAAGATTTTGTCTTCAGCAAAAAAATGTTGTGTGTATGTGTGTGTGCTCCACCACACCACAGTTTCCTTGGTTACTCCAGAGCTGTTGCATAACGAGCATGGCTTTGGCGTGCAGATTAGCCGGCTCAGGATCTGCTCTGCCTGAACCGTCCGCCCACACTCATTTTCCGCTAATGAATCAAAATGACTCGTGCAAATAAACCATGAATTCAGACTATGCATATCCAAGAAGACCCCTATATGCCACCTGAGGTCAGGTGCTGAACTGAATCCAAATTGTTTAATTAGAGATAGAGGAATTGTGATTTGACTTCTTGTGCCATTGTCGGGTGTGACGAGATGTTTAATCCGTTGTATCTGAGCAGATGTTATTAGTCCAGTTTGATACTTAGGGTATGTGTAAATAGCCTGAATCTGCTTTCATACCATATTTGTTTGCTGAATTCTGCCCCAGGGCTTTTGTTCACATTCTGTCTTTTTCATTTCTTTTGATTGTTTTTACATTGCAACAATTTTCCAGCAACCGTTTACACATGTGGGTGCTATTTGATTGATTGCAAATTGGGCAGGGATTCGAGCACTCAGAACCTTTTTTTTGTTTGCCCCATTAGTACTTAATGCATTATTTTGTTTTTCCTTTACTGGCATTATTACAAGCAGCAGTAGGCGTGTCTGTCAATAGTCCAGTGTTTGATCTGGTATGTTTTTCGGACAATACAGAACTAGTGGACTGCTACAAGGCAAGGGAAAGTCATGCTCTGATGTTCTCTCATTGCAACAAGACTTGATTTATTTACATTTGTGTAATAAATTATGCATGTTCTGCATGATGGACATAGATAAAGCCTTGCAGGTGGTCTTCCTATAAAAGTCTGCTGTACAGTTCACAGACAATTCATAATGCAGTACTTGTGTGTCTCGCATTTTTAATCTGTACCCCTGCTTTTTTATTCAGTCATGTGGCTACAATGCGATGCATAAAATAAATCATACAGATACAGGTCTAAAGCTTCAGTTAAGGTTCGCATACAATATCAGAATGAGGCAAAAAAAAATTATTTTCCTTTTTTTTTTTTTAAAGAAAAAATTCTTCTTGATCATGGCATGGTCGTTGGTACCAGATGTGCTGGTCTGAGTATTTCAGAAACGGATGATCTCTTGGTATATTTACACACAACAGTCTCCTGAGTTTTCACATAATGGTGGGAAAAGCATGAAACATCCAATGAGCGTCAGTTCTGCAGGTGGAAAAGCCTTGTTAATGAGGAGGTTTACAGGAGAATGGTCACAGTAACTCAAACACCCAATTGAGCTACTGTTTCCCCATCAGTCACTACCCTAATAAAACTAGCATCTGAGAAATAAGCATAGGAAAATCATCAGATCTCTCTGGCTCACCCTGTAAATATACTCCCCCCCCCATGATTTCTCACTTCCAGCTAGAGCTGAAGATCTTTGCCCTAACCCATCGGGACCCGACCGGTTGGGTCGGGTCGGGTTCGGGCTTAAGTTCTGTCATTTTACTCGGGCTCGGGCCGGGCTCGGGTTTGCGCGGTAAATGAGTGGTCAAGTGATGCATTTTGATTAGCGCCAGAAACCCAGCTGGCATTTCAACGATTATTCACCATTGAATCAATGTCTGGGTCAAGACTGATTCACCGTTGAATTAGGTTTCATTTTTGAAAAGTGAATCAACGTTGATACCGGGACGCTGTTTCAACGTCTTGCTTTTCAACACAAGATGCAAAAATGGATGCCGAGGAGGTGAAACGGAGGCTGGATTCTGGCGATTACGTTTTGGTTGCACCGAAGTCTGAGGTGTGGAAAAGTTTTGACCATGTCCATAATGAGACTGATGAGCCAATGACATCTGAATAGCTTAATGTCAGGCTGTAAACGGGTTCGGGCTTTTAAAACGGTGTACTTGTCGGGCTCGGGTCGAATTCTGTCGGCCTCGGGTCGAGTCTGGCTTGACTTTTCAGGCCCGATTACAGCTCTACTTTCAACCTATAGAATATGACATGCTGACTCTGGTTCATTCTGAAAGCCTGCTTTTTTTGTTCGAGCTGTGAACCAAATTTTCGAGTTCCGAACCAATTTACTTCAAATTTAGGTGTGAATTGTAATGGAAACAGATCCATGCTGGTGATAAAGGGGTATCAGAATTGCACATCAGAGGGAATCTTGTGGCACAAGGGCTACAGCATAAGCTAAAACGCCATGGGCAGTATGTTGGATAGTTAATATGCTGGAACATATTATTAGAGCCACAGTTAAGACTGAGGAATAAGACAAACAGGAATGAGGTTTAGTAACAAATCATTTATTAAGAGATTCTGAATTACATATAAATGCAAAACACCAGGACAAGCTTCAGGGCAGACCAACGTCAAAAGAATAAGCAAAAGCTAATGCTGTGTATGGTACCAGCTGCTATAACTACTGAAACAAACCAAACAGGAAGACTGTTAGCTTACCTGTCTCACTAACAATAAACGGAGGAAATACAAATCTCAGAACCAATGAAATGCAACAGTAATTTTTTTTTTTTACACGTTTTACAGGTTAAATGTTTATATAGGTATGTTTACAAAAACCATGTGAGTGACAGAGCAGTAACGGAGCAAATCAAATACACAAAGAGCATCCGAATGGACACAGAGTGAGCATTGATCCAGACTCGACGCTTCCCAGAAAGAATTAATATTTCTTAAAAGTGTAAAGTTAATATAAAGAAAATCAAGACTTAAGATATCAAAGTCACAGAACTGCCAGACGGAGCCTTATAATTCATAGGTCTTGATTTTTCTGTGATCTACAGGCTACACTCTACAGTGTAGGTTGTATCTAGAATATCAAAGCGTTCTTCAGTGTGTTCTTCTGTGGGGAAACTTCTAAACGTTTCTATTCAGAGTCTTGCAGCAACTGGGTTTCAGTTGCACAAAACATTGTAAGTAGTACCCCTTTAATAAATCTAGGACTGTCCAATAAACACTTTGTTCTGTATTCTCTTATTTCCTGTAATTGAACTGCATGTAATTATGCTAGCTGGGAGTCATATCCAATTTCCTCCTCCTCCTTCTTCTTCTTCTTCTTTTTTTTCTGTTGTTGTTCACCAATTTTTGGCTGACGATATCATATACTTAGACTTCGCCAACATCAACATCTAAGGATCCACCTGAACTTGGTATGGTTGTAGCTCTACATGTCTGATACCGAGTATTTGGTTTGCATCCTGAGGTGTGTGTTGCCCCTGAAGTGCGGTAGGCCCAAAACACTTTTTGGGCAATAGCTCGAAAACCAGTTGGCCTCTAGTAGTCACATTACCTTAGCTCATTATGATTCATTTGTGGAGTAGCGCTACCTAGTAAAATGTTCAGAGCAAAAGTCTGGGAATTCAATGAACAATGTCTTGTGATGTAAAGCTCAAACTGAACAAAATGTAACACCCAGCATCACAACCATATTCTTCAGATGTACACCAACATTTCATGAAATTTCTTCCATGAGGATGCTGCAACTGACATTTCATTTCATTCTTGCTCTTTCTCTCAATTGATGTGGCGGTTTTATTATGCACCAGTATGTGTTATGTCAAGTTGTTGGAACCGATCATTTTAAGAGTGTTTCCACAAGCAGTGTACCAAACCGTGGTTCATTTGGTAGGAAGAGGACCAAGACCCGAGTTTACTGGTGGACAAGGTTCCAGGTTTTTAGTATGCACATGGACCATAGAGTGTTTACACTGGGTGGAAAGAAATGGGATTTTGATTGATTGATTGATTGATTGATTGATTGATTGATTGATTGGATAGCTTCAGTGTAGTTGATTTGGAGTTAAAATAGCAGATACTGGTCCAACTGGATAGTTAGTATAAGACATGTATAATCACCAGCCTAAGACTCATCTTGGAGGTGTATACTGGATTATGAAAGCTGATGATGGATGTCTGGATGTCTGTGCTGTGCTCGGTTGATAAACATTTCCCAACAAAGCTTGACACTTAAACAGATAAAAAAAAAACGAGCCAGAAGCAGGAGATATTGAAAACTATGATTCAAACGATAATTCAAGCTAGAAATACCATCAGTTTGCCAGTTGTTTCCAACAGAATTGCATTTAACTGAAGAAAAAAAAAAGTTTGCTGCTTTTAATCCACTTCATGTGCAAGAGTTCTCTGGATTGTTACCCTGCCTGGGCCTCCTACTTCAGAATACTCCTAGTAGTTCCTCATCATATTAAGCCTAAAAGTCCCTAACCACATTACTTTCTGGAAAGATTGTGTGTAAAAGTTGTGCATTTGAACTGTAACTTTTATGGCAAAATGAAAATAAGGACTCAACCAGTAAAGGGATCTTAAAGTAAATTGGTCTTCTCATAATCAATAGGTCCAGCTTTAAGTGAATCAATACTGGGGGCGGGGAAGCCTAATTGCTGAATGAGAGATCAGATTTGTTTGCAGTTCTCAGGGGGAATATAGAAAACAGGGGCATGAGCCTGCAATCTCCCGGCTATCAGAATCCCTCTGCTGAATCTGATCGTAATGATCGTTCCATTGTATAGTTCTTCACATTGATGCCGAGTGAAAGAGAAAAGCGGTGCAGGAACATTTTTAAGGCGCACGCCACCAGAGTGAAAATTGGGCTGCTTTTTAAAATAAACTTTTCTGAGTATTCGTTGCCTTTTCCTCTTTTGCATGAAATGGAATATCTTACAAGGAAAAGTTTTAAAAAGTACAGTGTGTAACGTGGGTCTAAGTGCTGTATAGACAGTATAAATAAATGTGGAAACGCTGCGTTTTTTAAGTCATATTCTGAGTCAAGTTTTGTTATGTTGACTATAACTAGTTAGGCACGGTGGGCAATTTTAAGCACATTACCTTGTTTTGGCGTGATTAAGGTTAGCCCTTGTAACCACCCATGTAAATACTCCCGTCCCCCATTTGAATGTAAGGAAACTTAGAAACTTTATTATTCAGAAATAAATGGTTTGAACCCATTTTCCATTTAAATGAGTAACATGTTTGAGTTTAATTTTATTTTTTGGAATTAGCAAATACACAAAATGTAGTTACGTACAATCCATGCTAATGGTACGAGGACATTCAGGGCATTTTAATGATATAAAATGAACACTTTGCTGCAAATCTGTGATTGTGGGTAAAATTAAAATACCCAAATTGTACTTTTAAAGTGATCTTGTCAATCAGTCATAATATTACTGATGAAAGAGTGAATGAACTTCATTTTCTTTACTTTGTGATCTTCAGGGAATTCAGATGATGCAGCTTCCTGTTGAACATGTGACTTGTGGAATATTTCAAATATTTGACATATATTTCAGATAAATATTTTCTAGCCCATCAGCTGTCTTTACGTATTCTTAATCTTAAATATGCTTCACACAGTTTTGGATAGAGCACGTAGATTTATCTTTTGGACAAATCTGTAAATCAGTTCTAAGCAATCTGAGGCTCTGTGCTACAGAGATCAGACTAGATCACATCAGTACAGAATGATTTATCTGTTGGAAAAAATCCAATTCTTTTAACTCGCAATGCTTTAAAACACAATGCTTTGTACCTAATGATGTTAGCATGTGTGTTTTTGTTGTACCTGGAATATTTTTTAACACAAATC
Source organism: Scorpiodoras heckelii (assembly GCA_028566435.1). Lineage (NCBI taxonomy): Eukaryota > Metazoa > Chordata > Actinopteri > Siluriformes > Doradidae > Scorpiodoras > Scorpiodoras heckelii. The sequence continues at coordinate 8,389,889 of JAOVVH010000035.1, read as the reverse complement.
TTCTTATGGGTTTTGTTGAAAATGTGCCAGCTTAGCTGAAAATCTCTTAAACCTGTGCTGCTACGTGGCAAATCTGTAAGTGGGCTAATATGCTGGAATATAATGCTGGTGCAATATGCACTGATGTGCAATATGCAGTTAATACTTGGTAGGTCCCCCACAGGATCTTGGAGGGAACGTTGCACAGTCCTCACGCTGATGTTTGTTGAGGCACCAGCATTGAAGTCTGATGTTATTTGAGGCAGTATTGCACACCTATCACGTGAAACGATTCTTGCCAGCCGACGCTCGTCACGTTCACCCAGAGTCTTTTCAACCAGAGCTCCAACTATTAAACCAGGTTGAAAATCACAAAACCGTGATAACTTGCCATTCTCACAGCAGAAACAGCTCTAGAAGCCTCCATAGATGTTTATCGCTTTATATACACACTGGTGGACACAACCAATAACGTGCATAGGTGGTGTTGCTATGTATTTTGCATAGGCTTTTTTGGTACTTCAGTCTATATCTGCATTTGTCTTCTTTTGACATATACTTCTCTCAACTCATTCAGTGCTTCTAATGTGCATTGTTAACTTAGATAGAAAGGATATAAAGTTACCCATAGTCTTTGGTTTGTGAATTAAGTTACTGTCGCTCATTCTCATGCTTGCTTTTTTAATTATTGAGTAATATTTAAAACGGATTGCTTGAAAATCGTTCAGCCCATCGTGCCGAGCATCTGCTCTGTTGTTTTTAGCATCCTCCCTGCAGTTAATTCACTTGTCAGTCAAGCACCAAAGCTTTTCTTCCCATGTGTAATTGGAGGAAAACTGGAGACAGACCCTGTCTCTGTACAGTGTCTGAGAAACTCACAGATAGTAGTTTGGCAGGAGAAATCGTTTGTCTCAGTTTTGCCGCAGATCCACAGCTCTCTCTTTTTTTTGTATTTAATTAACACTGCCAGGCTGAGCAAAAAATGGCTCCGAGAGCTGTGAAAAGATTACCGGAAACAAGAGTGTCGAAACAGGACGGCAGTCCCAGGTGTTTCCTTTCCGTGTAGCATTCAGAAGTGTGAGGTATTAACTAAAAGGGAAAAGGTGCATTAATTCATCAGTTGATGTTAAACATCGGAGGACGGTGGGGTGTGTAGAGTTTTGGGCTTTTTCGGATGTCACAGCTGGTGGGGGCTGGTGTTGTGTCGACCCTGCTCGCACCCCGCCGAGGAACCATGACGGGGCAGTGGCAGCCCAACACAAAAGCAGCTTTGTCAAGAAACTCGCAGGGGTCAAAACCCAGGAGAAGTGATTTATACAAGGGGGGGCTTTAATCACAGACCTGAAATGTAATATCATTTACAAGAAAACGTGTATATTCTCTAATCTGTGAAGCTGACAGGACAGTGGATACAGCAGTAATAACAGTAACAAGCTTCTCCAAACAATAGCTGTACATGAAAACACCCAAAATCTAAAAGCTCTTTTGTTCACACATCTGGTGCCTGACTGACTCCGGCAAAGTTTCTGCCTTTAAAATCGCAATGTCTGTCATTCAGACTGGCCTAACAATGTGTATGTGTACATATAATATGAATATGCTTTGTCTCCATGTGTTGTGAAGCTTTACTACACACCTTTGTCCCAATGTATATCCGTTTGATATGGTATCTGCAGCCGACGTGAAATTGGAGCCTTTGTGATCTCCGAAGCTTTAGTCCCACGCTTGCTTTTCTAAGCTCACATGACGTTAGCTTGGCCCCAAGTGAAAAAGCGAAAGGGGAAAGTAGAACGTCTATAAACGACCTGGAAACAAACATGTTATATGCCAGGTGCAAATTCCCATCGGAACGCAACCATTGATCATTAGTTTTATGGAAACTGAGGCAAAATGTATAGCATGCTTTGTATCATGTACACACTTCCAGGTTTATTAGGAACACCTGTACACCTGCTCATTCATGCAGTAATCCAATGAGCCAGTTGTGCAGCAGAGTAATACATACAATCTTTCTACAGTCTTTCCAAGAGCTTTAGTTAATTTTCACATCAAGTATTAGAATGGAGGGGGAAATGTGATCTCAGTGATTTGGATCATGCAGTGGTTGGGGGCTTCCACGGGCTGTTTTGGGTATTTCTAACACATCTGGTCTCTTGGGATTTTCATCAACGCTGGGGAGTTAAGAAAATAGGCAACACTTTTCCAATCATCAAATGCTCGTTTTCTTTCTTTTTTATTTTCTTTTTCTCTGATTTCTCCCTAATATGATCATGGGAAATTACTACCCATCAAGCATCTCTCATAGCATACAACAGCTACAGCTAAGACAGGGAGGGCGAGGCTGATACGTGCTTCGTCTGAGGCATCTAACACCAGCCACCGCATCTTTTCTTATGCAACGGCTAAAGTCAAGCTCTAAAAGCAGTCTCAGACACTCGCAGGGAAGCGCCCCTTCCCGCTTCTGAATGCATGAGCGCTCAGATGCCCAGTATGATATGGGAAAGTGAGTATGCTGTTCTTGGCTGACAGGAGTGCTAGCCAGTGTAATCTTCTGTAGCCTTTTCATCACATTTCTTCCCACACACTGGTACTCACCGGATGTTTTTTGTATTTTACACCAGTCTACTTAAATTCTCGAGACTGTTGTGTTTGAAAATTCCACGAGATCAGTAGTTTCTGAAATACAAACCTTTCTGCACTAACAACCATGCCATGGTCAGAGTCCCTGAGATCACATTTTCCCCTCATTCTGATGTTTGATGTGAACATGAATTGCAGCTCTTGACCTGTATCTGGATGATTTTATGGATTGTGCAGCTGCTGTGTATAATTAGATAATTGAATGAACGAGCAGGTGTACAGGTTACAGGAAGTGTACGGTTCCTAACTCAGTGCGCAGTCAGCGAACCTAGTTTGTCTTTCTAAATAAGCATTTTCTGTATCGTTTAAGTGATCTGGAGAGATGATGCCTTCATAAATGGATGGTTCCGAAAGGTAATGATTAGGGTGATGATTATCTTGTGCTCTTCAGTCCCAGTGTTGTGCAACTGAAACCTTGAGACCTGAACTGAGGTCAGCATAGGACTCCTCAACCTCCGGTCCTTGGTTTTTAGGGGGTTTCCAAGCAGGAGTCTGTGGAACATGGTGCAAATGCTCTGAGTCATTCGAGTGTCAGCTGCTTTCTGTGTTTTTATAGTGCACAATCTGGTGATGAAGTCAAAAGTCCCTTAGAGAAATATTATTATACCTCCTGATGCAAGTGGGAATTTTTGCATAAGCATTTTAATTATGATATAAAGATTTAATGGTCTCTGTCTTTGTGCTAAGAATGGGTGTGTTGTTTCTATCTTGACTGTGGGTAGACATACTGCACGGTGCCGTGCGCTGCGTTTCAGGTGATCTGCAGCAATGCTCTGAATACTAATACTTCAGTATGGAGAGGAGGGAAAATTTGGTGGAGAAGACAGGAAAGGGAGCACTGCCAGCTCTAGAGGATGAAATGATTCCTCTACTTCACATCAAAGACAACCATTTGACCAAGTTGTGTTCGTCATTGATTCTGAACAAATTGCCGTAGCACAAGGCCGGGTTGTTGTTTGGGGTTTGGAAGAATGATATTCAAATCCAGTATGAAGGGCAAGGCAGGGCAAAGCTAGTTCAGGCATTATGCAGCTCTTCTGGATTAGTATTCAGAGCACCCAGCTGTCCTTCTTTTGGCAGGCTCTGTGTGTGTTTACATCACAAGATAATGCGATAACTGTAAAAAAAAAATATAAAATTAGACAACTTCTGGCAAAATTTGCATTTAAATAGACTTGTAATGGAAAAACTCCCGATCTGCATGAGTTAGTGATTAATCTGTTAAGCTGTTAATTTGTTTCTAAAGGCATGTATGCATCTCTTCAGTTACATTGCAGCTACAGATTAGGGTTGGGCAGTAAGATATCATGATATTAATATCATAGTGCAATACAAAAAGATGATAATACAAAAAGTTTTTGATTATTTAGATTTGTTTTCATTATTGTAAAGCATTGTCGCTTGATAAGAGCACATTATCTTTTAATCACTTTAAACAGTAATTGACTGGATATTAAAGCTAATTTAAGATTTTTTTAGATAATTAGTTTAATTTCTTTTCCCTTCTTTTCTGAAAATGTTTCTCCATCCTCTTTGGTGCTTTGTTTGAGCAAAGCCATAACCAAATTACTGTATACATCAGTATACATACTGGTATCATAAAGATTTTATCATAAAAAGATAAAGTTTGGCGGTGATATTGTTGGCATATCTCCCACTCCAACTAAGGATTCGCTAATTATCAGTATTGTGGCTGATGCTGGTTTGAAATGCTGGATTGGTAGAGGTTTAGATGTAGTTTAGATGTGGGGCAGCCGTGGGCTTGTGGTTAAGGAACCAGCCTTGTGATCGGAAGGTCACCGGTTCGATCCCCGATACCCGACAAGACACGACTGAAGTGCCGTTGAGCAAGGCACCTAACCCCAAACTGCTCCCCGGGCGCCCTGGACGAGGCT
>JAOVVH010000035.1:8343671-8356916 GCA_028566435.1 Scorpiodoras heckelii | reverse complement strand
CAGTTTTATAAGGAAATTAGCTTTTAAGTTTTACTGAGCATCTTGGAGAATCTGCCACAGCTCTTCTGGGGACTTTGTCACACTTACTTCACTTTTTTTGCATGTAAAACCCAGCAGCAACAGAAAAGTGGTTTGTTATGTAATGTGTTGCTTTCATTACTGACATACAAACATTTTTGTGTAACATTTAATTTTTTGTTTTAAAAGTAATGTTTGGAAATACGAAAAACACCAAATTTTACCTAAGAACAATAGGGTGCCTAAGGCTTTTGCACAGTCCTGGAGATGTTAGGATAATATAAACTATATAGACTGCTTTTCATGATTTCACTTGATCACAGGAGTCCATTGGCAACAATGAATGAATTTTCATAGAATAAAGCAACTTTTTTAAACAAAATTTTTCCATCACCACATGGTTATAGAATTAGTTTTTTTTTTATATAGGTGCCTTGTTTTTCTTTCCCATGTGCAGGTGTGTTTATAGCTCTTCTGCATAATAATACGGGCCAGGAAACACTTTCCTCAAGGGTAGAATGTATAAAGTTACATAAACATTTATAAAGGTTTATTCACTTCAGCATTTCTGTCATTATTTTGGTGTCAGGCTGACATGACACCCGACTGCTTTTTGGTGACAAAGGGTTATTGTTATACCTTTCAAGGTGATTAACGTTAGAATGTCATGACAACTGACTTTGAAGTTTAATTACTTGTATGGTATGGTGATGACGAACATAACTGATGTCAAACTTCAAAAGCGCAGGGTCAAAGAAAATGCAAAATATGGGGGACAAAATAAAGGGAAAAAAAACAGTGACTGTGTCATGCTTGGGGTTTTTTGTTTATTTTGCTGGCATGGTTTGTCCTATAACGAAACATTTATCATTCTATCATGATGGGCGGGGACACTTCCAGGACGACTCCGCACACATCCACAGGGCATGAGGGCTCACTGAATGGTTTAATAATAATAATAAAACTGATGTAATTCATGTTATGGCCTTGACATTCATCAGATCTCACTGCAGACAGCTCTCTCTACCACCATCATCAAAACACCAACTGATTAAAAATCTTTAGGAGGAACAGTGTTCATCACTTCAGTTCAATTCCACAGACTTATTAGAGGAAAAGACATTTCTGTTGAATTGTGCCAGCTAATACCTCACGGTTTACACAGGTTTTTTATTTCATTTGTCCCCTTTCTGTATAAATGACTCATTATGGTGCCATGATCCATGTTCCAGTTAAGAACATTTTACTTGGTAACCATGTTAAACAGTAGGCTTTCATGCTGTAGGTGATACCAGTAAATTTAGGAGACACTGTAGAAAATCTTTTGGAAGTGCTCACACTTGTTCGGTTTTTCTATATAAATCTTACGTCTTGTCACATCATGACACTTATGCGAGTTTAATCAACATAACGACTCTGGTGTATGCCAGATTGAAGAAAGTCTGTCAAATAAGGCATTTTGTAATAAGCCTTAATAAATATTTATATAGCTTTATGTCAGCTGTCAAAGAATTCATGTTGGTGTTATAACCAGTGCCATTATTAAAATGTTACTTGTAAGTCTAATGTCTGAATCTTTATGGACAGCACTAAATTAGTAATGTAGTGTATATACACTGAAGTACAAGAAAAACTGGTATACCAGTTAATCCTTAGTAGGTCCCCCACAGGATCTTGGATGTTTATTGAGGCCCCAGCACTGAATTTCGATGTTACTTGAGGCAGTGCTGCACACCTACCACGTGAAACGATGCTGCTGTCGTAAGTTAGAGGTTTTGCTGGAATTCTTGTAGTCGCGGTACACCCTTGAAATGCTCATACGTGAAAATCCAAACTTTTCTTCTACCTCAGAAATGCTATGAACCATCACATGAGCTCCAACTCTTAAACTGCATTGAAAATCGCAAAATTGTGATAACTTGCCATTCTCATTGTAGAAACAGCTCAAGAAGCTTCCATAGATGTCTATTGCTTTATATACGTACTGGTGGATGCAATCAATGACGAGCATAGATGGAGTTGCTATGTATTTTACTTAGGTTCCAGTTTTTCTGGTACTTCAGTGTATACTCACTGCACGTTTTTCTTTAGGCACATATTAAAATGCTTAGGAGTTGCTCTGCTGTATTGCACTCTTTATCCATATTATTACAATCATCTAATCAGTAGTCATGTTTTTTTCCCAATTTTCTGTTTAATTTAAGTTACCCAACATATTCTGTTTAATGGGAAAGTTATTTGATGAAGCATTTACTGTGACATTTTATTTTGTCAGTCACATGTACAGTATCCTGCTTAAAATTTCAACAAAAAAAGGCTTGAAATACAGCAGCAGTGACTGTGTTTGTCTTTAAGGAGAAAGAAAGAGATAAGTGTGGGCGGCGAGGAATCTCTAATCTGTCCACCAGAGAGAGAAGTGAGGATTGCTGATGATTGCTGTGCTTAGAGTTGTCCGATTGTGTGTGTGCGCGCGTGTGTCCAAGAGCAATCCCACGGTTTAAGCATTTATGCATGCCAAAGAATCACCTCCAGTCACGTATAAACAGCTGTAAATTGTGGGCGTGAGCAAGAGCATTAAGCCGAGTTCAGCAGAAAGCCTGATTTCCACAATTAGACCGCGGTGCACACATTGGAGAATAATTATGGCTCATTTGAATAACAAAGTTGTAAGACTGACACTGATTAATTAGACACATGTTTGTATTACCTGTCCTGCTACGAGGAGCTGCTGGAACTCTGTGTGAGCTTAATTAAGCCATATTGTTTCTCTCTGTATGTGTGTGTGCACACTTCAGCATGGAACTCCTCCACTCCTGATCGCAGCTGGCTGTGGGAACATCCAGATCATAGACGTTTTGATAAGAAAAGGAGCAGAGATCCGAGCCCTTGACAAGGTGTGTCCTTATCCTACTGCAGTAAGAATCCAAAACACACTCACTCATCGTTCCTTAGTGTATTCTTAATATTAGCTTTCGCTTCTATGATGAACTTAGTATTTTTTTTTAAAAGACAATGAATAATTGAACGATTTTTAGTTAGTTACTTAGTTTTCTTCGTACCAGTTAGAATAAATCAGGACTATATTGGGTATAAGTGATGCCTGATGATTTCATGAACAAATCGCAAAACTATCCTCATCTTCAACAAGTCGCAAGTTCAAATACCAATGATGGCACAGCCACCTGTGGCCAGATGTCCAGGAGAGCAAAATTAGCTCTACTGTCAGGACTAGAGGGATTACATTACTCTCTCCGCTGTGAGCTTAGGTATGTGGAAGAGGGTATCTAGTGCTTTCCTAAAGCAGCCATTGAGAAAGTTGCAGTGAGAGAAAGCATGTGTTAGCCTTTACCCTTCCTCACTGCTTTCTGTGATAAGGAAGTGTTAGCATTTGAGCAAAAATTTATTAGTGACTGAGACCATAACTGTATCTAGCTTTAAGTGCGCTAGTATTTGCTTCGTTTGCTTTGCTGTGATATCATCAGCATGACAATAAGTAGTTAAAATGCTAAAGCTTATTTTAAATCAGATGAGCAAACTGCATGCTTTTACACCATTGCAGTGCTGCTTGCATAATGGTGTATGAAAACTGTAATTCATTTTGCTGCTTGTCGCAAACACCATGCCTTTAGACATATGTACAAAATACACTCTACAACAGAAGTATTGGTTAAACTACCATAGTCAGATGGCACTGTATTATGCCATCTGACAATCCAGCATAGTTCTGATTAGCTTTTATGTATAATTAAATCTTTGGTTAAATAGTAATTAAGTATATGCGGTTTAGTATATGGCTAGACACTATCACTGGTAAATTTGTTTATGATGTTTGAAGAGGCTTTAAAAACCAGTTCTTGTATAAAAAATACTTGAAGGGTTAATGAATGCAGCCAAAATAGCCTGGTTTTGCTGTCTCGCAGTCTGGAGCCAACGCTATCTACTATGCAGCTCGACACGGCCATGTGGAGACCTTGAAATTCCTCCATGAAAAGAAGTGCCCTCTGGACATCCAAGATAAGGTACCCCTCTCTCTCTCTCGCTCTCTCGCTCTCTCTTTTTTTTCCTCTCTTGCGCTAGCGGCTTATCCTCACACACACACACACACACACATGCATCGCCATCCTTGATAGTCTTCTGGCAGAGGCTATATCTGAGATTTTTATTCTCCGTACGTGACACATTTTCACCTTTTCCCGCTTTCCCTTTTCGCAGTTTCTATGGTCTGTTTGGACTTTTCACAGTTTCCATGGTCACTCGCCGGGCTGAGAGCCGCTCACTCTATGAAATAATTGTTGCTCTGTTTACAGAAGCACCTCTCTAGACTCAAGAGCACGCTCGGGCATACCAAATTGCAGCGTGAAGTGCCGTCGATTTTCTGAAATATAACAAAGAGTCATGCTTTTCAGTGTGTTTCTTTATTAGAGATGGAAATTTCAAGCCTGTGGGCTTGAAGTAAAGTAAAGTAGCCCCACTAAATGCTCTCATGGCTTCAGTCATGTTAACATATATCGCCAGCATTGGAAAAGTGTGCCGTTTTGAAAGTTTGTGGTTTACGGTGTAAGACAGACTGGAAATGATTGTCATGTATGGAGTTTACCTTTGAGGTATAGTCGGTGTAGCTATTTCACACAAACTATTTTTAAAATTATGACAGGGTTTGAGTTCACTGACGATGTTAAATTAAAAGGGTTTAAAAGTCAAAATCTATAAATAATGATCAGCGTGCTAGATTAGGAAATTAAAGTAATTAATTAATAGTAAATTAGTAAAGGAGAGTAAAACAGGTCATCGTGAAGTCTGATAATACATAGAGTTGGGCTTCTTTAACCTTTTGTAACCATGGACCTCTTAATTGTAAAAATAAATAAACAAATAAATTAAAATCTCTCCGTTCAGATTTATTTTATGAACTTCATCTCGCTGTTCAGATGTTCGACTCATTATTTAAATTTGCACAATAATAACGTGATGCTTTATTGGAGTCATGTAGCCTTGTGTTTCTGAACTTTCCATTCACAGAACACATTTTTATTAATACTTTAATCAGATTCAAGTATACATTCTATGAAAGCCTACTCGTTATTGAGTAATTACAGTTTAGAAGATTTGGCTAATACCAGGTGAACTCAGTATTGTATAATAATAACACTATACGGCTATGCTTCATGGATGCCACTTTAAGAAACATGGACATAGAGGACTATGCTAGTGAAATCAACTTCAAGGATTAATACAGTTACAGTTTACAGCAGCTCATGGGAAAAAAAATAAAGCAAGTCATATGAGCATATAAAAGGATTTCTCAAATGAAATGGATTTGTCTCGGTTTCAGATAATGTATTCTAGATAGATTAGAATTAACTGAGTAAATCTATAATGAGATTTGCTGAAATAAAATGCTGAAATAAAGATGATGAAATGGTGGGCTCAGAATTTGTCAGCTTTTGTATAAAAAAACATGAACTTATGATTATGATTTAAAAAATATATGATCGAGGTGGTCTGGGTCCTTTCTGTGTGGAGTCTGCATGTCCTCCCCCCGTGTCTGCGTGGGTTTCCTCCGGGTACTCCGGTTTCCTCCCACAGTCCAAGACATGCATATTAGGTTAATTGGTGTCTCTAAAGTGCCCCTAGTGTATGAGTGTGTGTTTGCCCTACGATAGATTGGCGCCCTGTCTAGGGTTGATCCTGCCTAGCGCCCTATGCCGCCGACTAGGCACCGGCTCTCCCGTGACCCTGGGGACAGGAATAAGCGGTTAAGAAGATGAATGAATGGATGAATGAATGATCGAGGTGTTTTAAATTAAATTGCATATTAAGTAATACTTATTATTATTATTACAGCTACTTGAAAGGTGCAATTAGGGCCTATGTGAATTATATAACGTATAATAATGATGCACATGTATTGATTGATGTTGAAAATGATATGCTGAATTTTCTTGTCATGGATTTCTCATATAGCTCAGCGAGTCGTATCCCCCTCATTCTCATTTTAAACCATTACCTTTCCAGTCAGCATATTATGAATATTACAGTTTCCTTTTTCTTTGTGCTGCAGTCGGGGGAAACGGCTCTGCACGTGGCTGCGCGATATGGCAACGTGGATGTAGTTCACTATCTTTGCAGTATTCACGCCAACCCTGACCTGACAGACCGGGTGAGTAACCAGAGAACCAGGAACATGCACAGTACTTCACATAAAAACAGGAATAATGTACTTCATACAGTATTACTTTATTAAACATCGAACTCCAAAGAAAATTCAATTTACATTAAAGTATTAGAAGTAGGTGGTACTGTAGTGTAGGGTATGTTGTAGATAATACTTACAATGTAGTGTATATGAGGTCTGTCTGGAAGGTAATGAGAATGAATTTCCCACGCACTGTAGGGCTTATGCGTGGGGATGGTGGTTCCAGGTCAGTTAGAATGGGATCTCAGATAAACAGTAGGACCAGTTTCAGTTGGATTCTAGCATTCACAGTGCCCAGAGGTTTGTTTTTGTGAAGCCCTGGTGAAGTGCCTCATCACTATAACAATGCAAGAGAACTTGTAAGGTGATCAGAAGGAACAATGTGTTCTTCAGTGGCTGTGAGAGAATTTTAGCCAAAAAAAAAACGTTTCAGTCCATCCACAGCCACCCTGTACCCCTGACTTGGCTCCATGTGATAGCTTGTTCACCAAGATTAAACACATTTGAAAGGCCACGACGTCAGCACAGTAAAGAACATCCATAGAGCTGTGACCGAGACTCTGAACACCCTCACAGTTGACCATTTCAAGCACTGGAATAAACAGTGGCAGAAGTGTTGGGAGTGTTGGGAGCGTTTTGAAGATGATCATTTTGAATTGTAAATTTTTTCAATAAATTAATTTTAAAAAAATATTCTCAATACTTTCTGGACACTGTAGTATACTTTATAGTTGAAAAGTAGAAGTAATGAGATGGAGTGCAAATATAAGTCCAGCACAGGAATAGAAGTACAGTAATAAAGAATGTCACCGTTCCTGTGTTATTAATTAGTTATGTAACAAGAATGACTTTTCAAGCAGAGTTTCATTCTTCTGTGTTATGTTTACTTTTGCACTTTCTGGAAGCACAGTGATCTAATACTAGCTGTTCTTGCTGAATTTAGTGCAAATGTCATTCATGAACTTGATAATTATGCTCCAACAGCTTTGCTAATGCTAAAAGCACACAGATTGGTTTAGCACTCCATAGCAAGGGTACACAGAGTTAGCTAAATATGTATTTTAGGATGACATGAACAGAAGCATGAGTGCAAGATTTTCAAGGTCATATATGGATTTAGGGCAAATAGTACTGAGTGAAGCATTCTAGGACGGCACGGTGGCGCAGTTGGTAGCGCTGTCGCCTCACAGCAAGAAGGTCCCGGGTTCAGTACCTGGGTGGAGTGGTCTGGGTCCTTTCTGTGTGGAGTCTCCGGGTACTCCGGTTTCTTCCCACAGTCCAAATACATTCATATTAGGTTGATTGGTGTCTCTAAAGTGCCCCTAGTGTGTGAGTGTGTGTATGAGTGTGTGTGCCCTACGATAGATCGGTGCCCTGTCTAGGGTTGATCCTGCCTTGCGCCTTATGCCGCCGGCTGGGCACCAGCTCTCCCGTGACCCTGGAAACAGGAATAAGCGGTTAAGATAATGAATGAATGAATGAATGAAGCATTCTATTAGGCAAATGAATGAAGTTCCCAGTTCCTGAAGCTCTTCTACAGGTTCTTTCCCTTTTCTGTGTATGACTAACACTTGAATTTCACTTTGTCCTACAGGAGCAGGAGACTCCTCTGCACTGTGCAGCATGGCACGGGTACTCTGCAGTGGCACGGGCCCTGTGCCAGACTGGCTGTAATGTTAACGCCCGTAACCGTGAGGGTGAGAGCCCATTGCTCACCGCCTCGGCCCGTGGCTTCCGTGAAATCGTCGAGTGCCTGCTGGAGCACGGGGCTGACATGGACTCCACTGATAAGGTAACTGATACACGCAAACACTTTGGATAAACAGTAGTGAATAAGTGCTGGCTAGATCAATAAGAGAAACCCAGATCAGCGCTTTTCTGTGAGATAATAGGTATATGAGCATTTGTTTTGCAATAGGACACCTCCTATATACCAATGCTTCTATGACCTTAGAATATAATGAATTATTCACTCTCAACAACACTACTATAAAAGTGATATAAAACAGCTCTACATTATAGATTCGCTAAGTAAATATATTGCTAATGTCTGAATTGAAGTTGGTCCATGGATTTTAAACTGTACATCAAAATAAGTGAGCTCTTTAATTGTAAGGCTTCTTAATTTCCTCTAAACACATTAAGCATCTATAGTTTGGAGACAGATTTGTACAGCAGCTACACACTTGGCTTTGGAAATGTCTCTCTGACGTTTTTTTTTCTATTAGCAAGTCCTTTATTTTGCATGTGCGTATGTGTTCCAGGACAGCCACATCGCACTGCACCTGGCCGTACGGAGGTGTCAGGTCGAGGTGGTGAAGTGCCTCCTCAGCCACCACTGCTATGTGGACCACCAGGATCGCCATGGAAACACACCACTGCACATTGCCTGCAAGGACGGCAACCTGTCATTGGTGGCGCTGCTCTGTGCCGCAAAAGCCAATTTGGACATTCCAAACAAGGTGAGCAAGGTGGAAACTGGTTCAACAACAACAGCGAGCATATGCAAAGTGAGCTTTGAGAAACATTCAAACACCCAAGGGCACATGATTCTCTCGGTAATCATGAATCATGAGAAATTTGTCGGTTATGAAGTGCAGACAAACTACACAAAGTGTCATATACTCATATTCATCTTTTTCTTTATAAATGATCTTTTTTCACTGTTTTGAGATTAGATACTGCACTATAATATGCATGCATTATCAGATCTTATTCAAATGAATATAATTTACCGTTTGAGTTATTTCTATAACAGTAGACCTGATAGTAACTGCTGTAATTCAAATCACATGTTTATGTTCATGCACTCATTCTACTACGTACTTTATTGTTTCTGTAGTAACAACTGGATTGTTGATATTGTGAGATTACTATTTGTGTAAAATGCAGATACTTATTCGTAGTATACTGTATATGTATATACAGTGTGTTTTCAAAAGGTAATTAGGTGAAGGTAATAAGGGCTAAGGTTTCACCTTCACGTTTGCCTTTACCGAAGTTTTAAAGCACTTTATATGAGCATTTATTTAGATAACTCAACAGGATCATTGCAAGACTTTTAAGACATGGACTAATATTCAACATTTTGTCCAAAGTAATTTATCTTACTTGAGTGTTTAATGGAGTATTATACTAAACAATTCGATTTCCACTTCCTTATTTCACTTCTGTCCCCATTTCCTTCCTTTGTGTTTTAGATTTCTGCATGATTTCAACCATTGCATGATTTAAAACCATTTGTTGGAGCTATGATCTGTTGAACAAATGTACTTTTTGTTCTTTTGTCCTGAGTTTATTAGAAACAGCACTTCCATTAGTGCCGGGCAGGCAGAAGATGGATGGTGGCTCTCGTTCAAAGCTTTAACAGGAACAAAATGTTATTAGTGTAAAATTGATCTGTCAGTGCCAAGGTTTCTTCTAAGCCATGAATGGAAAGTGTGGGTTTTTTTTTTTATTCTTATTTCTATTTCAGCTGTTGGCTTGGAACATTTTGACTCCCCTTACTAGTTTCTCTGTATTTGTTATTGCTGGGATGTTGTTTGTGGAGTGGTGTAATATTAAGACTGGCTTTGCGTTGTGTTTTTGTCGCAGTTTGGGAAAACTCCTCTCCATGTGGCAGCGAGTAACGGAGGACTGGAGGTGGTGCGGCATCTCTGCGTGGCCGGAGCTAACACAGAAGCCATCACTAATGTGAGTCATGGGACATAGCCACTGGCTTTTCCTAAATCCAGGCCTTTACGAGTTACCAAACAGTTTAGCGAACTTAAAGTACATGGTCTTCGAATGTAGAAATAAGCTAACATGACAGTTTTGAGAGATATGTATTTAAATGCACACTCCTGCATAGATGACACAGAGCCCATTAGTAATATTAGTCACACAACAAATCCCACCAACGTTCAGACTCTTTCAGTCAGAGGGGGTTGGAGGGATTAAAAAAAACGTGCTTAAGTAAGAGTGCTGTTGCTTAAAAAAAAACAAATTCCCAAGCCTGGTCCTAGAGTACATGCTGTCCTGAACATTTTTGTGTTGGAGCAGAGAAAACTAGGATTAGGAACCTGTGTCTTGAAGAGTAATGAGTCCACGACTCCTATGAGTATAAGCTGACATCCAAATAACTGCTTGTACTTCTACTGAAAATACTTACTGATCAGCCATAACATTAACATCACCTGCCTAATATTGTGCAGTTCCTTGTTATGCTGCCAAAACAGCTCTGATCTGTCAAGGCGTGGACACCAGAAGACCTCTGATGGTGAGGCACCAAGATGTTATCAGCAGATCCTTATATAACATTGTAACAACAGATATACTAAAATAAAAGCCTTGTTGACATTTGCTAACCGTCACAGAAGCATTATTCTCTGAGTGAAAACTGACATTTGAGAGCATTTTTCTTGAGAGCAAGTTTACATTGTCTGTCCATAGCAGCACAGTCATACTTTTTACCACGTATGTTCCATAGTATGTTTGAATATCATATTTTTTGGACATAGCCCTTGATATTCAGCTCTAGGGATTGGGGTAAGATGATGTACTGTGTAAGTGGTATTTTAAGGGCCTCTTACATACAGTTATTAAATTATTCCATAAATGTTTTAGTGCACAAACTAACAGTCACCTTCCATTACCTGAAATATAGCCCCTGCGGAAGCTTAGGAATTAAGTCAAGGAAAAGCTAATTGGCGTATAGTTGAAATTAAATTTCCAGGTTATTTTTTTTCCCTTGGTATAAGTGACTCCTAAAAGGATACAGTTAAGTATGTAGTTCATCTCTCAAGCAGTGATTGCTCACTATCCGGTACTGGCTATATGCAGTTCTATAATGGAGTTCTGGCTGCATGACTAAAGGAGTACAAAATCAATACAGGTCGAGGTAGTAGGGTTTGTATTCGTGTAACTGACTGTGGCGTGGCTGCATCCTGTAGTGTGTGTAAGCTTGTCCTTGGTAAGCAGGTGTAATTGATGCTACTTAAACAGTCTCTATGCATGTGTGTTTTCATGTATGGCTTTATTATGTATCCACTCGATCATGTGCAGATGATTTGTGCATATATATGTTGTGTGTATTATCAGCGCAACTCATGCCCTTCCTCTATATATGTGCGCAACACATCAAGCTTTATCCAATCTCTGTGACTGTCATTACAGCTGTGTCCCCATCACTAATTCTCAGTGGTTCATATTAAGTCATTAGTCAGGCACCACTATGCTCCCAGGCCAGCGTGCAGTTTCTCTGTCTTTTTTTTTTTTTTTTTTTTTTTACATGTTTGTTAATATACAGTACTCTGCAAATGTCATAGGCACCCTATTGTTTTATGTACAACTTTTGTTATTGATGTTTTTTGAGTTCTGCATTATTGAGTCAGTACAAAAAGCTTTTATATTTCCAAATGTTACTTTTCCAAGAAAAAAAATGTTACTCAGAAATGTTTGTATGTCAGTAATGAAAGCACATTACATAACAGACCGCTTTTCAGAAAAAAACATAATGAAGGCTGCTGGGTTTTACAAGTGTGACTGTCAAAGTCTCCAGAAGAGCTGTGGCAGATTCTCTAAGACGCTCAGTAAAACTTACCAGCTAATTACTGTACAGTATGATGCAGAAGCCTTGGGCACATGCAAAGACTTGCTGTAAAGCAAAGATGCCGTCAAAAATAATGATGTTTTTACATAAAAGAAAACACTATACTGTAAAGTGCAGTAAAATAATAAAGTAATAAGTCATTTTTGGTGTGTCTTTTTCTTAAACGGTGTTCCCAGGTACAGTGTGTACAGTTTTATAAGCAAACTAGCTTTTAAGTTTTACTGAGTGACTTGGAGAATCTGCCACAGCTCTTCTGGAGTCACAGTTATGTTTTTTTGATGCATGCAAAACCATTATGTTTTTTGTCTGAAAAGTGGTCAGTTATGTAATGTATTGCTTTTGTTACTGACATACAAACATTTTTGTGTAACATTTACTTTTTTGTTGGAAAAGTCACATTTGGAAATATCAAATCTTTTTGTACTGACTCAATAATGCAGAACTCAAAAAAATACATATAACAAAAGTTATATATACCTAAAGACACCTAAAGACAATAGGGTGCCAAAGACTTTTGCAGAGTACTGTTTGTTGGCTGATGCACTGTTCATGAATGTTAAAGGATGTCCTTTGTCTGTTTGCATCTTAAGTGTTTTCCACTGTATATTTCTTTGTCAGTATGAGAACTCTGGCCTCATTGTGTCAGGAGTCTCATCTGTATGAATGCTTATATCAGCCTTCAGCTTGGAAGGCACTTTCAGATGTTTTGAGACATCTAGCAGCCCAAAAATAAAGACAAATACCTCCCTAGCTGACTACTGTACCAGAGTTAGACTGAGAAGTAATACAGATGGAACCGAGTGCATTATAAAGAGAATGGAAGTAAAAATAGGAAGACTGATGGCCGTGGCTTTTAGAAGAAACACACGGCACGTGCCATTCACACGTGCAATTCTGCAAAAACACCTGACCTTCAAAAGTAGTTTTATGATTGCAACCAAAGAGCTAGGATTTCCTAGCTTATCTTAGCTAGGTAGCTAGGACTAGCAGTAAAAATTATGAATATATTTGAATACAAGTTAGAAATCCTTACAGAAATTCAGTCTTGTTAGCTCGGTTTAGCTAGCTAGACCTAGCTAGCTAGTAGCTATTTGCAGTAAAATTATTCATCTTTATGAGTATAACTTTAAATTCCTCTAAGTAATCATGAGGTTAGGTTATACTAGCTGGATAGCATTAGCAGTCTATTAGAAATATATTCCTCTCAGAAATCCTGTCAGATTAGGTTATACTAGCTAGATAACTAGCATTAACAGTTAATACTATTAGAAACATTTCTCTCAGAAATTCTGTCGTTAGGTTATACTAGATAACTAGCATTAGTAGATAATACTATTAGAAACATTTCTCTCAGAAATTCTGTCGTTAGGTTATACTAGATAACTAGCATTAGTAGATAATACTATTAGAAACATTTCTCTCAGAAATTCTGTCGTTAGGT
>JAOVVH010000035.1:8294035-8305375 GCA_028566435.1 Scorpiodoras heckelii | reverse complement strand
GAGGCCCTACACCATACTAATAAATTATTGTGGTCTAAAACCAGGTGTTTCAGTTTCATTGTCCAACCCCTGTAGATTTCTATGGCTACAGTTTTAATGGTACTCCACAGGTTTGTGCAGAGTATCTGACAATACCATAGTCCGTAGTGTGGTTCTATGACACCGAGGAACACCATGGAATATTTGGTCAGACCATGGTACTACCATCACATACCATCGCACAACCATCATACTATGACATTCTATTGACACTGATAGTGTATCTCTCTGTGCTGTTAGTCAGGAAGAGGTTCTGCAACTGTACTGGGAAAACATTAAAAAGAAAACTACTGTATAATACTAGTAATTTTGGAAAGTGTCCAGGAAGTTAACTATGTAGAACAAATGCTGATAATATAAAATATAACTTATGAACTTAGGGATTTACACTCAAAAGCAGTCATAACTTTTTACTGTAATTCTAAATCTAAACAAGTATATTTAGAGCTTTTTATGTGCTGAAATGACATGTTAACAAAGGATAACCTGTTGCCTTACCAAATGCAAGTCATGAAGGAAAGAGTGTAATGATTTGAGCATGCATGAGCATGATGCTATTCATTGGCTATAGGTTTCAATTTTTTTTTCATTAAAACAGCAAGTTTTGGTGCAAATGTTAAGCAACAAACTCTGCACAAACAACACATCTTGCCTGACTGAGTATATTTGAGGTAGATTTTTCCTTGAACCCCTCTCCCATTCCTCCTCATTTTCCAATCATAGAACATCTAACAGGACTTACAGGTGAGCGAGTCCAGCTTTCCTCACAGCAGATGAAATAGCTTTGATAGCTGTTAGCATGGAGTTGATAAGCTGGGTAAGTTCTCCAGTCGCACCCTTAGCTTGCCTCCCCGTCTCTGTGACAAACCGTGTGAGAGTCCACACATCTGTGTCAAAAGCTGATTGATCCGACATGGTGCTGTTCCTTGTTTGTTGAGTTAGGAATGGAAGAGAACCGCAGTCTGGGGGTGAATTTTTACATATGCAGGACACGGGTAAAAGCCAAGGGCTATATTTGTGAGTGGTGTCAAGTGACAAAAGAGTGATGTGTCAACTTGAGACTCACAAAACCACAGAAGAGGGCTTCTCACTGAAATAAGCCAAGGTGTTCATTCTGGTTAGTCAGTTACCTGAGTGCCTGGACTGTAAATTATAAACATAGAATGAGCATAAAATCCAAAACTCTCATGAGCATTTATGTGGCAAAGTTATAAATATACATTTTTAGGAAAGCAGGATTACACTTCTACTTTCATTAATTTATTAACTAAAGTATCCTCATTTATATTAACATTTCTAAAGAGCAATTTTTTTAAATGTCAGAAGTCTTCTCTTTATTTTGGCCTTTCCAGAAAAGTGTGTGCAAACAGCACAGTCAAGATCCAAGACTCTCAAATTCATATACATAACAGTACAGGATTGAGCTGTAATTTCCTTGTAATATGCTTACACTGCTCAGGGGGAGTGTCACTGGTCAAATGTCAAGGTACAATGTGTGTAGTTTTATAAGGAAATTAGCTTTTAAGTTTTACTGAGCATCTTGGAGAATCTGCCACAGCTCTTCTGGAGACTTTGACTGTCACACTTGCTTCTTTTTTTGCATGCAAAACCCAGCAGCCTTCATTATGATTTCATCTGAAAAGTGGTCTGTTATGTGTGTTGCTTTCGTTACTGACATAAAAATATTTTTTGTGTAGCATAAAATTTTTTTGTTGGAAAAGTAACTTTTGAAAATGTACATTTTTTTTGTACTGACTCAGTAATGCAGAAGTAAAAAAAAAACCATCAATAACACAAGTTGTACCTAAAAACAATAGGGTGCCAAAGACTTTTGCACAGTACTGTATATATGACAAATAAAGACTTAACATGAACTGTTATGCAAACTGTTGACTATAAAGTTACACATGCATGTGTGTTCATTCCTCTCTTTAATAACTATTCTTCTTATTTGATTATACACAGAAACTCACTATGGCACTGCTGAATTTATTAATTTCCTTCAAAGTAAAAAACAAGCAAAGAAAAGGCACTTCATTCTTATCGCACAGGAATATTGTACAAAATGAATCTTTGTGTAAATATTTTCCAGTAAGTGCAAACGTGACAAATGATTCATAAAGTATTTTCATATAGCACTGTTGTGTTCAAGCATAGATTTTTCACTTGCAACAAAAATTACAGGAGTGTGATATTTGGTGAGGGTGCATTAAAATTGTGTGTGTGTGTGTTTAAGACTTTAACTCAGATAAGACTTATTGGAATGTGATGTTTGGTCTCTTTGTAGGCTTTTTTGTTCACTTGTGATGCTTCTTGTAGATGGAGATGTACTCTTGAACATCATCCGAGGATCCCAGGACCACCGGGACCCTCTGATGGATGTTCTCGGGCTGGATATCCAAGATGTTCATGTTCCCTGTGGTGGCCATTCCACCAGCCTGCTCTATGATGAAAGCCATGGGGATGCACTCATACAGGAGTCGGAGCTACAGTGTAGAAAATCAAATCATTCTTAGAATTCTTTTAATAAAGGATTTTTAAGAAAAGTTTTTTTCATACCTTTATGATTTTTTTTTCATATGTTATGGGTATAGGATTCTCAAATATTATCAAAATTTGATAATATTTTGGCAATTATAACAATCCAACAACTTCAGTATGAAGTAAAAGTATCCAGATCAATCAGACTTGTCTGGCTCTGAAGCCAGCTGACCAAGAAGAAAAGGTTGCTTAGGGTATTTCACAAGCAAAGCTCATATCAGAGTTCTGTTAATGAAACTCTGTGGACTTTACAGGGTGTGACATTCTTACAGTAGAGTAAAAGCATATTAATGATTGTGGAGTCTTTCTGAAGAAATAACAAAAACAGCATGTCATCTTTCACTATACCTTTCCTTTGGGACTCTTCACATTGGCTGGGTAGAGGAAAACACCTCCATAAACGAGGGTCCGATGCACATCTGCTACCATGGAACCGACATAGCGTGCCCCATAGGGAGCACTGCCATCCTGCAAAAATACACAAAATTACATCACATCAGCAAAGTACACAGCAAAGACTGGCATTATAGTAATATATCTGAAGAGAATACACAAAAGCACAAAAGCTATATAAAGAGAAAACACAAAAGCATCAACCTCTTCACAAAATATTGCAATGTTAGACTGGGCCTAATTGCAATAAAGGCAAAATAAAGCCATTGTTAAAATGTGATTCACGACACTTTTCATGATCCCAAGATTAGTAAGTAGTAATAAGTTAACTGGTTCAAAATTAATATTTTCACCACGTGATATTTATCTGCTTTACACTGCTGAAATGCTGGAACTATTTTTGAATGTCTGCCAAAGAAAACAGTCTTTTTAACGCCACCCCATTAAGGTGTGTGGCATGGCAATATTTATATCCCAATTAATATTACACTGCATTCTGCAATAGTAGCTGATGTTAGACTGGTGTATAGAGGTTTAAAAGGTTCAAGTTTGGAGTACTGGACTTGTTTTGGTCTGCTTTTCAAAGCAGACATGGCTTTAAAAAAGTGAACCAACAAACAAAAAAACAAGTATCAGTGGTGGAAGAGATGCTAAAAAGAGATCCATATTCGACCACATTTTAATTTTTTCATCAAATGTGTTTATGCTGCTGCATCTACAACTGCAAGCAAATGTGTATTAAGTAGAAATCAAGCAGCTGCCCTGTGCACTGGCTGTCTGATATTTAAATGAATCATAGACACGGGACGAGCTAGTAACAAAAGACGTAGTGTTTAGGAATTCTGTCTGGATGCTCATACACACTACAAGCAAAACATCTGTTCATGTTTCCTAAAGTCCTGTATCCAGGTGCTAGGCTGTACCTCTGGGAATTTCTTCTTCTGCACGTATTCAGTGTCAGCAGGGTCAAAATACTTAGCATAGCCCTCATTGAGACTGTAAATATTCCCCTTTTTCTTGATTTTCACATTCCGGTCTACTAGCATGAACTCCCCAATCGCCTGCCAAAGAGAAGAGATAAATACGCTCAAACAAGGGCATTCCACATGTAAAGATGGTGTGTATTTCTGTTCAATAATTTGTTCATACAGAAATAGTTTTAACTATCAAGTGTAAATTCAAGAACGCTCACAGGATCCAGCATAAAGCAGTTGACACCTTGACCAGTTGAGAGCACTATCATGGTGGCACTGCCGTACAGTGCATAGCCAGCAGCCACTAGGTTTCTTCCAGGCTGCAGGGCATCCTTCTCACTTGGCTCATCATCTGTGCACTTGGGAACGGCCAATGTGTGAGAAAATGTTACTAAATAAAACTAGATATACTTGTGTATATATAGACATTGCTGGCTAAATACTGTTTATACTGGAATAAGCTGAACAGGACTGTATGGGAAGATGCTTTGTTATTGATTTACTTTGAAAAAGCTTCAAAATCTACAGTTTCTAGAAGAGTATCATGTAACACAATCACAACTAGTCGCAAACCCACTGCATGAACTCAAGGCATACCTTTTTATAGATACCAAAGATGGTCCCGATGGAAGCCAGGCAGTCAATGTTGGAGGATCCATCCAGAGGATCAAAGCAGACCACATATTTACCCTTTAGAAACAACACAAGGACAAATTTCAGTCAATATTTCTTCTTGAGCAATGTAGAATCTCATGAGCACCTAGTACCATCGATTTCCCTTGTTCTTCTGCTCATACCCTGCGCTCCTGCTCCACTATAATGGCGGTGTCGTTCTCCTCAGTGACTAACACACAGGAAGTGAAGGAAGATTTGATCATATTAATGACCAGGTCATTGGAAAGGACATCCAACTTCTTCACCTGGTCCCCCGTCACATTTGTACTGCCAGCTATGCCATACCTATGCAATAACATGAGTAGTAGGTTTTTACTGTACAGTTGGAACAAACTGAATGAACAAAGTACAGATTTTACACTACTTAAACCATACGAGTAGTCGTACAGCACTTGAGTATTTTGAACATAAAACTTTTGCTTCATTCACTTTAAAGTCAATTTTGACTGTACTCCTTATCTAACACATGCACTATATGTACAAAAGTATTCGGACACCCACACTTTATACCTGTAGGATCTTTTATGACTTCCCATTCTAAATCCATAGACATTAATATGGAGTTGGTGTCCCCTTTGCATCTAAAACACCTTCCACTATTCTGAGAAGGCTTTCTACAAGATTTTGCAGTGTGTCTGTGGGAATTTTTGCCCATTCATCCATGTGTGAGGTCAGACACTGATGTAAGATAAGAGGGACTGGCTTGCAAGCTCCATCTAGATTATCCCAAAGATGTTTGATGGGGTTGAGATCAGGGTTCTGTGTGGGCCAGTCATGTTCTTCCACACCAAACTCACCCAACTGTGCCTTTATGGACTTTGATTTCTGCCCTGGGGCACAGTCATGCAGGAACATAAAAGGGCCTTCCCCAAACTGTTCCCACAAAGTTGGAGGGATACAATTGTCCAAAATGTTTTGTTATGATGAAGCCTGAACATTTCTCTTCACTGGAACTAAGGGGCCTTGGCCAACCCTTGAAAAACAACCCCATAGCATTATCCCACTACCACCAAACTTTACAGTTGGCACAATTCAGTCAGGCAGTTAATCTGGTCCTTGCATTTGCCAAACCCAGACTCATCCATCAGACTGCCAGACAGAGAACATGTTTACACTGCTCCAGAGTCCAGTGATGACCTGCTTCATACTACTCCATCTGATACTTGGCATTGTGCTTGTTGTAAAGCTTGCATGCAGTTGCTCGGCGAAGGAAACTCATGCCATGAAGCATCGGGTGCACAGTTTTTGTGCTGATGTTAATACCAGAGGAGGTTTGGACAGCAGAGCATTGCTGACTATTATGCAAGTAACTTTATGTGGTCTGCCACTTCGTGTCTGCGTTGCTGAGTTCTTAAACACTTCCACATTTCAATAATACCACTCACAGTTGATTGTGGAATCTAGAAGGGAAGAAATTTCATGAACTAACTTGTTACAACGGTGGCATCCTATTACAGCACCACACTCGAATTCAGTGAGCTCCTTAGAATGACCCATTCTTTCACAAATGTTTGTAAAGGCAGACTGCATGGCTAGGTGCTTGATTTTATAAACCTGTGGCAATGGGACTAAATGAAACACCTGAATTCAAAGATCAAGAGGTGTGTCTGAATACATTTGTCCATATAGTGCAGATACTCTGATAAGTTAATAGACTGTAAAAAAAAATACATTAAAGTGACTTTGGAGGGAAAAAATACACTTATTAACTTACATTTATAAAGAAATTCAGGTGTAATCTGGATTTTCTGGACAGGAACACACCGATTCTCACGACAGTCTCTTGTACTTCTTTTATTAGTAAAATATTACATTATGACTTTTGAAACTTTGGTGCAAACAAAAGTATTATTACATTTACAAGATATCAATTCAACTTCCTCACCACTGCAAATAAATATTACACTTTTTTGATGCGAAGCACCTCATGGACCTGGCTTTTAAATCCTTTACTCACAAACTCACCCACTCACTCACGTTTAGCACCCAGATATATTCCACAAGGACCATCTGTTGTATTTCATATGCAATGACTCTTGTTCTTGTTTCCAGAGGAACAAGTGTGCCCACAGACTAAAACCCACCTGACTGGTTTTATTCCAGTCTCGAGATTTTTTTTTTGCAAATTTCACCAGGTTGAATTACAAACAGGATATTTACCCATGAGCTGTTTTGAAACTCATACATATGCAAGTGACACTGTATTTCAAAATCCTGTGAATGCTGTAAGTTTAAAAGCCGAACATGATGAAATACTGCGCTGTATCCTCATAGCTGGAACAAATCCCCTCAGATTGTATAATACAGTAATTAAAATATAGCTACACATGCATATGCTAATGGTTATTCGGTACACATTTTATTCTATTTAAGGAGCAACAGCCAAGGCAAATTCATTAGTGAAATCTGCCTTGGTAAATAAAAGTCTTTCTGATTCTGATGTTAATAAAATAAAGAAGTATACGGTATCTTTTAATCATTTTATTTTAAGTTCTCTGTCAGTTTTAATACCTAAAAGCTGTAAGCATGTACTGTACCTAGAACTGTAGTACAGAATACCATACAGAGTTTTGTTATTGAAGCTGATACTGAAATACTGAAATGCTGCAAACACTGAACTGGACATTGTTACTAAACCAGTAAACTGATACAGAACAGAATCCTGTTTGCTCTGATAGGAGAGACCGGATAGTGAGATTTTGATCATTATAGTACAACTCTTGCCATGTAGAGGAAAGGCAAACAGTATTAACTGTTTTGAAATATAGGCTCTAAAGTGCAGCTGAAGTCAAAAGTTTGCATACACCTTAGCCACATTCATTAAAACTCAGTTTTTCACAGTTCCTGACATTTAGTCCTAGTGCACATTCCCTCTCTTAGATCAGTTAGGATCACTATTATATTTTAAGAATGTGAAATGTCAGAATAATACTAGAAACAATGATTTATTTCAGATTTTATTTCTTTCATCACATTCCCAGTGGCTCAGAAGTTTACATACACGTGGTTAGTATTAGTTGGTATTTAAAAAATGTTTAACTTGTATCAAATGTTTTGGGTAGCCTTCCACAAGCTTCTCACAATACGTTGCTGGAATTTTGGCCCATTCCTCCTGACAGAACTGACGTAACTGTGTCAGGTTTGTAGGCCTCCTTGCTCACACACTTTTCAGTTCTGCCCATAAATTTTCTATGCAATTGAGGTCAGGGCTCTAACACTCCATTACCTTCACTTTGTTGTTGTTAAGTCATTTTGCCACAACTTTAGAAGTATGCTTGGGGACACTGTCCATTTGGAAGACCCATTTGCGCCCAAACTTTAACTTTCTGGCTGATGTCTTGAGATGTTGCTTCAATATCGCCACATAAATTTCCTTCCTCATAATGCCATCTATTTTGTGAAGTTCACCAGTTCCTCCTTCAGCAAAGTGCCCCTACAACACGATGCTGCCACCCCCATGCTTCACGTTTGATATGGTGTTTTTCCTCCATACATACGGTTGGTCATTATGGCCAAATAGTTCCATTTTTGTTTCATTAGACCAGATGACATTTCTCCAGAAAGTAAGATCTTCGTCACCATGTACAGCTGCAAACTGTAACCTGGCTTTTTTATGGTGGTTTTGGAGACGTGGCTTCTTCTTTATTGAGCGGTCTTTTGCTGTTGTTCTTGGACTGATGTGTTTTTTGCACCAAAGTGCATTCATTTCTAGGAGACAAAACATGTCTCCTTCCTAAATGTTATGATGGCTGTGTGGTCCCATGGTGGTTAAACTTGCTTATGAACATTTGAACAGATGAACATGGGACCTCCAGGCATTGGAAATTGCTCCCAATGAGGTATCAGAATTGTTTTTCTGAAGCCTTGTCTGATTTCTTTAGATTTACCCATGATGACAAGCAAAGAGGCAAGTAGGCCTTGAAGGTAGGTCTTAAAATACTACCACAGATACATCTCCAATTAACTCAAACTATGTCAATTAACCAATCAGAAGCTTCTAAAGCCATGACATTGTTTTCTGGAATTTTCCAAGCTATTTAAAGGCACAGTCAACTTGCATGCAAACTTCTTACCCACTGGAATTTTTATATAGTGAATTATAAGTGAAATGATCCGTTTGTAAGAATATATTTGAAAATTGCTTGAGTCATGTACAAAGTAAATATCCTAAACAACTTGCTAAAACTATAGTTTGTTGACATAGAATCTGTGGATTGGATCAATTTGAGTTTTAATGACTTTAAGTGTATGAAACGTATGACTTCAACTATATGAGCATGTGGACAGGAGTTTTGATATAAGCGTTAGGTATTGGTGGGAGTGCAAAAGCTTCTAATCATGGGTGATGTTTTGTAACACTCTGGATTATACAGGTGAGACCATCTGATAAACTGTAGGTACAAATAACTCCAAGATGAAAAAGCACAAGGAGAGTTGACAGACACGAATATGGTGACAGACAGGGCTGTTAATTAGCTGATTTAATTGGATCAGGCATGTTAGGATCTGGGCAGAGATGTATAGTAACGAAGTAGAACTACTTCACTACTGTACTTAAGTACTAAAATGCTGTGTCTGTACGCTACTGGAGTATTATTTTTTTCTCCTACTTCCACTTTTACTTCGCTACATATTTTGGATGAGTTTAATACTTTTACTCCGTTACATTTTTTATGTGCTGCATCATTACTCGTTACAATTATTAAAAAATGGTACGAATCATGTCTGGATCTGGGATAACACTAAAATCAGCAGGACAGGTGGTCCTCCAGTACCAATGTACAGAACCTGTAGTGTACCTTAAAAAGTGGAAGCAATGGATCTTTGCATGTACCCCAAAAAAGCACGTCATTAGATGCATTAGATGTTATCATATAGTAAATTATTATACCAGTTCACTTCTAGACTAGAAGTGTGCAAGTGTGAAACATTTTTTTTTTTACTTCATTTAATGGGAAGTTAGTATGACCCTGCTGAAATGCAGTTAAAACTGGTAAACACACTTTGCCAGATCCTGAGTGCAGGTACTAGTACCAGTGTATGAATTACTGCTACTAAATGCAACATCGTAGGTAAGTTATTTCTGATGAAAACAACACAATAGTAATGTGAATAAAAAAATCAAACAATGATTGAGCTGTACACAAGCAGGTATGCTGGAAGATCTGGTCAGATCAAGCAGGATTTCATGCAAAGGAGGATCTTTTCTTCCCAAACACTTCCCAAAGTGCACTGTCTGGTAAGGTCAAAGCTTCATAATAATGAACAGATCTATGAAATTGCTTGATATTGGATGAATATAAACTTACAGGTGAGCGATGCCTGCTTTTCTCACAGCACTGGAGATTGCTTTAATAGCCGTACACATGGCGTTCAGGAGGGTCGTCAGTTCCCCGGTGGCTTTCACTTTTCTTCCCTCCTCCAACAAAAATCTGGTCAGAGTCATCGCATCGGTGTCGAAGGTGCTGCGGTCCGACATGTTCAGTGTGGGGGGGGGGAAAGATACCCGACAAAGTTTGAGAAAAGTAAATTAAAGAAGTACAACTGTACTGTAACTACATTGACAACACGGAAGTAACCCGGACAAGGGGCCGTGCGGCTGAACTTAACCAATCAAAGTCGTAGAAACGTCAAATGGGCGTGGATGTGTGCAAGTGGGCGTGGTTACGCGACCTACTACAGTACAGAGCTGTTGAGTTAAAATTCGGTCAGGAATTAAAGAAGCCTTTTTAGGAGAACTGATTACACACTGAGGTTCTCTGTGTTCACTGGTGGAAGAAGTATTCACATCCTTTACTTAACTAAAAGTACCAGTCCAGCAATGTCAAATACTTCATTACAAGTAAAAGTCCTGCATGAAAATGCCAACCTAAGCAAAAGTGCATAAGTATTAGCAGCAAAATGTAGTAGTATTACAGTACAAGTATTGCTTTGGTCCCTGAGACTGATATTTATTATACATGACATCATTAGATTATTAATACTCAAGCATCAGTGTTTAAGAAGCATGTTACTGTAGCTGCTAGAGGTGGAGCTAGTTTGAACTACTTTATTACTACTAAACTAGTCATTATAATAATAATAATAATAATAATTATTATTATTATTATTATTATTATTAATAATAATAATAATGCATTTCCTGTAATAAGTAAGACCGAAAAATACCTAGCTAGAATCATGCCTTACACAAAACAGCAGCTTTTTTATTCCATTAAACTCAAACACATGATCACTTACATTATAAATGTAAATAAATATGCAAAACCCATTTCCAGAAAACTTGGGACACTTTCTAAAAAATGCACTAAAAGCTGAAATCTGAAAACTGAAACAGAATTAAGTTCGTCATTGAAGACACTGAAAATCTTTCATTTGTCCTTTTGTTTGTTCAAGTGAAGTAACAAATTTCAGATTTCAGTTTTTTTTATTGCATTTTTAGAAAGTGTCCCAACTTTTCTGGAAAAGAGGTTTGTAATAAAATCAAGCCCAACAAAATTTTTTGTTAATGTTATGTTTGTTTGAATTTGTTCTTTTTTTCTTTCAGATAGCTAATCTGACTTTTTTTCATACTTGTCCTAGCAATCAGGTTTGGTGGTGCTGTCTCTAAATACTACTACTACTACTACTACTACTACTACTAATAATAATAATAATAATAATAATAATAATGATGATGATGATGATGATGATGATGATGATGATGATGATGATGATA